>PVKB01000508.1:317625-711547 GCA_004027205.1 Ctenodactylus gundi | reverse complement strand
GCAGCAAGGCAGTTTTTGTTTCTCTGATTCATAAAAATTATCAACAAATCACAAATTAAAAGAACCTATTGTGAGAGAAGACAGTGGGGTTGTAGGCAGTTAGGGATACAGAGTCGCCCAGAAAAGGAGAATCTACTGGGAAGCATGATTATAAAAAAGGCAGCAGGCTATAACTTGTAATAGTCTGTAGCTGCCAGAACTACTTAATGGGTGAACATTAAAAAGACAATAGGGTGAAAGGCTTTAAGGGGAGGGTACCTAGCCACTAGCCTTAGCAACCAAACTGCCTAGGACTAGTCTGGACCACAGAGCAAAAACCTGTATCTAAACCAACAACAACAAAGAACATAAATGAATGTACTAAAGTATAAAAACATTCACGTTAAATAAATGAGAAATTACTTTCAAAATACAATGCCATTTAATGCCAGATCCCTGAAAAATAAAAAATATTTATACTTCACAAAATCACTACAATTTATTCACCTAGAAAATTCATTTAAAACTTCCAGTATAAAGTTGAATCTAATTTCAATAGGTGTTTAACTAATTCTCAACACTTTCCACTGAGGATTTGTTCTCCGTCCTGTCTTCCCAAAGAACTAGACAGACCTGGTAAATTTGATCTAGTTTATCCCCAGGAGTTACTAGTTTTATTAGTATGCATTTGTGGTATGCAATAATGACACTGAGCTTGAGGAATATGTACATATACATATCATATCAACCTCAACCTCACTTTCTCTCTATTCTTTCCTGCTCTCTCCCACCCTCCCATGCCCCTACTCCATGTGCACAAATCTATCTTCTTGCTCCCTAACATCTTACTTGTTTGGCTCTATTAATTATTTACACTTAGAAAGCATGTGACATGTAATCTTCTAAGTTTGATTCACTTCACAGAGCATAATGCTCTCCGGGTGTATCCATTTTCCTAAAAATAATTCCTTTTTTTTGTACTCATAGTAGTGTAGTACTCCATTGTGTATATGTGTCAAATTTTCATTATCCATTCATCTGTTGATGGACATGTCAGTATCTTCAATGGTTTAGCTATTATGAGTTGTGATGCTGTAAACACATGCATACATGTGTCCCTGATATATGATGCTTGTATCTCTTTTGGAAAGAGACTCAGAAGGGTGTTGCTTAGGTCGAATGAAGTATCAATTTTCAGTTTTTTGAGGAATCTCCATACTGCTTGCTAAAATGACTGCACTACCTCACAGTCCTGTGATCCTCACCAGAATCTGTTTCTTTGAGTTCTTAATAATAGCCATTCTCACTGGGTTGAGATGGTCCCCTTTCATTTGATTTGTATTTCTCTAAAGATGCTGAACGTATTTTTATGTATTTGGTGGCTGTTTGTACCTTTGCGGAGAACTGTGTATTCATTTCAATTGCCCATTTTTAATTGGTTCTTTAATTGACCATATTACTTTTCAGGTCTTTTTATGTAGTTACCTATTTGCCCTCTGTCCTAGGAATAGCTGGCAAAATCACTTTCCCATTCTGTCAGTTCTCTCTTCACTGTGTTGACTGTTGCCTTTGCTGTGCAGAAGCTTTTTAATATGATGTAATCCCAGTTGTTAATTCCTGGTGTTATTTTTCTGCAACAGGTGGTCTATCCAGAAAGACCATACCTACACCTATATCTTCAAGAGTTTTACTCAACTTGTTTTATCCCAAAGAAGTTGTTTAACATCAAAGTCTTGAACCACTTTGATTTGTCTTCAGTACAGGGTCTAGATTCATTCTTCCGCATGTAGATAGCCGTAATCAGAGCACCATTTGTCAAAGAGGTTATCCTTTCCCTTGTGTGTTTCTAGCCCCTTTGTCAAAGATCAGAGCGGTGAGAGTGCTTGAGGTTGTCTCTGCATCTTCAGTTCTGTTCTAATGGTTTATCTGTCTGTTTTTGTGGCTGTCACAATATGGCTTTTGCCACTGTTGCTTTATAATACAAGTTGATACATGGAATAGTGATGTCACCTGCTTTTGTCTTGTTACTCATCTTGTTGGCCATTCTGGCAGTCTTCTAGCTCTATATGAATTTTAGAATTATTTTTCCTAGTTCTGCGAAAAATACTGTTGCTACTTTGATAGGAATTGCACTGGATCTGTATAACAGTTTTGACTATTTTGATAATAATAGTTCTGCCTATTCAGTAACAGGGGGCATCGTTCCATTTTCTAAGGTCTTTTCATTTTTTTCAGCATAATATAGTTTTTACCAAAAAAGGTCCTTTATGTCCTTGGTTAGATTTATTCCTAAGTATTTAATTTTTGAGGAGACTATTGAGAATGGAACTTTTTCTCATCTCTTTCTTAGCAAGTTCATTATTAGTGTATAGGAATGCTTTTGACATATATAAAACCTGTCTAGCAAGTTATTAGAGGCATTTATTAAAGGAAACATATTTATTACTATTATTATTACTATTATTATTATTGTTATTGAGACAGGGTCAGGCTATGTAGAATAAGCTGGTCCTGAACTCACCATGTAGCCCAATACTATACTAGAATTCAGGAAATATTCCTATCTTAGCCTCTCAAGTATTAAGACTATAGGCATCACCACCACACCCAGAATGGTAGTGCTAGGGAATTGAACCAGGGTCTTGTGTTTGCTAGGCAAGCGCTGTAACCACTGTGCCATTTTTTTCCACCCAATACATCATTGTTGATAATAGAAAATAATCTGCATTAATAGTTTATGTTTAACTAAACAGTAAAAAGTTATTAATTCCTAACAGTCCAAGCCATATAGCTGTAAGTTTTCAATATTTAATAATACTATTAATAATAATGGCAGAGTTAGGGAGAAAGAGGTCTGAGATAGAGGGCTATCTTTGGAGGTGTGCAAGAGAACAGAAGAGCATATAGGTTAGAGAAAGGCAAAAAAGAACTTTAACCCAAGACCAGAAAAAAGTAGACTTACTTAAGCAATAGTGACAAAAAAAATAAAAGAAGAAACAAGGAAAGTTATGAACAGCAAGTAGAGAGAATATCTCCAGCACCTGGAAAGGCTTTTGGAAAAAAGCAAAAAGAACTATTTGAGAGAGAAAGCAATTCTAAAAACAATAACAAGAAGAAAAAAAAAAAAAACTAAGCAAAACCAGAAAAACAAAAGTTGAACGGTTTGGATGGGGAGTCTCTCTCCAAGTCCTCCAATCTTGCTGACAAATAAATGTCCACGGAATATGGGGGAAGTTGGAGAGCAGTGGTTGGACTGCATTTTGCTTGGGTTCCCTGCTCAATCCTCCCTCTCTTTCCCCTGATGAGGCCATCCCAGGTTTTCCTGCTTCCCAGTCTGCAAGGGTACTGCACTATTTTATATGAGTTTGTGGGTAGCAAATAGCCTGCTGGTTTCTGTGGTGGGATTATGCAAAGGGCCCCCTAGTCACCTCCACCCCAGCCCCCTGAGCAAACATACCCAGGTGGCTTTGCTTCTCTAGCTCTTGTGGTGCAAGGACAGGCAGGAGGGGATTTCTGCTTTTCAAGATCTGCTCCTGTGGGGACTGAGTTCCTCAGGTCTGCAGCTTCCTCTCCCATTGCCTCCTTTGCCTTCTGTGTGTTGTTCTCCTTGGTCAAGAGGCTCCCTAAAGTCCCTGAGTTTTGTGTGGCTGGATTTCCTGTCCATCACCATCAGCTCACAGCAGGTATAGGCTTAGATCTGAGGCTCTGGCAGGCAGTTGATAAATCTAATTTTGATATCAGTTTCCTGAATTTGTCCTGTAATTCCAGCCAGAAAGAGGGTGCAGGTGGGAAGGAGATGGGGTCTGGTGCGGGAGAGGGGGGAAAATCCCACATTATTAAATATAAAGTAATAAATACAATGAGCAAGTATTCATTCCCTTGAAAAGAAGAGTGTAGCATCTCAATTCCATTAGCAAAAGCTACTAAGTGGGCTCTAAAAAGGAAAATAAGATGCTCAGTTATAAAATAATCATTTAGAGGAAAAAGCAATTCTCATTCATTCACTCATTACCCCAAATGTACTCAATTATTTGCCCATATAAAACTCAAAGGACCTGGAAGAGTGAAAACAATCTGGAAGAGGAAGAACAAACCCGACAGACTCATATTTCTTTAGTTCAAAACATTTTATAAAACTACAGTAATCAAAACATGATGATACTGGCATAAAGACAAACAGATAATAACATATTGCCATATCAGCAGAACTGAATATCCAAAAAATAAATCATCATGTGAATGTTCAAATGCTCTTTGACAATGGGAAAGGGGGCAGTCTGCTCAACAACTGGTGTTGGGAAAGCTGGCTATTCACAAATGCAAATAAATGGAAGTTGGGCTATTAAGCCAGAAATTAACTCAATCTGGGTTTAACATATAAGTGTATGACATGATATTACAAAATATGCCAAAGAAAGAAAGATGACAAACTTCATATCGTTGTAATAAAGAATAACTTTTTGTGTATGACAACAAAAGCACAGGTTTCAAAAGTCTTTACTACCTTTATAGATAAATGGTTCTATATCAATCAAAAATACCTTCACACAGCAAAAGAACTGACTGAGTGAAAAGGCAATCAATGAATCACGAAAAAATATAAAAAACACCAGATAAGGGGATTAATAATTGACACTGAGATGATAATTGACAGTGAAGAATTCATAAAACTCAACAACAACAAATCTGTTTATTAAAAGTAGGCAAAGGACGTGAATACACATTTCTTAAAAGAAGATGTACAAATGACCAAAAAAATATATAAAAAGAGGCTCAACATCAGGAAAACGCACTAAGTGTGTGTTTACTTCCTCTGATCACATGGCAAACAATGTAGAGGTATGTGTGATACGACTCCTCCATTTTATCCCTGCTCCAGAATTGGGATCATCAGTAGACTGGGCTGCAGTGGGATTAGAGAGCTGGGTTCCTGTTTAAAAATCCATTGGCTTGGGCATCACAAGATCCTTAAAAGCCCAGATTTTAGTGTGACTTGGTACTATGATCTTGGCAAGACACAGTTTCCCTGTACAGTAAGATCCCTCTGCATAGTAAAAAAGAGTTACCTTAGGAGACAAGACCTCAGGTCTTTCACAAAAAAATGTTTTATGCTGCTTACATATCTATTGCATAATACTATAAATCATAATTAAATTAAATATTGGAAAAGTATTTTATAACTAGAAAAGCCCGTTAAATGTTTTGATTACATTATAATTGAATTCTTCAGTCTCCAAAAATCTCAGAAACTTTCTATCTTCACATTAGGAGAGAATTTCTGGTTTCTCCCAATCTTTGCTCTTATTTAGCAGGAGGCCAAGCTGCTAGGAAAATAAAACAAATTTGGAAGTGTCAGTAGTTCGTGTGAACATTAAATAATGGGTGTGGAGAGGAGAAGTTAGAAAATAACTTTTGGCAATAATCAAAAGAAGGTAAAAAGCAGGCCAAGTTTAGAAGGACTTCAAGGTCACTTCAGGGCTTGAGTTGACAGAATTGAGCAAAGAAGGGCTGGAACTACTGGGAAGGGAAGCATCTGCAGGTGTTTGGAAAAAGGAAAGTTTTAGGGTTCATAGTCAGCCTTCCGGTTCCGCCTTGGGCCTAGCTTCCCTAGCAACAATCAGATCAGATGTATGGAATTCTAATGACTAGCTTTGGAATTTCAAAAATCTCTGACCACTCGGATGATCTATGAAGGGGAAGCTCCTCAGGAAGGGTCTAGTATAATCTATAATTATTATTATTATTACTTCCTTTTCTGCCTACTTTTCCCCTTTATTTTTTCCTTGAGACAAGCTCTTACTTTGTAGTTTTGGCTGATTCTGAACTCATTATTAGCCCAAGCTGACCTTGAACTCAAAGAAATCCTCCAGGCTCAGTGTGGGGAACTGCCCTGAACCTGGGACATAGGTGACTCTATCTTGGCTCAAATCCACCGTAATTAAAGCTGTTGGTCAGATCGTCTGATAGGCCACATTCTTCCAAGGACTGTTTGCTTAAATGTTAACCTCTGGCGCCTATGCCTGTACTTAATCTTACCTTCTGACGCCTGTGACTCGCTCCCATTCCTCACTTCTAAGCACAGGTAGCCTTTCCTAATATAGGAATGGAACTCTCTCCCACTATTCATTTTAGGGTACAGATGACCTTTCCTAACATGGAATGGAACGTTTAGAGTTAGACCGCCTAGTTGCCTGCTTACGCAGACAGGTTTCCTAGCAGCCCTACTCCCCTTCCTCATTTTGCCCTATATAAGCTCGTGTGAGAATAATAAAATTTGAGACTTGATCAGAAAGCCTGTCTTGTCTCCCTCCTTCGTGTCTCTTGTCCTTTCTCATCTTCACCCCCCATCCCCCCTCGCAGGTCCTCCTTGAACTGTCCGGCGGGCCGGACGGCTCAGCCTCTTAAGCGTTAGGATTACAGGTGTGTGTCATCACATAGCGCTTATGTGGTGCTGGGGAATTGAACCCAGATATCCCGTGCTTTGCTAAGCACATGCTTTTAACACTGTGCTATTCCTCCAGTCCACAACTGTTATTTTTTCCCGTCTGTTTTTTTTTTTTTTTTTGCAATCTTTGCAGTTCAGACTCTAAGCACAGCACCTTCTCTAGTACTTTTCCTTAAACATATTCTTTCTCTGCATTAATAGAAATGAAGTGCCTAGAAAAAGGACAATGTAGGCTGTATTTCCCCTTCCTCCTACAGAGCAGGCATTAAGACTTCAGGATCTGCATCTGGGACCAATCCTGCATATATGCCACTGACAAAATGTCCAGCAGAGCAAGGCTAGGGTGGGAGTGTGCTAGGAGGCCAGCACATTTTTGAAGAGTAGAAGGAATTATAAAAATAACAACCCAAAAGGATAACAAGGGCAGGACAAGAGAGTATTTTCTTCAGTGCTGGGAATCGAACACATTGCCTTCACAATATGCTACATTCCTATATCCAAAGTTTTTTTTTTTTCTTAACTTTTGATATAGGGTCTCACTAAGTTGCTAAGCTGTCCAGATTGGGATCATATTTGTAATTCTTCTGCTTCAGCCTCCAGAAGCGTTGAGACTACTGTCCTGTACCACAAGCCATGGCTAGCTCATTTTATAAAAATCAGACTTTGGATAACAAGGAAAGAGGCCCAGGATCCAGGACATGAAACAGAAACTGAGGGAAAAAAAATCTTCCCAGTCCATACAGAATTGATGACATCATGACAAATGTACCATGCCTAGGACACAAGACCATTCCAGAGTGATGTCTCCAAGTATTCCAAATATTGTTATCTCACCAAGTACAAATGACAAAGAAATATAAGAACCAGCATAGGAAGCTCTGGTTAGGAGAAAGAACAATTTGGGATCAGGGTCAGAACCTTGTCATTGGAACATTCTGGCTCGACCCAGTGAGAATGAGGTCTACATGTGTCAGTGTCCAGATCCCCCCTCCACCCCCGAACTGTGTAATCAACTGATTGGTTTAGCAGAATTGACTAAATGCCAAGCAGAGCTTGCAAGGAGAGTGACAGATCAAAAAGTAGAATGATCAAACATGACTTTGGAGAGATATCAGAAGCCAGAGTCCTGTCCATTGAGTCCATCCTTCCTGTCCAAATGAGAGCCAGAAAACACACTCACGACCTTCTCTCTGCACACACACACACACACACACACACACACACACACACACCATTCCTTATTTCCTTGTCCTCTCCCACACTTGATTCTCTTGGACACCGACTGCCACGCATCCTATTGTTTCTCTCGCTCTCTATTCTTTACCTCTCTAAATCTCAATGCTGAATTTACTATTATGAGAATTGATTTAATGATAACTACAGCTATAGGATTCAGATCACCTAACTCACTCATTGGTTTCTTCTGAGGAAAAACACAAATGCCTTTTCATTGAATTCTAATGACAAGCATGTGCTTAAGAATTATTGGGCATTAATTCCATTTGACAAATAAGGAAACTAAGGTTATAAGAGATTTTGTACATTACCCTAAATCACACAAGTAGAAAATGATACAGCCAGGTTACAAAACAGATCATATCTCTAAGTTGAAACTCATGCTTTTCTCTCTGAGCTACACTGTCTCTTCAATAATTTATTTCTATTTATTAATAATTCTGATGATCTTTATTCTCCTTGTAGCTGATGTTGCCTGTATAGTGTGCTTGAATGACACTTTAGGTCCTAATCTATGCCAGTTTTCTCCCACACTTATCCACCTCCGGCCCAGTTTCTCTGGGCTTAAAGACAGTTCTCAGACATTAAGAACCATCGGCAAGAAATTAGGGGAATCCAAACAGATTTTGTAGGACAAGAAGCTTGTCTCCGTTGCTGCTCTTATGGACACATGATGGTTATCTTTGAAAGTATGCACTCTTGGTTACTGCCTAAATTGGAAAACCTAAAAATCTGGCACCATTCTAGATCTTTCTCTTTTCATCTTACCACAGCATTTGGCCCCCAGGGCTGCTGGTTTTATGAGTAATGTGCAGATTCACTTTAAGCTACAAAAATAACATTAATTCAAGTCATTGTTCCAAGAAATCCCAAACAGGGTATGCCTGACTTGGCTTGCAAGGAGAGAAACTTTTATTCGTGATATGTCAGGACTCAGCTCTTGTTGGACCACATATGCGAGGAGGCACACACATGCACAAACACACGTTCCCTACACCCCTCCTGAATCTGAAGCTATTTTCCAAGAAAACCAGATGAAGATTCTCTTCATTACCAGGGAATGAGTCAGCACTGAGTAAAACAACTAAGGAGACAGCCCTAGTAGGAGGAATGCCAGAACATTTGAAAAAGAAAAGCAGTGAGATCAACCACCGACCAGAGGGGTTTAGAAAGAGGCCAGGGTCCTTGGAAGCCAGCTAATCCAGCACTAACTAGTACAGCTGCTACAGTAACTTTAAAAAATTCTACCATTTTAATATTTTTAAACTTCAATTATTTATCTCTGATCTAGTTAAGAAACAAAATGTTCTTTTTTTCCATTATAATTTTTATATATGTATATGCAACATATTATACCATCTTGTAAAGTAGTTGAACATGCACAATAATGAATTTTAAAGTTAAAATGACAGAAAGCAGAGTTAAGATGGGGACAGGGTAGAAAGGCTCCATTAGCAGCTACATGGGAATTGGACTGCAAATCTGAGATTTAGTGAAGGAAATTCCTCTATGCTTTGGCTTAGGAAGACAGAGAATCAGACACAGTGGTGAAAACAGACCCCGTGAAGAAGCTTAGAGAAGAGCCAGGTGAGCAGACAACCCAGACAGAGAAGAGGCCTCAGGTCTGGCCCAGTGACCAGGGCCTGAAGCGACACTGGGTAAGCAAGCCCAGTCAGCCTGTGTGCAGAGGTTGCAAGTGCTATGGGAAAATTACAGCCAGGACAGCAGCCTGGAAGATGCCGGCTTCAACTTTCGGCTGTGCACCACAGAAAAGGACCTCAGCCCCAGAGAGCTGGAACCTGAAGTCACTCAGCAAAAATAAAGTCCTGCCTGCTGCTACAAGCCCTTAAGGCAAAGGGACTGAGGAGTGAAAACTACAGTGCTAGAGTTCCAGTCAGGGGATTTTGAGCTCTCCCAGAACAAAGGCCATGGACAAGGCACACCTCAGGGAATCTGGGGACTTTCTTTGATAGGGACCAGGGAGGGAAGACTGCTGGTAATAGAAAGGCGGTAAATACTATGGTCCTGAAAAGTTTGAGCCCAACAAGAACAGATCTCAGAAAGCAGAAGTCTCATCCCTCAAACCCCTGTAGCACAAATGGGAGAAAAACCAGCTAACTGGGGGAGGGGAGTGTAAGCACCTTTGAACATGGGACCAACCAGCCCTGGCAGAGGCCAGCCACATAGGAGCTGCAAGGGAGACATCACAACAGCACATTCTGTAGACTGAGACCCACTGGTCACACCCTCCTCTTGAGCCACAACCGGATGTTCCATTCAAATAACACAGAAAACTAAGTTTTCTGATTTGGGGCTCATTTCATTTTTTGTATTGATATTGAACTTGTATTTGTTCTTGTATTGATTTGTGGGTTTCTATTTCTCCTTTTCCATTTTTCCTTCTTTTTCCTTTTCCTTCTTCGTATTTTACAATCTGTTAGTTTCTACATCTCTTTCTCACTCAGTTACACCCTTGCTGAAAAGGCTTTCTATGGACTCTGGAGAAAGACCCTCTCTACCTCACCCATAATTCTCCTTGTTTCTATCCCTTAAGCTTATCAGCCTTCTCCTGACCTGCGGCCAGAGCTGTCTTGCTTTTCTCTATCCTACATACACTCCTGTTTTCCATCACACTTCCAAAGCTGACCCTAAGATCTCAGTCAGCTCCTTCCATACTCCCAGCATAATACTATTTTTAAGTATAGATAATTCACTGGCATATGGTTTGACCCTATGAGAATCAATAAATTTACACTATTTAATAGACAGTGGTCATTAACATATTTTCTTTCTGTATTTTCAATAATAATATGGTGTTACCTTTAACAAAATTTTTTGACAAATTACTAAACAATCTGTACAGATGCTCCCATTAGTACCGTACGCCACATTTCTAATGTTAAGAGTGGAATGCTTGGTGGAGCGGATAACTTGTTACAGTATATCACTAACTGGTATGTGTCAAGTTTTATGATTGATAAGTATTATCTGTGCCACTGTTAGGAGGGGATAAAAGTTAAAAGTTACTAAGGGCTTATAATTTCTGGCAGTTTGATTTAGCCTACGTAAGTTACGTAGACTTCTATTTTATTATTGATAGCGATACAATATTAACATTAGTGGAACCTTTTGAACAGACAATACTAGATATATAGACACAGGCACTTTGGTGGTGTAGACTGTGCCTTTTAGTGCCGAGGTTAGAATAGTTGCACTCTTACGCTATTACTAGGTTCTGTCAGTAATCCATTAGTTATAGAGGACAATATTATTGTAAATCTTTATTCATGTGGATGATGGCATAGACACTGATTTCCAATATAAGTCAACAACTGTCTTGTCCTTAGAACATAAATAGTACTGCAATCTATTTCTATTTCACTGAAAAAAAAGATTAGGTAACTAGCAAAAGATAGGTTATTGAGCAGACTCTCCAAATTAGTAGGTGAGTAAGCAAAAAATAGGCATGAATACCAACATCTATATGAACTCAAGGAAATTCCAAGCAAAGAGATAATCTAATAAAAGAAAACTGCACAGTAGAGGCAGAGCCTGTAGACACTAGTTGATCTACAACCTATGGCAATATAGGGCCATGTGAAAACTAGATAATAAACCACCTGCAAAAATGCATGACTCCCCAGAAAGTAATACTGTGGCCCCTGAAGGAGTGGAAACTACAAGAAAGAAAATCAAAAAAACAAATGGACTTAGTGGCTAACGAGCCCTAACAAGATAGGCTAGAACAAATGTAAGAGACATTTAGTGAGTTCAAAGAAAATTTAATCCAGCAAACAATAGTTTCAATGTTATGAAGCTTAACTGCTACAAAGAAGAGGCAAATAAACAGATAAACAAGGCAGTGTACAATATGCAGTAGAGAAGCAGAAAGACTGAAAACATTCCAAGATGAATTTAGGATACGGAAACATGACAAACCAGACTGAGCGTCTTGAGGACAAATTAGATTATCAGATCTTAAAGGTATGACATGTTGGACCACATGACAATAATAAATGAAAAACAAAAAGACAAAGAGAATGGTTGCAAAACTGATGTACTCAAAAAGAAAAAGCATCAAAATTAGGGCAATGCAAGTGAAAATGGAGGATAGTATAAAGGGGTACAGAATATGTTCAAAGAAATTACAGCACAAGATTCTGCAAGTCGAGGAAAAGACATTGAGATACCACAGACTTATGTAATAGCAAATGACCTGGACTCGAGGAAAGCCTCTCCCTGACACATTACCATAAAGATCCTACAAACTTGACACAAAGAAAATACTAAAAACTGCAAAAGAACAGGATAACTGCATACGTCTCAACACAAGCCTTAAAGGTCAGAAGGTTGGGGAACCAAATCATTGATGTGCTAAAAGAAAATAAGTGTCAACACAGACCATTATATCCAGCAAAACTATGCTTCAAAATGGAGGGAGAAGTTAAAATTTTTTCATAGGAAATTAAACCTAAAGAAGTTTATGACCATTAAACCAGCACTGCAGAAAATACTTAATGGAATCTTAGATAGAGATAGACTTACCGTACCTAAGATCCCACAGAAAATGAAAACACAAAAAGAGGGGAATGATCTAACAATAGTATAGAGAAAATAATTAGCACTAGAGTGTCATAATGGTGATGACATGCAGCAAATTTACCACTATAACAATGCTCAATATGAATGACAACATAATATTCTTTCCCTTCCAGATGTTGCTTTTTCCTCCTTGGAAAATGAATTTTCCACCTATCATTTCAAAGTACCATGACTAATGGGTGCTCTGGTTAGGGTCCAAGTGCATCCCTAGTGTGAAGGCAAGATGTCTCCCAGGGACCAAAAAACAGCAATATTCATCAAATTCATGTATTTGCTTTTAAAGTGTGTATTGCTTTTATTAGTAGCTTTTTCCATCACTGTCACGAGATAGCCATACTCTTGGAATACTTCTCTAACTTTCCATCTATGTGCTGAGAAAACATTTCAGTTTTAGAAATATGTGGTTGACTTGAAATGACAATTTTCACTCACCCCAAGAAACAATTTCACAAATTTTGGAAACTGAGAGAGAAATAATGTTTGCTTTTGACAAAATCTTTAAGAAAAGTAAGTGATGGAGAGTAAGTCATTGAATTTTTCAACAGATAGAAACTCTACACCTAAGTTTTTATAAAATGGTTATGATGATGTTAGCAAGTTTAACAAGTTTTATCAGAATTAAATATATGTGAAAATACCTATCACAGTTCCCGGTTGCTAGAAAAATTCAATGAAGAATAACAATGTGGTGGTAGGTATTACTGTTGTTATTTCAAGGCAAACCTTAAACCTTCACTCATTACCGACTATTTATTGATCATTTATGACAGCAACCCATAGACGACTGTGGGCAAGGGGAGACAAGACAATAAGCACTAACTACTAGGCAGTGAAACTCTTAAAATTTAAGAGGCATATGTAACTGCTCCATAAATAAAGATTCAACAATTTAAACAATATCTTGTATTTATATAGCATTTCTAGTCTTCAAAAGTGCAAACAATCATTTGAAGTAGTGTTGAACAACCAGTGCTATAGGTACTCATTCTCGTTACCTCGGCTGCTACCATATGCTACACGACTGTCACGCCAGGCCATAGGCTAGGAGCTTTACATGGGTTACATCATTTGGTTCCCACAAGAAACCTGAGAAGTAGCTAATTTGATCTATGTTTTATATATTGTGAAACTAAGGTTTGACAAGTTTCAACAACTTCCTCTAATCACAGGACTCGTGATGTGGACCAGACATAGATACAGGGCAGTCTTTTTCAGGGTCTTTCTTTCATCCACATTTGAGAATATGACACCACATCAGGGGTTAGGAGAGAACATTTTTCATTCATTGTGATCTAATATTTCGATCTTGAATAAATAATGCAAAAGACAGGCTGACAACTAGTGTCCCTACCTAGAGATTACATATAGAAATTATCCTTCTGATTTGTCTCATTAGTAGCCATTCAACAAAGTTAGGGCATATTAATAAATAAGATTCACAAATAAATGGCCTTTGGAAAAGCCACCGAACCAGCTCAGATACCTTATAATACATTTTGAACACTGACATTCCCAATTCTGATAATGAATCTTCTAGAAATTATATTGGCAGTCAGGAATACAAATCAATAACATTCATATGGCTTCCCACTGAAAATACAAAGCTGCTAACACTTATTCAAGAAAGCTAAAAGTATTAAGAAAAACAATTATTTGTATCACTGTAAACTAAACCAAAATAAGGAAAACAAATTCTCATTTTGGGAACCTATTGATTTAGAGATATTCTATAATATTCTCTCTGATCATTAACAACCATCTACTCTTGCTGCTGGTAAAGACTGACTCTCTGGGGTAACAATTATGCTAATTATTTTGATCTTGTATAGAGCTCTATGCAAAAAAAAAAAAAAAATTCTGCAAGGCAAAAATCCAACTCCTGAGGAATCACTGAATTTTTCTTCTAACAAGAACTATAAACCATCATACTGTCATAGTCTTGGGTGTTAGGAAACTTTGAATTTAGAATTGAGTTTTGTTTTGTTTGTTCATTTGCTTGCTGTTTCTTTGTTTGTTTGTTTGTTTGAGACAGTCTTGCTTTGCAGTCCAGGCTGGTTGTGAACTCACTATGTAGTGCAGGCTAGCCTCAAACTCACAGTAATCCTCCTGCCTCAGCCTCCTGAGTGCTTGGATTACAGTCATAAATGGGAATTGAATTCAGAGACTTAGCACTTGCTAGGTATCTGCTGTAACCACTGTGCTATTTTCTATTAGTTTAATGCAACTAGATTAATCATAAATCTATTATATTTACTTTTTATTTCGCTTATTCATGTTTCTAATAGGGTTCCATTCTTAAAATTGAAACTAAGAAATTTAATTTTAATTATTCTATAATTTCATTAAATAAAGGGCAAAGTCTTATGTTCTCCAAATACTAAAGTTATCACCAGTGTGTCAACTTTCTTTTAATAAAGTTTGCTATATGTTACAAGCCTGAAATATTCAATCCAGATCAGATGTAAAAGTTTTCAATCAGATGATGCAGCCAATGATGTTTAAAAAAAAAAAAACAGGTCCTGTATCTCCATTTTGGGTATAAGCCTTCAAGAACTTAGGTTTCACTGACTTTGCAAATGAAGTAACTTTTATCAAGCTTTTAAATTCAACTCAATTAAAATTCAATTATTAAGCCCCTATTTTTTTGCCAGAAGTATAGGAATAAATACAGCTCTGTATTCAAAATTCAAGACCAGCGGAGGAAACAGAGAAACAGATTTTTCAGTGTGTGGATTTACAGTAATGGGCATGCCTTCAGTGTCTGATAAGACTCACAACTTGATCAAGAAACAGCTATGGTGATGTTGTCAATAGAGTGTGAGAGTTCACAAGAACTTAGAGAAAAAAAGGTTGAAAATAACTCAGTTGCCCACCTGTCACTCAAGAATAACTCCCAAAAGTGAAGCTAGGGTGACTGAGGCAGGATGTGGCAAATGACCTGGACATGCAGCCATGAAGCAAGTGAGTCTAAAGTCAGGGAGATGGGAACGATTCTGGCAGATCAGTTAAGGCAGCACACAGAGACTTTTGTATGACCAAGATATGGAACTCACTTGAAGCAGGTGTCAGAATTTTTGCCAAGCAAACTGATATTAAACCTTGGACACTAGGCAGACACAGTCAGTGGAAATCAGGGAAATAACAATGAAACTGAAGCAGAAATCTAGTTGCTTAGAGTACCTGAAG
The DNA here is from genome assembly GCA_004027205.1 of Ctenodactylus gundi. Lineage (NCBI taxonomy): Eukaryota > Metazoa > Chordata > Mammalia > Rodentia > Ctenodactylidae > Ctenodactylus > Ctenodactylus gundi. Next base: position 696,099 of record PVKB01000508.1, on the reverse strand, counting down.
TTTCCCCGTGGCCATGCACACTGCACAGGTTCCCCAGCTACTCTCATATCCTGGCACATGGGAGACTGTATATAGCAGAAGACTAATTTTGAACAGCATTTGATGGTAGTCTGAGATAATAATCCACTTGTTTAAAAAATATTGACATGAGGTTTTTGTATTTTTGAAACAAGGCCTCATTCTGTAGTCCAGGCTGGTTCTGAACTCACTATATTAGCTTAGGCAGGCCTCAGACTCATGGCAATGCTCCTGCCTCAAGCTTTCAGAGTGCTAGGATTACATGTGTGTAGCACCATGCCCAGCTGACGTGGTGTTGGGGAATCGAACTCAGGTACTTAGCTACTGAGCTATTCGTCTAGCCCCTTGACATGACGTCTTTACTGGAGAAATCTGAGGTTGAGGGTACAGGTAAGAAATAAAGCACATTAAACATTGATTGTTGAAACACTTTTCAAAGTTGGTTACTGCAATTATCTCCTTCTCCCACCAAGAAAAAGAAGTTACTTGTTCTAATGCATTCAAAGTTGCCAGTAAGGGAATCACCATTCCCCTCACTACCATTTGATAACTTGTGTGCCATATAGCTGCTATAAACTTGATAAAGGACCTCACAGTATTTTGCTCCACTGAACTTCCCTCATTCTCAACTCACACAGATTCATGATTTTTAGTCTCTCAAGAGAGCCACAAGAAACCTGTCAGAATTATTCCAGCATATGCAAATCCTAACTAGACAGACAAAAATAATCTTTGTACTGTTCTTCATGTGCTCTGTGAGAGTTTTGTCTTGTTTGCATGATTGATCAGTTTGCATATTGCTTTTCAAAATCATTTATCAAATGGAAACACAAAGCTAAAAATAAGAAGAGGCTGGGTTGGATGAAAGGGCATCAAATTCAGAATAAACTCTTTTTAATAGCTCATAAATATTCCTCCTACACATATCAGATGGCTGCCCTCAAGGGCAGTTACTACAATTGTCTGTCTTAAATTTAGTGAGTGAATTACCGCTTTTGTCCTGTCATTTGTCACTCAAATTCTACTCCTCTGTTGAGATTTTCATAAAACCCTAGGATACTTAAATTGGAAGAGATCTTAAAGGCCACTTAATCCTATCTTTCCACTACAGTAAGAGTCTCCTTGTGGTCAGATGACATTCACTTTCTGATAGAACAGTTCTAGAGATATGGAATTTACTGCTTTGTAAGGGAATTCCATTATTCTGTAGTGACATTAACTATAAGAAATGTCAAACTGCATCTTTCCTATTTTTTTCCTACTGATTCCACTGTGCTCTCCAAAGCTATACCCCTATATGCATTTTCTCTTTATGAGATCCTTTCAACTATCTGATGGCTATATGGGAAATTAAGCAGTCACATGTGTAAGGCATTCTGAAATGCCCACTGGTTTCCAGACCAAGCCATGGAGGTAGATTTAAGCTTAGTTATAGAGGCAGCTAGTAGTGGTAATCAGGTTTGTTGACCAATAAATTAGAAAAGCAAGCCACCGGGAATCCATGTAATAGGTCGTAATCTAAACTCAGGGCATTTACAAAAGCAGGCCAATTATGTAGAATGATGAAGTCTGAGAGGCAACATGAAGCCATGAATTGAGAATGGACAGCAGCCAGGAAATGTGATGTCAGACAGATGACATGTCTGTCCACAGTTACAAAACTAGATAGGTGAAAAGGCAGAAATATATGAATATATGTCATTTTTGCTAGACTAATATTCTTTATACCGTCCTATGGCATCTCCTAATCACCTGTTTGTACCATTCATAAACTGAAGATTCAAACAATGACTTATTATACTAGTTTAACTCCTCATTTGAGCCTTCTCATTGCAGAGGCCCTCCATGGCCACCATGGCTGGCTCTTAAAAGCAGGTTCAGACCATAAAGACTGTCTCTCAGATGTCCACCCACTGCGACAGCATACTCCCCTTCCTATGACACACTGGATTGTCACTGAAGGGCTCTTCGAATAGGTTAATTTATCAATCAATTTCATGGATCTGGAAGCATTTCCAAAGTTATTTTCATATCCAATCATTTAAAAATTTAACAGAGAAATCTAATTTATATTGTTCTGTATTACTGGGAAATAACTAATTTTTGTTTTCTCTTTCTCTCTTCTTTCTTTCTTTCTAACACGTATCCTAAGCTCCGTCTTTTTATTGAAGGATACACTAAGAGGCTGGAGGAATAGCTCAGCAGTTAAAGCATTAAAGCATTTGCTTAGCAAGCTCAAGGCCCTGAGTGGATTCTCTAGCACCACATAAATTGGGTGTGGTGGGACACACCTGTAATGTTAGCATTGGGAGGCTGAGGCAGGAGGATTGGCACAGGAGAATAGAGGTGTGTCTGAGGCCAGTTTGGTCTCCATAGAGAGTTCAGGATTAGCTTGGACTGTAGAGTAAGACCTTGTCAAAGAAAAAAAAAAAAAGAAAAGGAAGGAAGGAAGGGAGGGAGGGAAGGGAGGGAGGGAGGGAAGGAAAGGGAAGGGAAGGAGGGAAAGAGAGAGAGGGAGGGATGGAGGAAGGGAGGAAGGGAAGGAGAAAAGAAGGAAGAAAATAAAGACTGCTAAAATACAGGTAGGATGATGATCTCGGTAAAGTTTGCCCCATAGCATGGACCTCTAAATTATTCCTAATAACGGTCTATGGGAGCTCAACCCTCTATGTTCAACCTCAAAGGCTTTAGGTAAAATTTATGTGAAAATACCCTGTTGTTGAGGTTAGTAAATTCAGACAGGAGTGTCTTTACTTTAGAAAATCAGTATCAGAGAAGCAATCAAAACCTCTGGAATTTTTCACTGTTTTCACTCCAAGCCATGATATTCATGAGAGAAGCAAAGAAAATGGTAGGGAAAATATATCATATGGTGAAAACTATTTAAGAAAATGTAAATCCTAAGTGAGGCTTACATGAGCAACTATTTCCTACATTATTAATTTAGGCAACTACATACATCAAAAATTTCTTATCGTACAGCAATGACCAGTCTCTCCAAATAAATGAAATATATGCTGTCTCCCTGAGAGCTGGTAGAAGAGAAAGCACTAAAGGAACAGTTAATTTCTATGATTCCTGACCATATATCCAATTCAGTGTTTCACTACCTTTTTGTGGGTGTTCGATCATCAAGAAATATTAGTCATTGAGGATTTCACAAATACTCCCTGAACAGAGTACTGAGTAAAACAATTGAGTTGCTTTCCATCGAGAGGACACAATAATTTACACCCACAACTTATGGAGAAGCTTATTTTTAGCTCTGTTCCAGAGACATCAGGCCATGCATGGCTAGCCGGAAATGGTGGAAAGGCACGGAAGAATGGCATGCTGAAGAACAGCTGCTCATGTCATTATGGTCACAAAGCAGAGAACAAGAAATTGAGGAGCTAGGGACAAAAATCCACCCTGTGAGGCCACGCCGTCTGTGTCCATTCCACCAACCAAGTCCCATCTTCTCGTGGCATACAGAATCATCAGTGGTTAACCTATGATGAGTATAGTGCCCATGAGCCAGTCACCTCTCAAATACATAAAATTCTGAGGAAATTTTAGATTTATACCTCAACAATATTTTTCTATGAATTCTTATACAAATACATATTTCTGCTTATATAAGAAAAAAGGGATATTTTCCCATAATCCAAGCCTATCTTTATGAGATTTTAGTTTTTCTTGTTTTGTTTTTAGAAGGGCAGGGAGAATCTCACCTAGACCAGCAGGAAGCAAGGCTGGGTAATAAATAATATCTGGCCTAGAGATAGCTATTAAAGTTCATTGATTCTATTTTAAAATAAACTGCAGGAAGGTCACCTTGATTGTAGCATCTCAGACAAATTCTCAAATAGCTACAGGCTTTAGTCCTAATGCCCAGAGCCCATTATTCTTAAAGCTGAAATGAACTGGAACTCAGAAATCAAAAAGATGAATCTCTCAAGAATATAAATTCTACTGTCTGTTCCTTGTTTATTTTGCTAGTCACTGTTTCTTATGTGAACTGTGTAGAACTGTTACTCTGTTTTCTTATTTCTTACCATCATTACACAGTAGAAAAAAAAAACACTGCGGGTCTTGTCATTATGAAAAGTTTGTTTTAATCCTGGCTATGCCATTTGCCAGCTATCTTCTTTTGCATCAATTCCTTATCATTTGGACCTCAAATTCTTCCTCAGTAAAAGAGGAATAGAAGATCTGAGTTTACAGAGAAGAGAAAACATTCGTGATACAGCTTAGTATAAATCTCAGGATGTAGTAGTATAGGTACAATACATGTCCTTTTTCACCACCCTAGTGTCCACCACAATGTTAAATGATTTTTTTTTTTCTCATAGGAAAGCTAACCTATTTTCAGCCCATTGATAACCCTGGGGTGCATAGGACTCCCATTCCTCATACTCTACAGTTCTCTGCAAGACAGTGGGCTTTGACAGCTATGAAAATGTACATTGCATTCCTGCTCCCCAACTTTCAAGCCAATTATAAATTCAGGAAAATCACAGATTTTTGGTGGCCATTTTCTTCTCCTATTTAAATACAAATATTACCTATGCCATAAGTTGGCCGTGTTGTTAAGATAAATGGGTAAAAATCATATTATAGATATCCTTACTCATTATAAATGGTAGAAACAAAGTTTTTTTCAAGTTATTATTAAGGATTTTTAAAGATTACTTAGTCCAATCTAAACTAAAGATAAGGTGAAGAAATAAAATTCATATGTGTTCTGGCCTGCAATGGCTCTCACTTATAGAAAATTCTATCTAAGTGCTACAGTTGAGTGGCAAAGGGTGTGGAGATGCCCAAGGGATCGCCTGACAAAGTACATCCAGTTCTAAAGGGATTTCATGGGGCCACAAACCAAGAAGGCAACAAAAGATTTTTGTTTCAAAGAGGCAACCACCACCACATAATCAAATTTAAGCATTATAACTGAATCTAAAGGGCACATCCTGCTCTCAGGTGACAGGATTTCCTCTTAAACATCCTGTAGAGAAGACAGAGTCCTCAGTGCCTTTACAGATACCCAGTCCACACTCACCACTTTCATCTTCAGGCAAGCACAAATCTACAAAGAACATCAATGGCACTCTGTGTTTTTTCACATAAGCGGCTTCCTCATCCCTAAGACAATCCTTTGATAGGGAAAATTTAATTTGTTCAAAAGGTAAAATTAAAATACAGAATTTGGAAAAAAAAAAGAGGATATACTACCCAAAACCACGCAACCATATTTGTATTTGTTATTTATATATGATCTGCAGAGAAACTCTAAAGTATGTTCATTGGCAAAGGAGTGGCAGAATCAGAACTGGAATACCCAAACTTTGTATTCTGAGCATTGTTTTTGTTTGTTTGTTTGTTTGCTTACCATCAGCACTGAAACTACTCTTAGCAAATAGAACTGCTCTCCTTTAAGTAAAATTAGAGGCTCCCTAATTCATGTAATTGGAAAAATCACTCTAAAACCAAAAGTGTTGTTTTGTCTACAATCTAATTACAGTGATTGAAGTTTGCATCTTTGGCTTTTCCTTTTGTCTACAAAAGCAATCCTCAATATAGTGACCATAATATTCATATGTATATCTGTAATTCTATGCCTGTATTTTTCAGCATTGTCCCTGGATTACCAAAGGAAACGTAAACCAAAAATTATAAATTTAAGGAACCACAACATAAAATGAAGATTATCCAAACAGAAACACTGAATCTGCTGGAAGAAAAAATAGGCAAAGCACTAGAAGACATACATATAGGAAGGACTTCATGATCAAAATGTCCCTTGTACAAGAAGTAGCAAAACAATCAACCAATGGGACTTCATGAAACTAAAAAGCTTTTGAACCACAAAACATACAATCTGCAAGTGAAGAGACAATCCACAGAACAAGAAAAACAAAATACTCTTCAGAGAGAGGATTAATAACTAGACTATATGAAGAACTATAAAAAAGCCTCCCCCCAAATAAAAACCTGATCAAAAATTGGTCAACTGAAGTGACTTCTCAAAAGAAGAAGTATCAATGACCAATAAATACAAGAAAAAATGTTCAATATCTTGGACCATCAGAGAAATGTAAATTACATATGGCATCTTATGAAATCAAATGGGTGAGATACCAGGAGTCAGGGAAGATGAGGTTGGGTGGGAGGGCCTAAAAGGGGATAGGGAACGGACTGTAATGTTGATGTAATATATATGTGCACAAAATACTCAAGCTCAATGCAGCTATAGGTGTGTGTGTGTGTGTGTGTGTGTGTGTGTGTGTGTGTGTGTGCGTGCGTGTGTGTGCATATATATATATATATGTTATAGTTCATATATATTATAAAAATGGGATAAAGCAACACTGGAAATTCTTCAGCACGAATGGCTTTCATTACAGCACAATTCATAGTAGCTAAAACCTAGAAAAAATCCACATGTCCATCAACAGATAAATGGGTAAGTAAATGTGTTATATGCATGGAGTATTACTCTGTCATAAAGAAAGATAGATTTGAAGTCTTTGTAAGAAAATGGGTATAACTTGCTTGGTGAAATAAACCAAACACAAAAGATTAAGAATTACATTGTATCTCTTAGATAAGATAGCCAAAACAATAGTGGCAAAAGAATATAATGTAAGAGAGAAGGTAGGAAATGGGAAAAGAAGCAACTTGGAGATGGGAAGAGAGGAATCTTGAGGGTGGGAGAAGGTGGCAACAGGATGGAGGAGGGAAAGTAGAAGAAAAGGAATCAATAGTGATGCATATGGGCACTGATCCCCAAGTTGTCTGTAACCAACACGAGTTTCTAGTGAGTCTGTAGTGCATATATATTCACATTTTTTAAAATGATGATTAGAGAAATGAGGGCAAGTTAGAAGCAGGGAAACTAAAGCTTAATGCTGTAGGCCCTAAGGACCAAAAAAAAAAAAAAAAAAAAAAAAAAAAAAAAAAAAAAAAAAAAAAAAAAAAAAAAAAAAAAAAAAAAAAAAAAAAAAAAAAAAAAAAAAAAAAAAAAAAAAAAAAAAAAAAAAAAAAAAAAAAAAAAAAAAAAAAAAAAAAGACATTGTTAGGACATTAACTTGACCTTGAGTTTTCTGATACCCATGGCAGAAACAAAGACACATATCATATATATAGAAAACTTAGGTAAACTTATCTACTGAAACAAACTTCCTTCCTAATAAAAGTTTTATAGAGGGAAATTAATAGAGGTCAGGGCCAGTAATATCAGTAAGCTTCTAAGAGCAAATATGTAAACACTTTTGTCAGATTAGTTTTTATGCTGGTTTCATATAAAATGTCCTAACAGGTTTCAGTGGAAATCAACTGTGTATCCGAACACGTAACTCAAAATAATCTGTCTAAGAAGGTTGCTTCCTCCTGGTAAATGCGGATTAGCAATTCCTACAATGTACAGAGGGAGGAGTGGAGCATACGTGCACAAATAGCCACTGCAAGGCACTATTTCACAAGTAACTTATTTTAGCAAGCAAACTTAGGTGTAGGCTGTTTACAACATAGGGAAATTGAATTCCCATGAGTTAAAGGACCAATATATCACAATCTTAAGGCAATAAAGTTTAGTGACCACCAAGAATCATATTTAACTCTCAACCAATCTAAAGCAGTGCTCTCTGAGAGACAGTGATGAAAGGCTCAGTAGAAAAATACTAATCACTTTGAGAACTTGATTCATCTCAGCAGTTAATTTACTGAATACTTCCAAAGTAGGTTAGGCTCTCATTAAGCGGTTTTTCATTTATGTTTTCTCTTTTTCAATTCTGAAGATAATTTTAGTTTACAGATAGAAAATCAGGAGACCAGAGAGATTAAGCAGCATGTCCATCTCAGCAAGAAATTAGGAAAACTAGAAATAAAACTCAGGTCTAAATGTTTGCAAAGACCATGCTTTTTCCTATTCAGAAGCTTCAGACAATCTAAAAGCAAGAAAAAGTAATCTAGTAAAGCAAAACATCTTTAATTTATTCACATTTCCAGCCATAAGATATAGCGAGATGTTAAACATCAAAATTCTGACAAAATGGAGTGTGCATAATATATAAGTTGAATACATGTTTATGATAATGAAAGGATTTAGGTATACAGAGATGTTAATTTTTAGGAAAATTATACAAAATTGTTTTTACCCAATACAAACTCTGTTGAATATTTAATAACATATTCTATAATAATAAAATATGGAATCATCTCTTTTCAAATTATGTTATCTCTCTGGAAGTGGTTTAAGCCACCCCCACTATTACCTTGGTAGCAACAAACTTCTACATTCTTCTTGGTATCCCTCCTGATATCCAAGTTCGTAAGTCTAAGTGCCACCTGAACGCTTTTACTTGAATGTTCTCCAGGCTTTTATGCAAAAGCAGCCACATAGTTTCTTTTTCTCATGTCAGAGCTGCTTGTCTTCAGTATTACTTATCTTTTCACCTGTCCCTGAGGATGGCATCTTCAACGTTAGCGCCAAACGCTAACGCTAATGATCTCCCCAAACTCCTTATTACCCTCTTTCTTGGTTATTAAGTCTCTCCTTAAGTTTCAATTTCTACCTCTGAAATATGTACATATCCTTTCAAGTTCTCTTCGTCCATTTGGGATGTCATAATAAAATAGCCTTACTAGGTATAAACAAACAAAAAAAAATTCTATTTCACACAATTTTTAAGTCTGGAAAGTCCAAGATCCAGGTATTGGCAGACTTAATGTTTGATGAAGGCTCATTCTCTGGTTTACAGATGATATCTCCTAGCTGTAGTCTCACAGCAATTTGAAAGGAGCCATGCAGCTCTCTAAGGTCTCATTCTATAAGAGAACCGATCCCTTTCCTAGGAGTACTCCCCTCATGGCCTAATCACCTCCCTAAAGTCTCCTTCCACCTCCTGGTAGCATGCTGGTTACTAAGCTTCAGAATATAAATTTTGAGGATAATAAGAATTTTAGCACCATAAAACAGTACTAAACAAATTTTGTAATTATTCATTTTTTACATATTTAAAATATATGCCCCCTCTGTCAGAATATTAGTTTTATAATCACAATAATAACATCTCTTCTTTTTTGCCACTGTATGCTTAGCACCAACAGCAGTGCCTGATACGTAGAAGGCACTCGGTAGCTGCATGTAGAGGATGAATACATCTGCTTCCTCCTTGCTTTCCTTGCTGCCTTATTTCTTTTTCAGACACTCAACATTTTTCATCTGAATTATAGAAGCATCATGTAATTGGTCCTTAGCCCATTAAAAAAATCATCCCCCTTTCTTCTGACAAAGTGAACCTTTTTAGACCCACATATGATCACTGATTACATCCTTTCAGTTTTTTTTAAGTGACAGCAAATTCAGCCAAACAGCTCAAAAGTTGGTACAGGCTGCCATGTAAGAGGAAGCATTTCATACCATGAATGAAAAATCTTATGTCTAAGTTCAGTAGACACCCTTAGATTATGTAGCATATCCTGAAACTTTTGAAGTCAAAGAACCAAAGAATCAATGAAAGATATAGTTTCAGTATTATCTTAGTCAGCTTTTTGTTACTATTACAGAATACCTGAGATAGTAAAATGGTAAAGATGAAAATTTTACTTTGGCTCAGAGTTAGTGATTCCTGTCCATGATTAATTGGCCCCACTGCTTGGAGCTATGGCAAGGCAGCATATCCCAGAAAAAGCAATGATGAAGTAAAAAACACCTCATGGTCAACAAGCAGAAATCCCACACCTCCCTTCAAGGGCATGCACTCAGTGGTGTAAGACCTTTGTAAGACACCACCTTCCAGTTAGCTAAACACTGTTTTGGACTAGAGACCACACCTTTAACACATGAGCTTTGGAGAACATCTGAGAACCAGTTTAACAAGAAAAATATTTGCAACTTTTTAAAACTAATGCCAGTATTTTTCTGGATATGACACTGAATTCTGGTCTCATAAAAAGGCCCCTGACTTAACTGTGTGACTTTGATGCTGAATCAAACATTCATGACAACAGTGTCCAAGGAAACCTTTGCTATCCTGGTGTCAGGTATTTGGACCGCATGATCTCATGATCTCTTGAATGTCTTGTCTCTTTGAAAAGTATGATGCTGTTGATTGCCTGTTTCTTACACATTTCTCACATTCTATTACCCTAAAGCTTAACAGAAGAAGCTTAAGAACAGAAGAAGCTCAAAATTCAAAGTCATCTCTCTCTCTCTCTCTCTCTCTCTCTCTCTCTCTCTCTCTCTCTCTCTCATCTGCAGTATTTTCTTCTGTGGGGGTTTGTAACTATTATCTTTTATTAGAACAGAGAAAGACAATATGTCGATAGTCTCCCTGGACCAGAAAATTACAAAAGTAATGCAGAAAATGTTACAAATATTTGTGTGTATAAAATACCTAGCACAAGTATTCAATAAATATATATAAAGTCATATAATAAATATTTAATGAACATCCATTATGGGCAGGGCATTTCTCAACACTTGGGATATATCAATAAACAAAGAAAAGACCCTTACCTTTGTAAAAAAAAAAAAAAAAACTACATATGAGCAGAAAGAGACAGACGGTAGACACTAAACATAATTCTGTAAGTAAATTATATGTCATATAATTATATGATACAGATTATGACCAACAATGATAATAAAAAGACAGGCTAAAAGGGATGAAGCAGGCTGGAGGAGGGACACATTAAAGTTTGTAATAAAATGACTAGGGTAGCTGTCATTAAGCAAAAGTCTGAGCAAAATCAAAGTAAATGAAGGAATTGGTTATCTGGCTATCTGAGCTGCGATCTTTCCAAGGGAAGAGAACAGCTCATGCAATGGTCCTGTGACAGACTCTGTCTACCATGTTTGAAGAACAGCAAAGGCAAGAGCACCTAGATCACTGTGAGGAAGATAAAAAGCAGCGCAACATCTGAGTTGAGTAGAGGCCTACAAAGATCTGGCCCGCATGTTAAAAGGATAATTCTAGTGGCTATGTAAAGAATAGACAGCAGTGACACAAGGGTAAAAGCAGGAGCCTACTTAGAAGGTAATCGCAGTAATGTTGGAGAAAGATAATAGGCTTAGTTCAGTTCAATAATATTTCAAGTGGACCTACTGTGTTTTTGGCTCTCCAAGAGGAAAAAGACAATAAGAATGAAATGAGAAGCTCACAGTCACTATTTTGTTCCTAAAGTAATGTGCAGCCTCATGGCTGACCACAGGGCTCAGTTCTGTTCATCTTTCCTGTCCATAGCACACAGTATTAAAAAAGTCTAAATTACTCATATTTTATAAACACATCCTATTTTCTCATGACTTTGCAGTATTCTTTCCATTGACTGAACATGTTTTTCTTGCTTCCTAAGCTCACTAAGCTCACAAGTTTTAACTCCTTCAAGACACTACCCAAATGCCACCTTTTCAGTAAAATTTTCCAAAACTGCCTTGTAAAATTGATCACCCTCCTCTTTGCTTATTTAGTGACCTGTGGATACTGCGAATCCAGGTATGTTATAGATTCTTTGAAGGTTACAATCATGGATACTATGACTTTACTCATTGCCTGTCTTTACTAGAAGGCCTTGCCTTTAGCAGATTTTCAATAAACACTAAAAAAATTTGGAACATGAATTTTTTAAAAAGAACGTGCAGAACAAAAAATTAATGATCCACTTTTGAAAAGTTGCCTGCCTGTTCTGCAAAACTACCTCACGTGACCTTTTTGAGGAGAAAAGTGAAAGCAAGCAAAATAGGAATGGTCGGGACCATGCCTCTCTCTCAGCAAATACTCGTCTCTGGAAACGGCCACAGGAACTGGTATGGATGGCAAGTTTGTAGGAATCGGTCATGTATAAAACCCCTCTGATCACAACAAGCATCATAATTCTTTGATCAGATTTAGAAGAAGGATTCATCAGGATTGTTTCCTGATCTGTGAAGACTACTTGAGCTGTAACAAGTACACGAATGAGCTGAGCAAGACAGAATAAATAACCCACCCCTGCTACAGAGTGAGCAAGCAGCGACCAGAACTCCATGGGGTGGGATCTTGCATCACTAAGCGAGGGAGGACTTCAGCTGAAGACAAGAGACTGAGGGACCTTGCAAAATGAGTCAAGCTTGGTAATGATACAAGCTAAAGGCACTTGAGTAAGAAAAAGAAATGATAGTTACTGGACTGGATGACTCATCTACCTTATATTATTATTTAGTTTTCACACTTAACCAAAAATTAAGAATAACCATCTTCTATGGACCAAAAAAATAAAAAAATAAAAAATAAAAAAATTGAGGGACGGAACATTCAACAACTTGTCCAGAGCGAAACTGATACCAGGTATTATCTGTAAATAGCACCTGGTATATCTTCAATTACTTTCAGGGTGGGATTGAAGCTATCTTTGCTGCAGACTAGTAAAAAATGATTGGCTCTGGCCTGAGAGAAGACCTAAGTTTCAGACATGATTCTCTCCACCTTGGTCCATGTCGGGGTAAAGTTTTTTTCTTTTCCTTAGATTTGTTTTTGTCACTAATTCATGAGAGTTAGGACAGGTGATCTTTAAAGTGTCTCCAAATTCCTAACTTCTATGATATTTACTAAGATTTTTAAAGACACTGCATTCTTCTTTCCTTCTCTGACTCTCACCACTCTCTACACACACCCACATACTGTCTTAAAAAGCAGCATGGAAAGACATTTCTTTTATACTATCCAGCTGGGAAAGAGAAGTTTGACAAAGGGTAGAACCTCCAGAGACTTTGTCACTGTGAATCACTCAAAACTACATTATCTCCTCCGCATTTAGTGTCTCATCTTCTGTGTTTATGTAAGGCAAACCCACCTCTACTCAGCAGAAGGGAGGTAACTTTATCTTTCACACTTTACAACTTTAAACGTTATCTCAGCGTTTCAGTTGCACTCAAGAACTCTGTTGAGCATGTAATCAGGGCAAATACAATAGAAATATTGAAATAAAATAGTATCTTCCCTGATACAGTCATTTTAATTATTTTTTTTCTTCTCTCCATGGTGAGTGAGAGATAATCCCTTCTATGCTGGTTACTTCTTTTTTTAATGTTTCGTGTTTTATAATGTGTTATTTCTTCTGCTTAAGATTTGTTTTGATTTTTGTTTTCTGCATTTGCTAATTATTTAATACTGAGGTATATCTGGATTCAAATTAATTCATTTTACTGTTACTGATAAACCTGCTTATAAGCCAAAGCAAATGTATTCTGTTTATGGTTTAGCACACTTTTTAAATTACCTCATTAAATTAAAGATTCTTTAAGGGGGTTGATAAAACAGACTTTCATGACAGACTTTCATGCCTTTCATGCCTTTCATGCCAGAGACAAGGAGTTTTATGACAAAAGAATACTGAAAGAAAAATTTTTCAATAACATGAATTGAACTCAGATCTTCACACACATACTACTCAATTGTTGTACTATCACACTAAGCCCAAAGGCCAGAACAGTAATTATTATAGCTATAATATTTTCTGGGTAACATGGCTCTAATTCTCACTACAAGTTATAAAATGTACATTAATGGCTCCATTTTATACGTGAGGAAAGGGAGTAGGGGCTTGGAATAGTTACATAAATTGCTCATTTGCCCAATAAATAAAAGGTGGAATCTGGTTTCTATTATTTGATTTGAAAAGGGAGATCAGAAAGATAAGGAATATTTGTGGGAAGGAGTTTTTCATCTTCCAAATTTTCGACAATAATTCATCTTAACAACCATCTTAAGATCTTAGCTAAGTGTCAAGACTGGGCTCTATTTCGATCGTGTCACGAGAGATACTGTTCTTTCTCAATCTTGGAAGTTCTGGGGACCACCAGCACATCTGCCTCATTGGCTGGTATCAAGTTATGGTACTGGATGCAGGGTAATAACAAGTGATATCTGTCTAAAATAGGCCAGCAAAATTCTTTCTCTGAAAGGGATTGAGAATCAAGTACCTGAGAATCAAGCAAAATGTGTCACCAGTCTCAACTCTGATACAAAAGAAGCACCTGTATACAGGGACATATACGAATTTAACATGCATAACATGTACCCATGGATGTTGTATGTACTACCAACCCACATATACACATATATGCTTACACATTCCACATACAATTCTCTCTCTCTCTCTTTTCTCCCCTTACCCACAATAGGAAAACAGAAGACTCAAAGACTTACTTCACATCCTACTGATGGAATACAAAGTGTTGCAGTCTGTTTAAAGAACATCTTTGCAGTTCTTCAAAAGGTGAAACATAGTTACCATACACCATAACAAATCTATTTCTAATGTATACCCCAAGTTAATTTTACAAGTGCCCACATAAAATTTATACATGAACATTCATAACAGTATTATTTATATTAGCCAAAAGGCAAAATTATCTAAACACTCATTTGCTAATAACTGAAAAATATGAAATATCTCTATAACAGAATGTTATTCAACCCCCCAAAATGATGGAGTACATCTGTAATTCCCACACTCTGAGATGCTCTGGCAGGAGAACTGCAAGTTTGAGGCCAGCCCCAGGAATACAGCTCGGGGGGAAGGTCCTGAGTTCAACTCCAGTACCACAGGAAAAAATAAAAGAGGAGGAAGAGGAAGAAGAAAAAGAAGAAGCATTACAAGAGAAGGAAATGAAATACTGATGCATGCTACAATATTGATCAATCTTAAAAACATGCTAAATAAGTCAGTCACTAGAGTTCGTGCATTATACAATTAAATTCATATAAAATGCTCAAAATAAACAACCCTACACAGAGATGAAAAGTATATTAGTGGTTGCCTCAAGCTAGGTATTGGGAAAAAGGAAATAAACACTAATGGGTACAGTTTTTGCTCAGGGTAGGGAGCCTGAAAATGTTCTAAAATTTATTGCGTTGACTTTTACACAGCTCTAAATACACTAAAATCAATTAATTATATACTTTAAGTATATGGTATATGAATTATAACTTAATAAATTTGTTATTAAAATAAGAGACCAATCTATGTGGCACATATGGAGACATTACAAGCCCTAAACTCAAAAGCCTTACCAATATTAATAATCTGAGAAAACTTGGATTCAAAAAGAATATGTTCCGCATAAAAGAACTACTGAAAGTGAGAGGATACTACTATAATAATTTTTGTTTTGCTAAATATAAGTAAATTATAAGCAAGAAAATCAATCATATTCTTAATATTTTTCAAACAACAGAAATAGCACAAAAAAGTAACCAAAATGACCAACTAAGTCATTAAAAATACTTGTTTTCCTTACATGTGTATCTGATATTTTGTTTTGTATTCATAAGCTCTTTTAGCTTTTAAAACACAATGTTTAATGATTTCATTTTATGAGACCAATCCCTACTGATAGGTATTTATATAATTTGTAATTTTCCCAATTATAAACAACAGTGCTATGCGTATTTTTAAAAACACATAGTAGAGTATATAATTAGTCTTTTTTTCATTATTTTGAATTTAAATCCCCAAATCTAGCAAAGCAGCAGGCTAATTCAAACCATATCTTAACTTCATTAATCACAGGGGAGGAACTTAATCTCTAAGAGGGATCAATTCTAGTCTCTAGTCCTGGTCCAATCACATGATTACTTTAAAATATAAATATAATATGATCTAACATTTATCAGTTAATTTTAACTAAAAAGTAATTCAAGGTATTGATTTGTAATTAAGAATAAGTTTAGCAAATGTTCAAATTAAGCCAGATCAACGAATATCAATATATTTAAGAATCAGGGAGCCAGTGAGATCAAGACAAGAGGTATAATTGTAGGAAGAATTGGGACTCAAATTTAGGTGTGGTTCTATGATTCTAAATTCAATAATTTTTGAACCCGTGTTTTATACAACAGACACTTTACTGATAGAATTTATAACTTTGATGGCAAATAACACAAATAACTGTTAATTCAGGTAGAGTAATGTAAGTATTACAGTGTCTTAGTTAATTATTCGTCACTCGGGCACAATACTGGGCATCCACAACTTAAGGGATTACAAGTCTCACACAGCCCACTCATGGGGCAGCCAATAAAAGTTGGAGAGCTACTCAAGGCATTGCACACAGAAACCCAAGTGAGGGAGGAGCAAGTTATGTATGGAGACCAAATCAAAGCTAGACCCTTCCCAGAAAGCAGCTGTAACAATATCACTTCTTTCTTCCTTTACTTAGTTCAAACTCCTGGCTCTATCACCCACAGCTAGAGTGGGTGCCCCTTCCTCACTTCCTGGCCTGTAAGTCAATAATACACACCTGAAAGCTCTGTCCTGGGCACCCTCCAATCTCAATATATTGACATAATCTCTCCAGGTCAAGCCTCAAGCATCCGCCTCTTCCAGCCAGGCCCCACCTTCCGACAGCATATGGTTCCATAGGTATCCTAGTATATCCAAGTGCATGAGGCTTCTGGGGGACACTCCAAATCCAAACTATAATATACAGAAACAACTCAAACTCAAATTGTTGTGGTTTGGAGCTGGATTGTCCCCCACAGCCTCACATACCCATGGATCCTATGCACTGTTGGGAGGTGGGACCTGGCTTGAAGGGGCAGATGATTGGGTCTTGACATAGGGGGTTGTGTGCTGGTTCTTCCTTCCTCCATGACTTGATTCTGTTCTGCCATTATATGATAATCTCTATCTTCAGAGCTAGGCTGCATTTCCAGCTGCGCACCCATGAATAGACTCTGACCTTCTGAAACATCTAAAATCTTTCCTCCCCTAATTTGTTCATGCCTGGTATTTTGTCACAGCAACTAAAATATAACTAAGACAGAAATATTTCCTTGGTGGAATCAAGAAATGCTTGAAAGAGGCTCTAATAAATGATATGAACTGGTAAGGATGAGTTCATTGAAACATTTGGTAAATATCTGAGTAAATACTTATGAAAATGGAATAGACTACCAGTTGGCTACCAAAACATGTAAGCAATTTTTCCTTCACACCTAATTAAATGCAACTTCATAGCTTCCTGTATACACACAGATGTGGTGATTAAACTACACTTTGGCCAATAGAATTTGGCTATGTGATGGGAGTTATCACTTATTTGGATTTCTAATAAAAAGTTATCATTTAGATTCTTCTTAATTCTTTCTCTATCAGGCCAGATAAAATAGAGATGATGCTCAAATAATCTCAGATTCTATGCATGGAAGAAGACAACCTACCTGAGTTTCTGAATGACTGTATGGTGGAGGGCTGTGTTTGCTGGCCATCTACCCATAATGAGTAAACATGTGTCTGAGTGATCCACTGGAGATCTTGTCAATCTATTTATAATACAATAGTTCACCTACCCTAATACAAGTAGGCATGAGGACTTGATAAAAAATTTGTCATCTTCCAAGGAAATTACAATTGATGGTGGAAGGAAGTAAATTTGTAGCAAGGCACAACAGCATTGAGAAGAGAAAGTTCTGTGACTACATGGATGCCTAACCTCATTTTTGTGATCAAAGTCATGAAGACCCCCCCCCCCCAAAAAAAAAAAAATGGAATGAAGTCCTGAACGTACATGGAAGTCATCTAGGAAAAAAAGGAGAAGCAACAAAAAAAAAAAAAGGAAAGCATCACTTTCATAGACAAAGAACATATACAATGTTTAGAAGATATGGAGAGCATTAATTCATAGGATTTCTACAGGAAAAGGGGGAGAGAAATACTCCTAGTGATAGCAATAAATACAATGTGCATTAAGGTAGACAGTATAACTTCCAGGTAAATTAATACACAGTAGGAATGTAAACAACGAACTGACTTGTGTCAATGTGCTGGAAGGACACAGACAGGCAAGAATGAGACCTGATTGAATAGCACCAAGGTTTTGAGCTAGATTATACAGAAAAAGAGTCAATAGATGCTGTAAGTTTAAAACTTCATCACCAGACAGAACATGACCATTGGATGACAAAAGCAGCTTTAGGCAAAGGCCAGAAACAAAAAGTATATCAAAGCTTTGGTCACTCAAAAAGGACAAAAGGTCATTAAAATTCCTATAACTATATTAAAATTTATGAGCTAAGCACATACTTTGTACTAAATTCTGTTCTACTGTTCTAGATACTGGAAGTATAGCAGTGAATAAACCAAACAACCTCATAATCCTTACAGTCTAATGAATCTAGGAGAGATAGTTAAATTTTCTATCCTAAGCAAGAAGAGACTTCATCCTAACTTAGTTAATACTATTCAGAGGCTTCAGGTATAAAATACTTTCACATCTATATCTCAGTTATGCCTTACAACCTTTTAACTGTAGTACCAGTGCCTGCCTGAGAGCTGCTGTGATGACAATTCAATGAGTGTAAACCACATACATTGGGATTTGGCATGAAGTAAGTGCTATATAAGTGTTCGCATTTATATTATGATAACTTTTATTGATAAGGGAAGTAAGTAAGGCTCAAATATGCAGTAATGTACTTGTGACCGTTTATCATGCTCTGTCAATCTTGAGTGGATTATGCAATGCCCAGCTGATTGGGAAGGCAGAGTTTTGGATATATTTGTGGATGACTGACACTTAAGCCGGCAAACAAAGGGACAAAATCTCACCCCCTGATTATGAATGACACCAATCAATAGACTGGTAGTTTGAACCAAGTAAAGAAGGAAGGAAGGAGGAAAGGTCACTTTTGCTGGTAGAACTCAACTCTTCACCGTCATCTCTAAACACTGATCTCCCGTGTTGACTCACACTGGCTGTTCTGCAGTGAGCTTCCAGATCTTCAGTCTCAGACTGGTGCTGAATCCTCAATCCCCTTGTTCTGTAGCTTCTGTCTGGGAGCAATGCTGTGTCCTTTACCTCCTTGTTTTATGGTTTCCATATTCTCGCCTGAGCAGGTACTTAATCCTCATCTCTCCCAGGTGCAGAAGGCCATTTTGATTGCTCCCTGACTTATCACCTCTGACTCTGTAAGGTAACCTTAAAAATCAGTGTGAGTGTGTGTATGTGTCTGGGTATGTGTGCATGTGCACTTATGTATACAGTCAGACAGATAGATCAATCTTATCCTCTTAATTAATAAGCGCCCTAACTAATTCACTCATGTAATAATAACTGCCACCGTTTCTGGACAAATTACCACATACCAGGTGCTTCCAGTAAGGCGATTCACAGACATTCATAAATTTTTAAAACCATCCTGAAAAGAAAGCTATTATTCTTTACATTCTGTGTTAGAAAACTGGGACTCGCATCAGTGTCAGCCTGAAGCTGAAGCCCAGCTGGACCAGATATTTTTTATCTGCCCCTCCCTACCTATTTGCCACTTGTCTGCACCCTACTCTCTACGAGCTGCTCTGTATGCTTCTGGATTGGATTTAGGTCCTTCCCATGGATGGTTTAACAAGAGATTAGAGGCCAGAAAAAAAGAGGGGGTAAGGCAAAGAAGTTATTTCCCCGAGTCCCTTCCTGTAAAGTACCCCCCCATGGCTGTCTTTTGTTAGAAGGTCACTGCTTCTCTCAAAGTGGCCCACTCTATGCAATTTTGTCTTTCTAGGTTCAAATAACCCTCCTTTATCTAAGAACTGAGACCATTCTACTGCTACTAGCCCCATATCCCTGTCCTTGCAATTCTATATATCATGACCTTTCAAACAATGGCGCCTTACGACTTTTCTCAAATTGTCTTTATTTGGGTTTGCTATCTGTCTTATTTTGGAGTCCTGAATGAAACACATTCCAGTGAATACAAGAATCTATGTGTTTCCATTAATTTCTCAGCCTGTCATATACTCAGAAAGTGGTGGCACAACATCTGAGACATAGAACTGATCTCAGAGGTAGTGAATGTGAACCCTAGCTCGCTGCAGAATTTCTCAGCATCCCCTCCATCCTCTCTCTTGGGAATCTTATTCCTCAGAAAGTCTAAGTTTTTGAGGCCTGAGTCATGAGTCCTGAAGGAGATCCTGTGAGTAGAGACTTAGGAATGTAGCCTGGAGCTTTATAGTCAGCTTCATCCACTGACTTTTTTTTCATGTCATCTTTCAAAGTCGAATATATGAAGAAAATTTATTTCAATTTGTGTCTTAAGACTATGTAGAGGCCTGATTTATAGCACTTGCCAACGTCCATGATATAAATCCAGGATGATTTCCAATAAATATGGTCTTAGATTAGCTCACAAAAATTCCTACCTATACAATAATAAAGTTTAACATGGGAGTCAAGTGAAGCTCCAGTACATCAATACCACCCATTATTGATAAATGTGCATGACAATCTGTCTCATTTATTAATGGGAACATGACTTGACTGCAGTCATGACCTCTATTTCCAAAAATCATTGTCTTACATATATTATCTCTAATGATCTCATTAATAACCTGAGTGGTCAGAAAGATAGAGCACATTCCAACCATTAAGAAGGGGAACTGGGTCCAAAGTTGTAATTGCATTTTAAGTAAATATTACTTTAATTTTCACAAATATAAAAGCACTAGTAGAATTTCTAAAAGTATGTGAAAAGGTGTAAAGAAATATAATTGACCAATGAAAAATTTTATTTAACAGTACAGCATTTTGTACATGTCTAATATATATGTAGGTGGCACACAATTGCAGTTATACAGTCCCTCACCCTTTTTACTCTAGATTAGCATTTTCCTATATAATTTTCAAATGTCTGCACACAATATGGAATGGGAACATATTGCATATTTTCCAAGCACTATTTAATTATTTCCCTGATTTTTGATATTTAGATTGGCTTGAATTTCTGTTGTTATCAACAACCTATAATGAATGCATTTATATGCAAATATTCCTCTATGATATGGATCTTGTTAGATCATTCAGTTCTTAGAGAAGTACTGTGAAGACCAAGACTCTGATTTTCATATTCTGGGTAGTAGGGTGGAATTTCAACTTGGGTAAGTAGAGTTTCACATCTACCCTGGAGATTGCAGGATCCTACTTCTAGGTATGTCTGGGTGGGTCACGTAAGTACATTCTTGAAGTCTGGTCCTGTCCCTTCCACTACAACACTCCCCATCTGCTTACTTTCCAGCTACCATGACCTAAGCAGCTTTGCTCCATCTTACCTTTCTACCTTAATGTTTATGCCTTGGAGACAGTTAATCACTGAAAGAAATCATAAACAAATTAAATACCTCTTCTTTTATATTTTAGATGTTGGATATTTTGCTTCAGTGACAGGGAAGTTAACTATTACATATTCCTCTTTCTGATCTTTTCCTACTACATTTTTTCAACTCTTACAATACTAAACTACATGGCCATTTGCATATAATGCCACAAAGATTTTCAGGTAAATGTTCAGGCTTATTAGTAATACCTAATCTGTAGTAGAAATATTTAAACAACTTAAAATAAACTTCTCTGCACTATAATTCTTTAAGAAATGTTGAAAGGTAATTAATAGTCACATTATCACTAGTAATAAGACAGATTAGAGTATTAGAAGACTGTATCAATTTGCTTTTTCTGGTCTTTGATGATATCTTCTCAGTGTTAACATTGTATCTTTTCACTGGTATGTCTGTAACAGTTCTTGTCTGAGCCCTAATTCCTACCTCCTCATTCAGGAGCTGGGTGACTAACTTGTCTTTGTTTTTCCAAGAAATTCCAAATTTAAAACTAAAGCCTTGATGCTTATATCCCTGAAAACCCATACATTCCAAGCAAATCAATACAGATGATCTCCATACAAACCAAGAACAGGTAATGTGTAATGGGATTGGTGGGGTTAAGAGTAACAGAACCCAATTTTCCCCTTTTCCATCTTTCACCGTATTCTATTCTTGTTTTACAAACACTGAAGTTGAAATAGAAATAAATCTATTACATTTTGTTGCAAAATAAAAGTCTATTATGTCATACATCTTCTTGTTTATGCATAAATATTTATTTTTGAAACATTGGTTTAACATACTAAATTATACTAATACTTTTAGAAAATTAAAATGTCAACAAAACTACCAGGATTATTCTATAGGCATTCTATTAGCCTTTTTAAAATTCTATTTCTTTATTTACTTACCTAATTTAATTTAGTTTGGAGATCAAATCCAGGGCTTTGATAATGTTAAGCAATTGCTCTACAAATGTCTTATACCCACAAGCCCTCCAACATCAATTCTGAATTCTGTCCAGATTATAGTATAGTTACAAACCTCTGAGTACCATTTTAGGCCAGTGCAACATTTTTGAGAACATGTGTATGTTTGTGTGTGTGTGTGTGTGTGTGTGTGTGTGTGTATACATACAGCAGGAGCTTATAATCATTAGCTCTGTAGTCTTCTCTTGTCAGTGCTTATACTAAAACATAATAAATGTGCAATCTATATAATTGTCTACTTAAGAAAAATATATAAATCTAAATGCTGAGCAATGGAAAGATAATATGGTAGATTGTAATATATAAACCCAGTAGAAAATTCTTGAAATGTAGCTTATTGAAAATGTGAAGTTATTTTGATGCAATATTAAAAAGCAGAACACAAGTAGACATACGCATTTGATTATGACAGTGTAAAATGAACTAAAAGAAAAACAACTAAAAAGAAAAATATAAATTAATAATTATTAAGTTTAATGAAGGGATAACAATTTATTTACAAAACATTTATTGAGTACCTAGTATACAGGCAATTTCTAGATACTAGAAGTGAACAAAAATGAGGCTAATCCTCTTCATCGCGGCTCTCTCTTTTCAATGTAGAGGAAGAGAGAACTAATAAGTGATACAGTTTGCTGGTAATAGGGAGACATTAAAAGGAAGGAAAACAGAATGTGGGAAACCAAGAAACTTAACTATAAAAGTCTGCTTTTAAAAATGATAGTGGTTCATAAATGTATAAGTTTTTCAAATAAAATATTCATGTTGTGTGCAAAACAGAAGACTATTAGTTTGTGTAAGATACCATTAATATCAAATTTTGTTATTTTGACAGAAACAAAGCTAAAATTCATCCATAGGTACATGAAGAAAAACAGACAGTGTGAGTCTATTGCTATGGGTATATATTTCTATCATTGTACTTAACTCAAAAGAGTATTAAAACTATTTATTTGCCATCTATCCCAAGGTCTGTATCTCCTTCCTCCAATGTAATCATATGTTTGAAAGAACCGTCACATTTACTGTCCCCACTTCTCCACATTTTCCCCACCTCCCAAGTCAGTCCTTCACCCTCACTCCCCTGCTTGAGCTCTACCATGCCCACCTCCGTAATTGCGCCTTCACCAAAGCCTCAAACAATATTCATGCAACTACACATATTGGGCATTTTCAAACTTCAATTACCTTGGCCTTTTCAGTAACAGTTGGCAATATTAGTTACTCTCTCATTTGTAGAAAAAAAGTGTTTTGGTTTTCTTCCACCATGCATGGACTATCAAAAGAACAATGAACTTAAAGTCATGAAATTTATTGCTGTGTCAGCATTTAGTAATTAAATAAACATTACTAGCCTGAATTCCTTAGAAGTGAAACAAATTCTCAACTGTCTTGTAATGCTAGTTTCCAACAGTGCCAAGTTAGTTCATAACAAACTTAATCTTGGGCATGGTAGTAGTCACTGTCCCATCACTGGGACAACATATTTGATATCCACATCTTAAAGGAGGAGAGGTTTATTTGAGTCATGCTTTTAGAGGATTCAGTTCATGGCTGGTTTCCTCAAAGCCAGAAGCATCATGGCAGAAGGGCACGGCAAAGAAAAGTTGTTCATCCTATGGCAGCCAGGAAGGAGAGAGAGAAAGACAGACCTAAGGACAAAACACACCCTACCAAGCCATTCCTCCAGCTACCCAGCCCCTCCAACCAGTGGCCTCTCCTGTAACACCACATCAGCTATGGACTCATCAATGGACAAATCGACTGACACATTTGTCAAATCCATGGTCCCAACACCTTCTTAAAGCCCACCACAGACTACATGAAAGTTTTAAGAGATGTTTTAGATCTAAATCATAACAGGCATTGCTAATAATAATAATGAGTTATGATTTCAGAAAAAGTATACTTCTGAGCCCTAACCACCATATTTAATAGGTCTAATACGTAAAAAGAAGTAGAGTTAAAACAGGAGAGAAACTTTTGAATTTTCCAGTTTCCCTATTTGCTACTAGTTGCTTTGACTTAATATCCTCAACAAAGAACAGCCCTCAGTGTCCATAAAAGACTTTGTAGTATGTCATCTGTTCATTTGCGCTCTACAGCCAACAGATTTCCAGACTTATGTTAAGATCACAAGGCCTTGGGAACCATTATAACCCTTAGGAAAAATATAAAAAAGAAAGAATTATGTAGAAAAGGTGAAGAATAAGAATTTCCTAATTTGATAGAGATAAATATCAGGTAATTTAAAACATTTTTTTTGTGTGTGTGTTGATCATTGAACCCAAAGGCTTTTGCATTGTCCTACACCCCTGCCCACTGGACTTTTAAAAATCATTCTGAGACAGTGTCTAAGTCATTCAATTGCCTAGGCTGGGTAAAAACCTGCAAACTTCTTATCTTAAATTAGTCTAGTAATTTTAATATTTATTCTGAGATAAGAGATTTTCTGCAACCCACTTGGTGTACCTCAGGATACACAACCTGTCCAAGTAAAGTACCAAAACTTCTCCCTTTATTATGATGTGCACCTTAATGCAGGAAAAACTAAAATCAGGGTGACACCAGAGAAAACATTCTAATATTCTAGTGATCTGATCATTAAACAGCCATGGCCACTTTTCTGCCTAACCCTGGAACATTTATGCCAACAATAGCTGGGAGGTAGGTTCTAGTACATGGAATCAACGCCAGAAACTTAGAAGTCCTAGGTAAAGAATACCAAGATGGCAGAAAGATTGTTCAGACTAAAACAATGGCAAGGAGCATGACACTTATAACCTACAATTAATGACTACTAAAAATCTAAATTAAAATTTCCCTTTATTGCATTCAATCTTCCAATACTTATTCCAATATTTGATATAATGTGTAGCACATTGAAATACTCAAAAGTCCTATGAATTAAGCAAATATATAAACCTCTGGCTCCAGAGAAAAGGATTATGAAGCAAACTAAGCAGCTTTGTATATAAGGTCTAAGGATGGTAAATAAAAGATAGGAGAGATGAGATATAAAAATAACTTGATTTGCTATGATATATGCTTGACAAACTGAGTTCTGAAACTTTCAACTCTTTGAGACCATTAGAGAAACTAAATGTCTGGAAAATGACTGTTGCTGAGAATCTGCCAGCATTGGATATGAGCACTAATTTAATTTTAAGGTATTTTAGTACAAATGCAAGGACTCATTAATATTTCAATGTCTTGTCAAGTACCATGCAAAAGAGGACTTAACTGATAGTCTGAGAGAGAACAAAAAGAGCAAAATGAAATAATTGAGGCTTGAAGATTTTCAAAAGCTGGAGAGAAAAGGGAGGACGAGAGGGGGAAAAAGCAAAAGAAACAGAGAGAGAGAGAGAGAGAGAGAGAGAGAGAGAGACTCTAGAAGTAACACTTTTATATAAGGGATGGTAATTCTTGTTGCTGATAAGATTCCAACACAGAATTTGGAAGAAATATGCAATGTTATTTTAAAAGCTCTCATGAGCAGGTCAAGAGAAATGTACTCTAAGTGGTTTGACATACTCATCTACATATATGCCTATTAATAGAGAGGTGGGTTTTATTATGATTTACTTGGGCTGGATTCAGGGACTCAAAACAAAAGATTACCCTTGCATAACCCCTCCACTCCCAAACAGGAAGAGATTGAGAACAGATGAGGCAGTTCAGTTGATTTGCTGTTGCAACAGGGAAAAAAATGCTCAGGAAGAAATTTTTACCACTTAGTAAACAGTTTTCATTATCATTATCAAATACCTACACTTATATAGACCTGAGTTTCTTAGTCAGCAACTACAAAAAATTGCAATGTATTTTTAGATAAAAACATAAATCACTATTTATGAATTGCTAGTTTTCTATAAATATAGACATTTAGGGATTATCTTCTCACTAGTCATTAAAATTTGAACAGGGATCAAAGCTAGAATAATATTAACAATTCTTTGCATTTTATAGTGCTTTACATAACACTGTTAATAATAGATAACATGTATCGAGCACTTAGCAAGTGCCAGGCATTTTATATGTAAATTCCCAAAAGGAATTCAGATCAGTTCAACAAGCATTCACTTAACACTTAAAGTGTGATAGATGAATAGTACTTGGATTCTCTTTTGTAAAACTGTCATTTTATTGCATTCAATAAATGTTTGTTGAATCAACAAATGAAACAAATGGATGGATGAATTGGGTATAAGGATAGTGTGAGATAATGTTAAAGGTACTCTTTCCCCTTACCCTTGTGTATGATATTGAGAAGTACTTAACTTCCCTAGACTCAAAATTTTCAGCTATAACAACATACTAGCAATAATGCAGAAATGTTAACATCAAAAGCAAAGCGTTTGAGAAAAGCCAGGGTCCCAGTAAGTGAAGTAGTTATTATTACTGTCACCATCATAACCAGCAGCTGCAGCCGTACATCATTTGTTCGTGGTGCTGGAGATCAACTCGATAATCTCAGACCCTCACATCATTACTTTTATTAAGCAACCCTTTCTACTACCATCCTTCTCACTATAGTGATGGAGAAAAGTAGAACTTTAACATCCATGAATATAACACATCTCTTGAACACCACCACAAAAGCTGAGGAAAGCAAGAAAAATCTAAATTATAGTGACTGATGTGTTTCTGGGTTACTGTACATCATCCACCCTTAGGGTAGTAAAAAGGAAAAATTAATTATGCTGTCAAAATACAATGATGAAAGCAAGAAATTTACAAAATATCAAACTAATTTCTCTCATAACAGAATATCAGTCATTACAGGTATGACATCATATCCTTAACATTCTCAAATAACCAACAGTCCAGGAAACAAATTTGACCAATTTTTCTTAACCATATCTATTCAGGGACCATGAAAATGAATTTCTCTCATACAAAGGTTGAACCTGAGCCCTGTGCTAAGTTTTCTAACCAGAAACAGATTCCATTCTATTACTTACCATTTTGGTCTGCTGGTAGATTTCACCATAGGGGCCATCCCATCTCTATAAAGACTCTTGGTTTTACTGAAGTTAACAATGTTGAAAATGACCCTCTGAAAAAGAAAGAGAAATTCATCAAAAGGCTAATTTATGCAAATTATCACTTCCCTATAATACTAACTAGTGACCAACAATATAGTAAAGTTAAATAGTGTCCACGATATTACAAAGTGTTTGTGTAAGCTAAATATAAGAATTTAGAGATCATGTATGTTTAGTATTAATCAGTAAAACTGACTATCAGTCACTTAGCTTTGAAACCCTGCAACTTACCAATAGAACCCAAAAGCCTGAATTTTAATCCCAACTCTTTTATCATATGGTGTTTCTGGCTGTCATAGTTACTTATCTGTTGTGACAAAATATCCAAGATCCACAATTTAAGCAGGAAACATTTATTTTAGCTTACAGTTTTAGAAAATCACAGTCCATTTGCAGATGAGCTGCCGGAAAATGGTGGAATCACATAGTGGAGCTACAGCCAAAACCAAAGATGGAACCAGAGGTGGTGCTCTAGAGACAGAGCACCACCTTAAGGCAGCACAGCAGAACAAAGGCAAGTCTAGAACTAGCACATACTCCTCCAGGTCAAGCCCCAACATCAGCCCCTTACAGATAGGTCCCACCTCCAATAGTACACAGCAACCATAAGTATATGAGGCTGTGGGGGCACATTCCAGATCTGAACCTCAACAATGGCTTTGTCAAGCTACTAGGTATCTGTGGTCTCAGTCTTGATTTGTTAAATGGGAGTAATAACAGTATCTATTTCATGGGGTTTTGAAAAGAATTAAAGAAGTTAAAGTACATACAGTGTCTGTAATATCATTTGATATGCTATCTTTTAGCTATTATTTGTAATCTCTCTCTCTAGGCTGACCTAGAATTTTTAGGTAAATACATAATGTGATCATTTCATTAGGGTAACAGTAGTACTTTTGTTCAACAAAAGATAATAATCAGGTAAAATAATAATTAAAAACTTCTTTAAATTCTCTTGATTCCTTTGGATAGATCTATGTTCTCTTCAGCACTTCCTTTGTTATCATTTGCTATGAGCCAGCAGGACTAGACTCAAGTCTAATCTCAGCATGAATTTATAGAAACATTAGGTGTTTTGGTAAATCTCTTCTGTTTTCTGGGTCTTACCCTTAAGATGGGAAAAGCCAGACCTAAAATCCCAGCAATGTGAAAGGCTGAGACAGGAGGATTCAAGGTTTCAAGCCTAGCCTGGGGAACTTAATAACTTGGTGAGACTCTGTCTTAAAATCAATAAAAAAATAAAATAAAATAAAATAAGAGGTTAGGACGTAGCTCTGTATGAATGCTCTGGAATCAATTCCCAGCATCACAAAAACAGAGATCGCCATGGCAGCATGGCAGAATAGAGACAAGCCTCGCTTCTACGGCCTTTCCAAGACAGTAGTGTAGATAGAAGAGATCAGACTATTGTTTTAGTGAAGAGGAGAGATTATGAATTGAGATGGAAAGATATTCAAAACCACTGAAGTCATCTAAAGAGAGATGAAGACTAGAATGAAAGCAGCCAGTATAGGGGAAAGGAAAAGATGTCAGGAGATACATTCGGTAGGTTAGTGTTTTAATACAGCAACAGTGAGAGATAGAGAAGCACCAAAACTAACCTAGTATTTTATTCCTCAAATACTTATTGTGTTGAGTGTGAGATATTTTATACACTTTGTATAAACCTTACACATTCTCCTATGACTAGACAAGTAAATTTTTAAAATTCTATTTTTTAGGTATGGAAATTAAGTCTCAGAGAAGTCACCTAATTGTTCAAAGTCATGCTATAATAGGTGACTGAATGGATGTTTTAGTACAAGGAACAAAAAGGGAGGAGATCCATAATTTTTGCCCTTCAACTGTTCAATAAGGATCAAAAGTACCGCAATTCTAGCCAAGTGTCATAATTTTAACCATATCTAATTACCTAAAAGACAGCAAAAAAATATATAATAACAATTTCTGAGTGACTCAAAGGCTCTTAATCGACCCCTCACCCACGACTACTTGGGTAGTTTCATATCTAAGCTTTTGTAGATAACTCCTGTAAGTAACCCTAATATACTCATTGGTTCATCGAATTTGGTGCTGCCGTAATCATTCCTTTGACATATCTGGTACACCCTACCTTGGAAGAATCGATGCTAGTGTTCATGTTTCCCCCCAAAAAGTTACCCCTCCCTTTATATTTTTGATTTTGTTAAACAGAGAAAATCAAAACCATTTCCTTTTGTCTCCTCCTTGGGACTTTCATAAAATGATTTGTTCTATGAAATAAGCTCTTAGGAATAATTTATGTTTTGTTTTCTCCTCAGAGACCCAGCTATTGAGACCCAACTCCAGGCATTTTGTTTCCGATCTTCCTTCTGTCATTAAAATGAGTCATTAAGAACATCCAAAAATGCTCCATTATTAATAACCTAAACAGCTTGCCAGTTCAATTACTTCTCCCAAGGACTTGACTATTACCTGATTCAAGAAAATCAGTATCAAGGAGACAAATGATCTTTGAATCCAACCTGGCTTAGCCTTCCCCCCTGTTTTTCATTTTGAGATTCCAGATGTCAGACCTATTTACAGTAAACCTGGAAGACATATTGCATTTCGGGCTCTAAATTATTGATAAATAGAGGAAAGAAGCAAATGAAGAATTGATATATCTACGTACAGATAGATAGATCTATATGTATATAATGATGAAGCTAAAACTGTCTTGAGTATTTTAATCATGCTATAGTATTTTTTAATTGTAAGTATGCTACTTTGTTCATAAAAAAATTTATTTTAACCTAGTCTTCATCAACAAGAGAATTGAAGCTCTATAAAAAAGGCCAGTGGCTTGTCCTATTAAAAAAATATTTTTTGACACAGGATCTCACTTTGTAGTCTAGGCTGGTCATGAACTCTCTATGTAGCCCAGGCTAGCCTCAAAATCATGGCAAACCTCCTGCCTCCTGCCTCCTGCCTCAGTCTCCTGAGTACCGAGATTACAGGCATGCACCACCATGTCCAGCTTATGTGGTGCTGGGGAATTGATCTCAGAGCCTTGAGCTTTCCAGGAGAGTGCTTTAATTGTTGAGTTACTGCTCTGGCCCCTATAAAAATCTTTAAAGTGTCAACTAGTCCTTAAATTTTAGGTGTTCTGACCATAAAGATCATGCTTTCTTTAGGACATTACATGCAAAAAATAACACCATCACTTGCCATTTCCTCTTCAGCTTTATGTTTACTAGCATTTAACAAGGCTATATGTATAGAACCAAAGCTATTCGGAAGTCAACAATGCAAAAAAGAAATCTCATTATATTACATCTTATACTTCCTCATCAGTTATTTCCTCAAAATTGACCCCAAGAAATTGTATCCATGATGTAATGGTGAAAACAACAAACACAATAATAACTAATAATTTCTCAGCACTTACTAGGTACCAAATTTTGAGTTAAGCATTCCATTCACACTATTTGGGTATTTTGCATATTGAAATAATCTGGCTATAAATTAGATATCTGAAATTAGATTTAGCCAGATAACTTTTCAAAAGCTACATACGCATGGGCTCCAAACAGAGACTCATCTCTCTCTCTCTCTTTCTCTCTCTGTTTCTGTGTCTGGGTTTGTGTGTGCGAAGAAGTCGGGAGAAAGAATGAGAAAAAGAGAACTTTTTGAGATTTAACTATATGTCCTTCTTATTTATAAAATGAAGTAAGAGATACTGAGATTAAGTAAACTAAACACATATAACTACACAGTAGAAGTATAAGAAGTATAATTTGAACCAAGCAAGTTGTATCAAGAGAATTTGATGATGGGATTTCTATCCAGATACACCTGGTTTTGAAACTCAGTTTCGTACAAGTTTTATGAATTTGTGTAAGATACAAAATCTTTGTTTCTTTATTTGGACATGGATTATTTATAGCCAAACTTAGGATGGCACAACAGCTTCCACCAAGTTATTATGAGGGTCTATGAGATTAAATAGTAAATAATCTGGCACAATGCACTTAGTTCATGATCAATACTCAGTATTTATAATCCTATTCTCCTCTTCGATAAAACTAGATCTTTTATTTTTTTTTCTCTCTTTTAGATTTTAAACATAAAATCCAGGATTCCTGTTTCAGCAATATGGAGCCCTAAATCAAAGATCTGTGAACAGTGCTTTTGGCATGCTGAGAAGCAGAGTGTGGGTCATAATACCCACAGCAGCCTGTGTGCTGACCACTCTGGGAAGAGGGTTCATGGTCCTGCAGGCTTCATGAAGAGGCTATATGAAATCCCGGGTGATCACCTTGATTCTCTCTGACTATATGCTTGATAGTTTTGTCCAATTAAGAGTATATTTCTCACTTGATCTTGTCCTAGCTAGCTGCTTAGATTCTTTTAAATATGCAGGCACATCCTGCAAATTAGAACTTCATCATTATTCTATAGCATTTTATTTTAAAATATTTTCATAAAGGCTAATTAAGTTTGAAACTCATTTGATTTTCACAAGAAATTTTAATATTGCACTTATGAGTGAGAAGAAAGTGAGCTGTTAGATGCTTTAAATATAATTTGAGTACTTAAAATATTGAACAGTTTTGAAATTTCATCACTTTTATTGTATGAATAGTTCTCACTGATGATGACTATAATGGCTTTGCAGAGATAATCATTGAAAAGACTTGATCAGGAAATGCACATATCCATTTCAAATATAATTTCATATAAAAATGATCACATAAACAAGTGTCTATGAAAATTCTGAAGATTTTTAAATTTAGTACTTGATATTCTTTGAATATTGCTTTTCTGATTTTAAATTATATACTTATATTTTTAAAATTTCACTTTACTAAGCCTTATATGAATATCCTCCTATTTATTCCAACATTTTACAAAAATATGTTTCTACATAAATATATTTTCTGTGTGCATAACTATCAGTTATTCTGTGTATTTAGATGTGGAAATCATCTAGAAAGAAATCACTCATCAGTAATGGAAGACGATTCAGAAACATGCCTATCTGTTCTTGGATTCATGGTGTAATAAAAACTTCTAACCATGCGGAGAATCAATTTTGACTTGGGGTTTATATAAACTACATTATCCTTGTTTAAGAGCTCAGGTCAAATAATTAAAATAAGTTTAGTTACAGGCAACTGCTTTCAATGCACATATCTTCAGCTCAGTTACCCAAGATATGCATAAATAAAATTGTCAGGAGTTGAACTTCCACAAAAAATTTACAAAACTCCTGAAAGAATCATGTGCATAAGAATGCAAATCAACCAAAAGAGAAACACCTGGATTAGGTCACATGGAACTGCAGGCCAAAAACCTGTGTTAAAATATGAAGTATTTAAAAATTAATAATGGTTTAGAAGAATGCTCTAAACAGAAAAGAATTCTATTCTTAAAAATAAAATTAAAATTAAAAATTCAATACTTAAACTAAACTGCAGAATACATGTTCCCAAAAGAAGAGTTAGTGAACTGCAAGAAAGGTATGAAGAAATATCAAGAACTGACACTGAAAACTATAGGATAGAAAGTATAACAAAAAAATAAAGATTAAATAGAAGTTCAAACACATGTCATTCAACGTTATCTAAAGAAAAAACAGAAAAATGAGAAACATCAAGTCTAAACTGAAAATGGCCGAATTTATCCCAAGAATTGACAAAAGGCACAAATACTTAGATTTAGCTCAAAACAGCATTTTGCATAGAATGGCGATGCAGATACATCAGACTAAAACTGCTGGACACCAAAAAAAGTGAACTGACCATTTTCAAAGCAGAGAAAACATAATCCACAAAAATGCAGAAATTGCACTTATGCAGAATAATATTAATAGCTTGAGAACAAAAAGCAATTGAATAACTACCATCCAATAATAAAGACAAAGTTACCTTTTGAGACAAACAACACCGAAGTGGGAGCACAGTGTGGAAGGTTTGTGAGGGAGCCGCCTTCAGTGCGAATTTCAGAGCAAGAAAGAGACTAAACACAGAGGCAAGAGTGGCAAGCGATGACGTCAAGTGGAAAAAACAAGAAAACCTAAATAAAAACTGACTGCATAAACTGGTATAAGGATGAATTTAAGCAAGACTGAAAGGGCTGTAAACAAAGAAATCACTTGTCAGTGATAACAGATGTATTTGGTAGTCAGGGGTAACAGAGGGTAGGCCAGAATTAAAGAATTTAAAGGTCCTTGTATATTTCCAAAGGAGGATAGAATGTTAACTGACTTCACACAGTGTCGTGACAAATAACTGTATTACAATTTAAGAGTGGTCACAATAAAAACAGAAAGAGGATTTGTAAATTCCAAATTAGTAACAAGAAAGAAGAACAGATAAAAGATGGCAAATACAATAGATGGCAGGGCAAAAAATTATATGTGAAAAACTCGAAATAATACAGTAGCAATACTTCCAAATACCAGTAATCACAAAAATTACAAATTGGCTAATTTATCAGCTTAAAAATATTCCCAAACAGACTAGAGAGAGAAAAAAAATCACCTTTACCCCACTTAGCCAGAGAACCATCGAAAACATAAAAGAACAGAATAATTGAGAGCAAAAGAATTTAAAAATAAAGTACCTAAAAATTTGCAATTTTGATAATACCACACAAAACATATATTGAGGCAAAAGGCAAAAATAGATAAGAAGATAACAAGAGTACCATGTTAAAGTAAACATAAAAACATAAAATATAGAAATACCCCAAGCAAAACCTTATTAATCTGTAAGATTAATGGTACTAAATGATAGAACAAAGAAAATATTCAGAAGGATCTAGAAGACTTGAATCTCAAATAATAAGCTTCATAAAAGTCCATTTGCACAATCTCCACTAATTCCATACACACACATCTAATTCAGGGAATAAATTTTTTTTGATGTAAATAAGAAATATTTGTAAAATTAGGACTGGACATCATCACAAAACAAACTTTAACATGAGTTAATATCACTCTAATCATATCTCCTGACAATTAACTCATAAAAGTATAACACAAGGTAACAAAACCACTCAGATTTTGCTGAGCCAATGCATCACGTAAAGAGAAAATGTCCAATTAGATCCCTACCTCACATCAAAAAAAAAAAAAAAAAATTAAATAGATTAAGGAATAATGTTCAAATTAAAACACAGCACATTGTTTTCAGGACTAAAGAGTAAGAACTTTATAGAAAAAGCACAGAATGTGTAACTCATGAAGAAAAAGATATGCTTGATCACTTAAAATGTTAAGATATATAACAAAAAGAAAGTATTAAAATTATAAAAATTTTACAAATCAGATTTAAAAGATCAACAATCACAAAGAAAATCGACCAAACATAGTCAAAAGAAGGGATGTAAAAGTCTACCTAAACAGGAAATGTAAAGGGCTAAGAATATACAAAAAGGTATTTTCCATTAGCAACTGAAGAACATAGATTTTAAAAATAGGAACTTAATTTCTTACTCAGCAAGTCAGCAAAAACTAGTACATCTGAAATTATCAAATATTGATAATTATTATTTTGAGAGAAGGTATTGCTCTGTAGTCCGGGTTGGTTCTGATTTTGCTGCGTAGCCTAGGCTGGCCTCAAATTCACAACAATCTTCCTGCTCAGTTTCCCAAGAGTTGGAATTAATAGGCAAGCACCACCAGAACCCGCTTATGTGCTGCTGGGGAATCGAACTCGGCTTTGACACTTGCTAGACAAATACTCTACCCACTGTCCTATTTCTCTAAGCCCTTGGTAATTACTATATATGTGGGAAACTTATTTTGAATGTTGTTAATGAGCATGTAAACAGAAGAGTCTCTCTTATTTTCATGGACAGACAGGTTTATTTCAGCAGTTTGAAACTCTAGCCTTAAGCAAGGGTACCACAATAATCTTAATCAGGAACAGACAATTTCCTACACTGTCAAATA
The DNA here is from genome assembly GCA_004027205.1 of Ctenodactylus gundi. Lineage (NCBI taxonomy): Eukaryota > Metazoa > Chordata > Mammalia > Rodentia > Ctenodactylidae > Ctenodactylus > Ctenodactylus gundi. Next base: position 661,009 of record PVKB01000508.1, on the reverse strand, counting down.
TATAAAAGTCCCTTTTTTATTTTCTTACCACTGATCAACAAGAAGATGCAGTCCATATTTGCTTTGATCTATCTACTGAGTTATGGGTTATACTCATCGTTATGTTTATTGACAAGTTCCCTTCTAAAGAGACTCTTCTGAAGCTTGGATTAACGCAGAAGAGTCTCAGTAAAAGGGAACTTGTCAATACAGATAACGATGGCTATCACCCATGATGCTGTAATTTCACTTCTACGCATTTTCCTAGGACATCTTTTGCACACTGCATATAGAGATATACACAAAGATGTTCACTATAGCACTATTTGTTGTAACAACTAAGCAAAGAAGTAAAACTACTTAAAATGTGGTTCATTAGTGTGTTAGTTACTTATTCATTGTTGTGACAAAATACCCAATATCCAGAATTTAAGGGAAGAATGATTTGTTTAGCACAGTTTCAGAAGGTCTCTCACACACACACAGTCCATTCATGCAGTAGCTGGCAAGGGCGAATGCCTTGCTATGACAGGGCTGCTCATGCCATGGTAGACAGAAGCCAAGCGAAACAGGAGAAAACTGATGAGCTTCCCCACCCCACCCACCCCCCGCCCCCAGAAAAAGTTACAACAATGTTTCTTCTTCCTTCCTTTAATTAGTTCAAGCACCAGGTGGGCGTCCCTCCTCCAGTTCCTGGCCCTCAACTCAACACACACCTGAAAACTAATCTCCAGTTATGGCAACAAGTTGACATAATTTCTCCGATAGTCACAATTAGTGTAAGAGAACATCACTTGGCCTTTGCAAAGAACACCCTAGAGAAAACGTGATTAATACAACACGTTTAGTGGTAAACCACTACAACTATGTTTATTGAAAAATATGAGCATTATAACACAACACAATAACACTGAATTTAATACATGCATGATATAAATATAAAATTATAAGTGGAAATAACACCCATTAGTTCTGCAAGAATAGGAGAGGATTTACTGTACCTACATTATTATATTTATTAAAATCAATAAAGGCTAGCAAGTTTTCTTAGGGATTCCAAAATGTTAAATGCCCTTTTCCTGTTTTGCTATGTATATATGCGATACATAATGCTTTCATTGAACTTGAGTATTTTGTGCACATATATCATGTCAAAATTACAAACCCTTCCCTTTCCACCTCTCCCGTTTTGGCCCTTTCACACCTCCCACTCCCCATCAGTTCTCACTATTCACCCTCCAATTTAGTTCTATGAAATGACTGTGGTCTGGATTTCTCATATTTGAGAAACCATTCAATATTTAACCTTCTGCATTTGATCCACTTCACTGAGCATGATAGCCTCAAGTTGCATCCATTTACCTAAAAAAGCCTCAAAACTATCTGTCCTTATAGACGAGTAGTACTCCATTGTTTACATATTCCACACATTATGCATCCATTGGTTCATTGATTGGTATTTTGATGTCTTCCATATTTTAGCTAATGTTATTTGTGCTGATATGAACAACTGCTTCCTGTTAGTGAAGGGCTCTTAAATGTTTTATATGTATATTTGAAATTTCCCTAACTTTAAATTTAAATTTACCTGTAATTCATTTAGAATTTGTGGAAAACATGAAGTAGCAATATAATATTTTTTCAAATGTTTTATCTGTTGTTCAACTATATCATCTATTGGATAAGGCACTTCTAATTTCAAATGGTACCTTTGTCAAGTAATAATTTTTTAGAAGCTTAGATTCATTTCAGGATTTTTATTTCACTTTCACAGATCTATATATTTATTCAAGTGACAATCTGCCATCACGTTCCTAATTGGAGTCTTATGTTATACTTCAATTAGGACATATCTCTAGTTAGTTGTTATCCATTCCCCGTCTCACAGTTTCATATGGCTTTACATCCAGTAACTTTTGTCTTTATTATTTTTGTACTCCTAGGCTTCCTTACTACATTTTTAAAATTTTTGTTGGAGTGCACATTTCCTTAAAATCTTTTTTTTACTTCTTTCCTTAGTAATCTGAAAATCACTCATCCTAGGACTATGCTATTAAAATTTTATGTTGAAATTTATAAGTGAATTTGATTCCTTATGGTAGGCATAAGCATTTTCATATGAATGATGTCAGTAAATTTTTTGATGTAACTATTTGTTACCTATTCTGATAATGAAGAGGGAAATATAACACAATGGATACAACCCACTTAGAACATGTGAGGTTACATGTTCTAGTCATGTGTCAACATTTAGCAAAGTTACTGCACAGTTTTGGGGGAATTTGTCTTGTGGTGACATATCCAAGGCTATGTAAGTAATGTGTGTAGGAGCTGAAGTGATATTAAAATCTAAGACTTTGTTCAATCATTTGGATACTTTATCTCAGAGTCATACTCAGTTTTTTATATTGCTTATTCTGAGCCCAACCTGATTCCCTGCACTGAGGGAAGATATGTTGGGGTTTCAAATCTGTCTCTTGCTGTGGGACAAGAGCTGTGGGCTCTTGTGTGGCCATGTTTTGTTTTCATTCTAGGCCTATATTTCTCACTCTGAAGAGAGAGATCATACACACAATGTGCTCAGGAAACAAACATGATGCATGTGTCTATCTCCATATGCTGATATATGAACATAGATCTGCCCATATAAACCTACAGATTGACACCCAAAAATTCAACAAATGTCAGGTAATTCTGAACATGGTATATCAAAAACATGATATCTGGAGTATAGATAACCACTATGTAAAAAATAAATCTTTATTAATAGCTGATACTGAGAAATCACAGGGAACCAACAAAGGTTAATAGGCCACAACCTTATCATGTTATAGTCGATTGTCAAAAATCTTCACACAGAAATTGCAGTCTGACACAGATTAATAAAAAAAAAAAGATTTGCGGACTGCACATTGGAAGATTCTTCTCCATCACTGAAAACTTGTGAGATAGAAGGAAACAGAGCAAAACATTTTTAACAAAGGAGGACTCATGTAACAAACACAGTTTTGCTGTCCATTTCATTAATTCAACATTACATTCAATAAACACTTTGGGATTTCTACTATGCTCTGTACTGAGATAAAGAAAATGGTAAGGATGGGTCTTTTCCCAGAAGTTGAGAAGATAAACACATAACACACTGTTGCATAAAACTTTTCTCGGGGAAATGTACATGAGCATTTATTTACCCAAGACAGGACACAGCCCTCAGTAATCTTTACATGAAAGTCTAACTTGGTGAACCAATAAATTTATTGGAGTTACTTACAGGATAATGGATGAGGAATTACCTATGGGGCATGGGTGATTCAAAGTCAGTCACATTACCGAATAGTCTGCTTCAACCAAAATGACAACTCACATAAACTACATACCTTCCTGGCCAGCTACAGCTCTCTCCAGAGACTCATCAGTCTCTTGCTCTTGCCCTGTGGATTGAGTGCCTTAACTATGCCTCTACATACAGTATCCCTTTGCAGGTCTGAGGGTGTTTGCCACAGACTCCAGGCGGCAAGGTAGGTCAGAAACTTGTTATACTACAGGCATACACACACAGAAATGCAAAAACTCACACGCAAGTGCTAAGGTAGAGTCTAAAGACTAACCAGACCGAAAATAAATAAATAAATAAATAAATAAATAAATAACCGTGCAAGACATTCCAGGAAGAGGAACAAGAAAAAAGACTTAATTATTGGTGGAGACTCTTGCTGTTTCTTGTGGCTAGAATGAAGCATTCCATATATTTTTCCTAAGAATACATAGTCGAGGGTAAGGTAAGGAGGAGATTATCGCATTAAAAGACATATGAATCACAAGTAAAAAGTTTAGCTTCTATTGACATCACTATGTACAGACAACTGAATGTTTTTACTATAGATGTGAAATGGTTATGTGTATGTTTTACAAAAAGCATCTAAGATTGAATTAAATGAATGATTCAATTCAATTCAGACTGATCACTTCAGAGTTAGGTAAGTGCAGATCTTACCCTCAAGAAGTTCAAGTATTATAGAGAAAATATATAAGTAAAGGTTTGATTGCAAATCCCATATCATTTATGCAAAAATAGGAGGATATATCACAAAATCTGGGGTTACAGCATAGTGCATAGAAGGGAGTGACCATAACTACATGGACAGAAGATTACTTCTGAGCCAGTTTCTAAAAGATAAAGTTCAACTCTCAGTTTTTATTTTGGATTCAGCACCATGATACATGTTTCCTCCTACTTGTTGCTGTATTTAGTCTATAAACTGATTAATATTAGGGCCAAGTTCCTTGCTTATTTCATAATTGAGGGTAGTTATTTACAGTCATGGGACAGAGCATATAATAAAATCTAAATTTCAGAGAATTAGAGCTAGGCCCTAAGAATCTATAAGAAGGAAAACTGACTTCATGTTTTCTTTCCCTTTTTCCTGGCCAGAGGTACTATGACGTTAATTGGACACATAAGGCAAAAGTTATACACACCTTTTTATTAAATGAGTTACTCATTAGATACAAGGAAAGAATTAACTTTTTTTCAAGGATTCTGAAGTTCCTACAAAAGAATGTACAAGTTTTCAAACTTGGGCAAAACCAAAAATTTCTTTCTGTCTCTTTAATTGATTTAGGACTTCACTTGGGAAGCCTAAAGAACCCTGCATGATCTCTTAGTGTTAACTACTTCTTACCTTCCATGGGCTCCAGCTTGTATTTCCCTATATTACCATTTTATTATCATATGAAAAATAAGTTTGGTTCCTGAGTAGTATTATTTACTCATGAAGAGCAGCTCATGCCGTTCATGATGACACACATATTAATGATTTATTTTCTTACAAATGCATACAAATATATGGTATGCTAAAAATTGCTCACAATTCTTCAATTCTTCTTCCTAACTGGTATCCATATTCTTTGTACTATGATTGTGCTGTTTCCCACCTTAGAAGGTGAGTTTCTTGAGTGTAGGCCTGATTTTGTAAGTTAGCTCTGCCCAAAAGAAACTTACAGCAAAGTAGTTCCAAGCCAAGATCTGAAGAAGCCTTGTACAGTTACATGTTCTCTTCTGACATCTTAACACCAGCATTTGTTCAAACATAGAGTAGGTAAGCAGAGGAAGAAAGACTGAACTGAAAGAACCATATGTTCCAGAAGAAGCCATGCTGCACCAATTTACAGCCAGATAACTTACAAAGATGAGAGAAGCCGCTACATTCAAGAGTGTCAGACCATATCTGCCTGATCCTGAGCTGGCCACCAATTCAAAAGAACCACTCTGTTGACCCAGAGGATTATGGACATTATTTTACACTGCTGAATTTTAGGATGCAGTGTAATTTAGCAGTAGCCAAATGATATACTTTTTAATGTTCTGTCAACAGACTATGCAAAAAAACCAGAAAAAAAGAAAATTAAAAAGATGAAAAGAGAAAATAAAGGCAAATAAACTCATTCCTTTATATAAAAGCTCTAAAATTTGGCATTAAACTGACCTCTTAGAATCTTTCACTATTTCAAAACTTTTAATAAAATTACTTTAGCTAATAAATTTTTAGAATAAGACTTTTTTCGGTATTAAGTCTACTTTAATAAATATAATTTAAATTTGATAAAACTAATATATTTTTATAAATTTTCTTCCTCTAGTTTTGTTTTCCAACTTTTGGTAATGGGGAAAAGATCAGCTTCTGTTCATAAGAATTTTGAAATTCGGATAGTTTTTTTCATGTGCAGTGACATGGCTATTAACAAAACAATGTTGGCTTAGATACTTTCTCATTGATGGGACAGAATACCCAAGATCTACAACTTAAGGGAGGAAAGATTTATGTTAGCCCACAGTATCAGAAGTCTCACACAGTCCATTCATGGGCAACTAGAAACAGCAAAAGTACATGGTGGAGGTTAGTCAGAGAAAAGCTCATCACAGCGTAGGAGACAGAAAGCCAAGTGAAGGCAGAAGGGTGTAACTTCCTTTCCGAGTCCTATCCCAGTAATTTACCTCTTCTAGATCAAGCCCCAGTGTTTAGCCTCCTCCAAACAGGCCCCTCCTTCCAATAACACATGAATATTTTATAACATCAAAATACATGAGGTTTTTTGGTGATCTAAACTCCAGATCTAAACCATAACAAGTTTCTTTCCTTTGATTTATTTCTAACATGAGAAATGTGGGTAAGATTGAAGTTTGAGATGGTGGAAACCTGAGCTCTAACGTATCTCCACCATGCAATGTCTTTGTAAACTTTAATGTTTTATTTTTCAGTTGACCCACCAGTAAAAAAAAAAAAAAAAAAATTCATGATTAGAAAATTAAATCTCGACTTAGACAACTAATGCAAAGACTCTTCTGAAAGTTCATCTACTCTCTTTCTCTCTCTCTCTCTCTCTCTCTCTATATATATATATATATATTCATACATATATACACACATATACATACACACATTCCTATGATTTGATTTTATTAAGCACTATATCCCTGGCATTTTTCCTGAAAAATCTCATTTAACCAACAATCTTTGTATCTTTTACTATTGATAAGATGAAGATCTAGGTTCAGTTATCTGCCAATACCAGGGCTAAAACCAGAATCAAATTTTATAACTAGGATCAAGGCTTGAACTAAGATAAATATTCAGCATGAAGCTAAGGTTTTGATTCAGTATATACAAGGAAACAATGGGTCACTTCAGAATTACAGTTCTTTAATAATTACAAATATCTTGTAATTTGCAACATCAAATAAGCACATTTTGGAAAGTTGATATAGCATTGTGATTAATTTGCTCTTACCATTATCCTGCTTTGTTTAACTCAAGTAACTTCATCCCTAATCCAAAACTCAGGTTGAGTGTTTAGAAATTTCAAATTATTAGCACTTAGAAATCTAAAAATTGAAACAGATCAATTTTAAAAGGAAAAAGTGAGAATACCTTGTGGATTGCAAACAGCAGATAAAATACTTCCTTATTAAAGGCTGCTCTCTCCAGTGAATTTCAGAAAATACAAAGCTCTTCTCTTTGTTTAAGGATAATCGCATTTTTCTCAGAGTGGTTTACTAAGGCCTCACCTTGGGCATGAATTTTTCATGACTGATTGATTGAAAGGACAATGCCAACAGAGAATAGAACAAGCTCAGGGACCTGTTTTACAAGGTAGAGTTAAATTGCTTCAAGGGTTAGAATGACAAAGCCAGGTTAGGCCTTCCAGTCAGCAAGTAAATTGACAATTACAAATCTGCTGAAAGATGAGAAAAAAATCAATTAGGAAAAGGTTGACTTATACTAAAAAGTAATGTTTCCTTTATTGAGCATGGTTCAGTGGAAATAAAAGGAAAAACATTAAAGAGAAATGCCTGCCTGAGGGTGGGATTTCAAGAGAAGATAGGGCAGAGAGTGGGCTGGGCAGGGAAAGGGGAGGCCTGTATTTTCTCCATGGTTATGTCACTGATTTGTTATTTGACCTCAGAAAATTTATTTTATATATCTAAACCTTTATTTTCGCATTTCTAAAATGGAAATAATGGATTTCCACTCTATTCTTCATATGTGGGATAGGAGAATATTAGTCAATAGTCCATAGTCAAAACATATTCTAGAGAACAAGAACTTAAGGGAATGGCCCCCTCTAGATACAAACCAGAAACCAGAGGTCTGAAGACCACTGAAGAATGAATTGGACAAAAGTCCCTCAGCAGAGGCAAAAGTTAGGATTCTAGAAAGATCAGCACCAAACGCTGAATTAAAGCCCAGAGTTAGACAGTAAAGATCACAGTAATTGAAGGGACAAAGTGATACAGTTAACTTATGTCACTGTGAAAAAGAAGACTCCAGAGTGTCTACCTATCAGATCTGTTTTTTTTTTTTAAAGAAACATTTCTTGAATTCTGCCTATGTGATAAATTTCTTTTATATGCTGGGATATACAGATAAACAAGACATGCTGAGTTCCTGCCTTCATTAAGTTTACATTATAATAGAGCAGATACAAAAACAAATTAAGAAATTAATACAACATAATATAATGTAATATAATATCAGGTAGCTATAATTACTACAAAGAAAATAATAAGTGTAAGGAGAAGTAAGTTATAGTCTGTTTGGCTTTAAATTATCATTTTATATAACTTACAGTGTTTCAGAAAACTAATTGAGCATTTTATAATGCATGTATTTTTAAAACTTAAAAAAATTCTCATTGGTAAATATTTTTCTTAAAAAATTAATATATAGAAAACTAAAAGATCAAGTAAATTTTTTAATCATTCCTGGAGATGGGGTGGACTTTCACACACAAAATTTTCTTCAGATAATAGAGAATAATAATTTTATGTATTCCATGTTTCTATGCTACTCATAGAGAAAAATTTTGACATTTCCCTTCAACATGCCTGGAGAAACTAGGCTCAAAATAATATTGTTATGGTATCATTCACATGGTACTAGAGAGATGACAATTTGAATATCTGGAGTGATCCTATTAGTCAAAGGCAGGAGGACCACAATCTCAGAGTCTGGACAACCTACTAAGAGACTAATCACAAAGTAAAATTTAGCAAATCCTCAAAAATCTGAAAATAGATATTCCATTTGACCCAGCTATACCTTTTCTGGGTATCTTTGCAATAAATTAAAGATATTGTATCTCTATGACACATGCATACCCATGTTTATGGCAGTATCTCGTAGTGGCTAACTCTTGGAAGCAGCCAATATGTCCACCAACAGATGAACAGATAAAGAAAATGTGGTATATGCACAATGGAATACTACTCTGCCATAAAGAAAGGTACATTAGAGGCATTTTTAGGGAAATAGTTGCACCTTGGCACTTAAACAAAATACCTTATTCTTTTGTGTTGCCGATTAATAGTCTGTTACACCATATCTATTTGATTTGCTGCAGGGATTTGTGTAGGATTTTTTTGTTTAGGACAGACACTGGTCTTTCATACTTCTTTGAATAATAATGTTGAACAAAAGAAGGCATACACTAAAGGGTACACATAGTATATTGCAGTTATACGTAGAATTATTTATGTATTTAATGCGGTGCTGAAGATCAATCCCAGAGCCTTTAAACTCAGCTATATCCCCAGTACATTTCTTGTTTTGCTTTGTTTTGATTTCGAGACATTAAATTGTCCAGGCTAGGCTTGAACTTGTGCCTCAGTTTCCCAAAGTGAAGAAATTACAGTTCTGCACCACAACACCAACTATATCGAGCTTTAGATCAAGTAGTCTAATCTGAGTTGACAGAATATCTGTTATCTTAAGGGACTAATTTGGAGACAGCACCAGGGATTCATCTGGGTAATTAGCCATATCCTATATTTTGATCAGGGTGGGTGATTATGCTGGTGCCTTTATTTATAAACATCCATTGAGATTCATACTTGAAGTCTGAGTATTTTACTATATTATGGTAGTTTTCTATTGAAAAGCATCCAGAAATTTTCCCACTAATATTTATGACTCCCTGAAGAGATTCTGAATATGTCATTTTTAATTTTCCCTAGCTCTGAGTATCTGTGATTCTACTGCCAATTTTTACTACTTGATTAGACCCTTTATCAGGTCTCCTTAAAGACTGCAGAAAACAGCAATAAAAGCCTTAGTTAACGTAAGGTACATCTAAAAGACTTACAACAACTTGCATGAGAAAAAACATTTATAAGGTCGTTACTTAAATGGTAGGCAGTTTTCTTGAAAGACTTTATAGTGAGAGGTACAACAGTGTTTCATTAGGACACTAGCATGCTGTCAACAAGAACAACAACAAGAATTAAATCTAAAATATTGTAAGGCCAAGTGGATAGACAAATATATTAGTTTTCAGCTCTGGAGGAAAGTTAATCTAAATGTCAAACTATGCAACTGAAAATTTTATTCTCCACAGTTTCAAAGTATAATAAGAATGGCAGATTTCCTGCAGTTTAGAGATAATTTGTAAAATAGTAGAAACGCCGTGATTGATAATATCTGTGTGCTAGTTCTGGTGATGTCAATTACTAGCTGTAAGATTATGAAAAATCATTTAAAGTGATCTAGTTTCTGTTTCCTTGCATACAAAATTGATAGTAATATTATATACCTCAAAACATTATAGGGAGATTACATACAGGGTACGACAAAATTTTCAATTATTCATTTCCCTTGGAAATTTTTTAAATGCTTACTGTTGCCTCAACATTGAAACTCTTTGGAACTTCAAAAACCCATATTAATTTCTCTTGGCAAATGAAAACTCATACCAAACTTGTATCCTAAGAATACATTTGTAGAACACACCACAGGAGACAAACTGAAGTCATTCTCTTTCTAAAACAGAAGAATTCTCCCTGAAGAAACAGTTTTCTTTAATTTTTTAAATTTTTATTTTTTGTCTTTTATTTGCTTTTTTAAAAAGCGAGGTTGGGGCCAGAGGAATGGCTCAGTGGCTAAAGCACTTACTTAGCAAGCACTAAGTCAAACACTAAGTACCCGAGTTTAATTCCCCAGCACCACATATGCTGGGCATGGTGGCACCCGCCTGTAATCCCAGCACTTGGGAGGTTGAGTCAGGAGCATTGGCATGAATCCAAGGCCAGCCTGGGATCCACAGTGAGTTCAGGACCAGCCTAGGCTATAGAGTGAAACCCTGTCTCGAAAATCATTAAAAAAAATAGTGAGGGACAAGTATAGGATCATACCAATTTAACATTAGTTAGGTCTTACGAAGCTGATTTTCTTTGCAAATGACAGGAGGAGGATGAGAGCTCCCTAATTTTCAGTTCCATTGTGGTTTTTCCATATCTCAACATCCCATGTTACTGAGGCAATCTCTCCGAACTTAGGTTCCCCAACTTCTCCAGACCGTGCTCTTTATTTCTACCAGTGCTACCTCAAAAAGAGTCCCAGCATAAATCTAGAAGGCTTTTCCTCTTCTGCCAGCCTGAATCCCGCCTACGCATGTTCTGAGACTCAGCTGGGGTGACACTTCACCAAGCTTCATTTAGCTCCCCACCTCTCATAGGTGCTCCTCTGCAATAGGAAGTCCTATCCCATCAATCATCAGATGACATCACTCAATGTTTATTTACTTGGTTGTATATTCAAAAATTCTTAAGGCTTTGATTTCTTTCTCTTCTTCACTGTAACTTGACATTCAGATGGCTCCAGTTGTAATATTTGCTAAAGAGGTAAGTGCAAGAATGATAAATGAAGCTATGAATAAGCTACTTCAACATGTGATCCATTTTATTCCAGCTTCTATGGTTTTGCTCTCACCACTGAGAAAATAACAAAAGGATAACATTCACTCTCACTTTCCAAAACCTAAAACTAGATTGGGAAAGAGGTAGATGTACATAGTTTTTATCTGCTACAATGTTACTAAGATATGCTGGTGTGAACTAGGCAAAAGGACCGTCCCAACATGTTAGATCAGGATGCCTTTCTAAGAAAGGTTTCTCTTGACCTAACATTTTAGGTATAGACAAAATTTCTAAGTATAAGTGAAGAACTTTGGGTAAAAGAAAAGATTTTATAGGAAAAAAAAAAAAACCGTAAGAGCAGATACAGAAATCTGAAATAATTTAGTGTTGAGGAAGAATTAAAGTAGGTAGTAGGGTTAAACTATATACCTGTTTAGGATAACTCTGGCCACTGAAAAAGATAGTAGAAGACTCCAAGCTTCCTAACTACCAACCCAGTACTATTTTTATTACCAAACTTCCCTAAAAATCACCTTTAAATTACATATGGTTAGCTCTGGCTCTTTTGACTCTCCAAAGGATAATGCCTAAGTATGGCACTTGGTTTAACAGGTGGGCCTTGCTTTTCTTGATTCTTGCCTAAATTTCTTTTGGCAGTCCCAAAGAAACAGTTTCCTTGATAATTCCAAAACTGTAACATAACAAGGCAACTACAGACTACTGATTTTTTTTTTTTTTTTTTTTGATATAGGGTCTCACTCTGTAGTCCAGTTGGTCCCGAACTCACTATGAGGTTCAGGCTGACTTTGAACACATGGAAATCCTCCTGCCTCAGCTTCCTAAGTGCTGGGATTACAAGAATATGCCACTACGCCTGGCTTATGTGGTATTGGGTAACTAAGCCCAGCATCTTGTGGTTGCTAGGCAAGCATTCTACAGCTGACCTATGTCCCCACCCTTGGTTTCCTGAAATTTTATAATCTCAAACCACCAGTGCATCTTAGCTTCTTAAGAGTGACATAATGAAGCAACATAAATGAAGCCCAGATGTCACCATTATAAATTTCCCTGGTAACATCTTTGTTGAAAGAGGTACAACTTTACCGTGAGTCCAAGGCCAGCTTGAACTCCATAGTGAGTTCAGGATCAGCCTGGACCACAGGGTGAGACCCTGTCTCAAAAACAAAAAACAACAAAACAAGAACAAAAAACAAAACAAACAAACAAAATAAACAAACAAAGAGGTACAACGTTAAATTGACAAAAAATACCAAAGAGGCTTGTGATACATTCTTGAGATAACTGGTTTGTCAGCTGTTCAAAACTGTTTTAATTATCCCAATTTTAAAAGTATCTGAATAAAAGAGGCCATTTATTGAGATAAACAGTAGCTAATACAACTAAGTGTAAGACATCTGTGTCCTTCATCATCATTCTTAATAACTATGCTGTAATGTCAACATTGGCATGTCTTTTTTACAGTTGAGAAAAGAATGGCTCAGAGAAATTAAGTCATATTCCTGGTGTCAAAGAACTTGTAGTGATAGAACTCGGACTCAAACTTAAGTCTGTCTGAATCTACAGCTAGTGCTACTTCTGAAGCTAAGGACAAATGTGCAATTTAATAATTATTCCCAATCTCTTTGTACCCATCGTCAAGTTTATGACTGTGATCACGTGATCACAAAGCTCCAGACAGTCAGGAACTCTGGTCACTTAATCACTACCTTTTGCGTTACTTCATTTCTGTTGTTAAGAGTATGTCTAAACAATTTCTAAGGCTTCTCATAGGTCTGACAGTCTGTGACTCTCTAAGATTTAAAAATATTTTTAAATAACAACTGCCCTAAGAAAAGGTCATGGCCTTGTGAGTTGCCTGTGGTAGGCAGATAGAAGGATAAAACCCTCAGAGAAACTGAATTGAGTTCTTTGGGCTTATCAGAGTGGAAAGCTAGGAACCTAGCTGCCAAAAACTAAAGGAGTAAGTCCTTGGGAGATGAACACTGTTAAGGCAGAAACTCCTGTATGCCAACACTGTCGGCAGAAACCTCAGTCAGTGCCATAGATGCAGTTGAAACTCAAGAAAAATATGTTGTTGCTTTTGCTGACGATGATAGACCCTTTTGATCAAATGGTACATTAGAGCCCACATTATTTCTGGTCTTAAGCTCTAAAGACCCAATATCTTACCGTAGGTACCCTGACTAGTCAGCATTTACATAATGTCTTACCTGTCTTTATACAAGGCCAAATACATTCCATAACAGTATCAGCAGCTCATCTTTTGAACTACTCCACACATTGATTTCTAACCTCTTGCCTTTCTCATTTCTGACTGATCACTAGTTTGTATCCCATTGCTTCACTTTTGGACAAGGTGTTATGATTTGGATTTGGAATGCCCTTCAAGAGTGTCATGTATTTGGATATAGTGGGATAATTATGGAACCATGTGCTGGAAAGAAGTGAAGCCTGGTATAGTAAGGGGCAGAACATCAGGGCTTGGCTCTGAAAGGGAAGATCACTGGGGCTTGACCCAGAAGGGGTGGAATACTGGGGCTCAATCTAGAAGGGCGGAGTACTGGGACAGGATGTAACAGGGCATATGCTAGCTCCACCCTTTGTCCCTCACTTGGGTTTCTGCCTGACACACTGTAAACAGCTTCTCTCTGGCTACACCACCACTGTGTGCTTCCACCATCACCAGGAACCCGTGAGAGAACTAATACCTTCAGAAACTGCAAGTTAAAGTACATCTTTGACTCCTTAAGTTGTGCATGTTGGTTATTCTGTCCCAGCAATGAGAAAATAACAAAAAAAAAAACAAGAAATATCTCACTTATGTTTAAAATATTTATTGAGTTATTATTATGTGTATATGTGGGTTCCCTAAAAGCAGTGAGTCAATGATAGCTATGCTGAATAACATTTCTGGAAGATTAGCAGGTTTTTTTTTGGAAAAAAATGATTGGGGTGAAATAGCTTGGCATGGTGATGGGGCGAGGTGCAAACAGATAAGGAAGTTTGTGGAAAGGACACAAGTTGAAAAGAGTATTCAAAAAATTAAAAACAGTTCAGCATGTTTAGAATGCAGTATAGGTCAAAGAAGTTACAAGGGATAAATCTGGAGAGGTAAGTACAGATAATAATGACCACAAAATGATAGTCTTGATAATCCTGACTCTACCTCTTAACATCCATGTGATTAATGTCAGTTTCTTTAACTGAAAAATGGAGATAATCTCTCTTGCTGCCTGTAACACTGGTACCTAGCTTTTAGTGGGTACTTAAATATTCACTGAGTTTTTGCCTTGTAATAGAAAGGAAGGATGAAACTAAAATAGCACGAGACAATGGGACTGAATAGTTTTTCTCTTTTTAATAAAGTAACTTTTGTGAGTGGTCTAGGATTCTTTGCCTGATATCCCCTGAAATGTCAGGCCTCCATTCAACTCTAGTACCCAAGTCTGGCGGCTGCTATGGTTTCCTAAGATTGGTGACAGAGAATCACTTCAGTAGCTTCCTCATTTCCGTTGCTGTGAGTTCTCCACAGAGCCCTGAGAAAGTTGCCAGCCATGAGATTCTTTCGCCCTCCAGTGCAAACACACATGGCATAGGCATATGATTCCCATCTGGATCCACCCCCGACTTCCGGCCAGGAGGCTGCTGTGTAGGCAGGAACGTCTGCTTATGAATTTGCCAGCCTAACCTGGCACCCTAAACTAGCCCTCTCCAGGGAGTAAAATGCAGATCTATCAAAGCTCGCACTTATGTAAATTCCTTTCAGGACCCTATCCATGTCTACATCTTTTTTGTCCTGCAAAAGAGACTGACCTACGCCAGAAACAAATTTGTTCAGAACAAGCAGGTCTTTATCTTTGGAAAAGAACAGAAGCCTTTCATTTAATCCAAGGAACTGATGCTGGCACATGAAGAAAATATGGTAAAAAGTTCCCCCACCACCTAAGGCCATTAGGTCCAGGGATTATTATTCAAAACAACAGACCCCACACCTCAGGTTCCTTGATGGCATCAGTGCCCAGCCCAGTGCTGCTGCAGAGTTTTTACCATCTTCACTTCTGCTGGATACTCTACCCTAGCTGAATTGGCAACGTTCCTTCTATTTGCAAACAGATTGCAAAATAAGAACCCCAGGAAGAACACAGACTGGCCAGACTCCAAGGACTTTCAAAAGCAGTAACCATGCTAAATCAGGGTTGTGTCCTACTCCCTAAACTACAGCAGGTGTTGGTCCTGTTCCTCAAGGGCCCTGGATCGCCAAGGGGTGCCTGACCTCTTTTTCTTCTCTCCCTTTTTCCCTCTTCCTAGAATATGCAGACTGGGGGAAATAAGGGGGTGAAACTTCATGGAAAATTGTAAGCAAGAATTCACAATCGGGGTCCAAAACTGTTGATGCATTTTCTGACATGAGTGTTTTATCTTCTTGAAGACTATCCTGGCACGCACCAGCGATAGAAACTTTATTTGAACCATTTTCTCCCCAGAGTTAAACTTTCCATCTTCTCTCTGCCGAGCATTCAAGATCCTCTGCAATCCAGACCTTTGTATACTCTCTCCAAAATGGACCTTCCATCTGTGCAAAACACCTTTTACTCAGTCACAAGCCCTTTTACAACAAAAATGAATAAAAGGTGAAAGAATAATGGCAAAGACTACTAACATTTTCTAAAGTGTTTACTGTTAAACAGGCTCTGTGAAAGAGCTTTACACACATTTTTTAGTTTAATCAAAAAATAAAATCTAAGATGTGGTCTCTATTATTCTCATTTCACTCTTCAGGAAAATAGGGATAGGGATTGTAAGAAACTCATTTATGGATATGAAGTGAATACGTGAGGTATCTGAACTGAAATATCATTTTTTGTTTAAAATTATTTTTATAAAATAGATATTATTGTCTTCCTTTTACAAAGGAAGAAAAATGTCTACATGTTTTACAGCATGACCAAAGCAACACAACTTACAGCAGAAAGGAACCCAAATGAGGCCTGCCTCATTCAACAACCCTTGCTCTCACTCATTACTACTGTAAGTGGGGATTAAATTAGCTGCTTTCTTCCTTCATAGAAAAAAAATTAGCAGCTGCCTCATAGAGCCCAGGAGCTCAAATAAAACAGCATCAATGAAATACGTTGTAAGCATTTCTAATGTGACAGTATTTGAAGTTACTCAAAATTGATAACCCTTTACTTTAAGCATATTATTAATCAGCTATTTCTTCCTTTCTTTTGGCCTTTTTCTGTTTCTACCACACTTGCTAGGACTTTTGTACTTTCAGTGTTGGATATAAGTGAGGAGAAGGGTATCTTATTGTTATTCCTGGTATTAAGGGGAAAATGTCCAGTTTGTTATCATTACACAAAATGACAGCTATAGGTTTTTTTATATGTCCTATGTCACACTGAGAAAACTTACCCTCCTGTCAAGTTTGCTGAGATTTTTAAAACTGTAACCATAAAAGGATATTAAATTTTATCAAATGATTTTTTTATTCTAACCATAAATGGGTATTAAATTTTACCAAATGCACTTTTCAATCACAGTTTTGTTATTATTCTGTAATCTAAGTTAGTTACTAAACTTTAACAGTTCTTTGTTTCTCAGTAAAATACAAAAGCCTATTTTTTCCTTGGGCTTTTATATTGGTAATATAAAAGACAAAACAAAAATGAGGGGAGTGCTCACTTCAGCACCACATATACTAAAATTAGAATGATAGAGCGAAGATTAGCATGACCCCCTGCACAAGGATGACATGCAAATTCATGGAGCATTCCATACTTTTAAATAACGCTGAAAAACTCCAACAATGGCAGGACATACCGAACGTACCTTGATAATTACTCTGAATATGAATGACCTCAGCACACCTACTAAAAGGCATAGACTGGTTGACTGTATCAGGAAAAAAAAAAAAAGAAAAGAAACACACAATTTGCTGCTTACAAGAGACACACTTCACCCACAAGAAAGCTCATAGGCTGAAAATAAAAGGATGGGATTCAATATTTCTTGCAACAGCACCCAGAAAACAATCACAGGCAGCTATATTACTCTCAGACTCATCAGACTTCCAAACAAAACAGACTGTGAGAGATAAAAATAGTCAATATGTACTGGTTAAGGGAACAATAGAACAAGAAAAATTCACAATTATCAATATATATGCTCCCAACTCTGAAGCACCCAATATGTAAATCAAAACTTATTAGATCTGAGAGGACATACAGGCCCAATACAATCATAACAGGGGACTTTAATACTCCACTATCACAGATAGATAAATCAATTAGTCAGAAAATCCACAAAGATATACAACAGTTAAATGACACTACAGAAAACTTGGATCTTACAGATGGTTACAGAGTTTTTCACCCAACATCAACAGAATACATGTTCTTCTCACCAGCATATGGAACATTTTCTAAAATGGACTGCTGTGGTTAGGATCTTGAGTGTCCACCAAAAGTCTCATGTATTTTAATGGAACCATGTGATGTTGGTGGATTGGGGTCTAGTCTGGAGGGGTGGATTACAGTTAAGACTAAAGATGTGTGAGTTAGGATTAACGGTGTGTAGTGGCCACACCTGGATGCAGGTGGGACTGGTTACTGGGCGGAGACCTGGAAGGATATATAAACTGCACCCACCTTCCTGGAGGACTAGGACTAGTCTCAACTGGTCTCAGCTTGCCTTCCTGTTTTGCGATGTCCTGAGAAGCTGCCTCCACCTTTCTCTCTGCCATGTACTTTGATTGCTGCCGGCCACCCCTGAATGGACTGTGACCTTCAAGACTGTGAGCTAAAATAAACCTTTCCTTTCCTAAGTTTGTGGGTGTCAGGTATTGGGTCACAGCAACGAAAAAGTAACTAAGACATGGACCATATTCTATGTCATAAGTTATGCTTCAATTAATACAAAGGAATAGAAATAATTCCTTGTATACTTTCAGATCATAGTGGAATGAAACTGAAAATTAATGGAAAAAGAAACAGAAGAAAATACCCAAATACACAGAGACTAAACAACTTACTACTGATCAAACAATGGGTCACAGAAGAAATCAGAAATCACAACCTTCATAGTATTAAAAAATGAAGGAAGTATGTTGTATCATAATCTATGGGACATAATGAAAGTAGTACTTAGAGGGAAATTCTTAGCCATAAGTGCACACATCAGAAGAACAGAACAGTCACAGATAAACATGTTAATGATGCACTTTAAGGCCTTAGAGAAGCAAGAAAAATATAAGCCAAAAAGCAGTAAAAGAAATTATAAAGATCAGATCTGAATTAATGAGATTAAAATTAAAAAACAATCAAAAAGATTTATGAGTCAAAGAGCTGGTTCTTCAAAAGAATGAACAAGATTGACAAATCTCTAGCAAAAACCACCAAAAGAAGGAAAGGAAAAGCACAGATCAATGCACTCAGAAATGAAAAGGGTGAAATTATAACAACTGCAGATATTCAGAATATTATGAGAAATTATTTTGAACATCCATATTTTAACAAATTAGACAATTGGGAAGAAATGGATGACTTCCTAGACACATACAAAATACCAAAACTGAATGAAGAATACATAAAAATCTTGACTAACCCCCATTGCACACATAGAAATTGAAGTAGTAACAAGAACTCTACCTACAAATAAAAGCCCAGGACCAGATGGATTCACAACAGAATATTTTCAGTATTTCCGCAAAGAACTAACTAAAATTCTTTTCAAACTGTTCCATGAAGTTGAAAGATAAGGAATACTACCAAACTCATTTCTGGAGGCTAGCATTGCCTCAGTCCCAAAACCAGGCAAAGATTTAAACAGGAAGGAAAATTATAGACCAATATCCTTAATAAATACAGATGCAAAAATTCTTAACAAGATTCTGTCAAATAGAATCCAACAAATAATGAGAAAGATAGTGCACAATGATCAAGCTTCATGCAGGCTTTACTCCTAGGATGCAAGGCTGGTTCAACATACATCAATCAAAAAAATGTAATACACCACATGAACAAAAGCAAAACCAAAAACCACATGACCATTTCAATTGATGCAGAAAAAGCATTTGATAAAATTCAACACTTCCATGATAAAAAAAATAACTGAAAAAAATAGGGTATAGAAGGGCCTTATCTCAAACTCACAGAAGCCACATATGCCAAATCTACCACAAATATTATAATAAATGGACAAAAATTGAAAGCGTTTCCTCTCAACTCAGGAACATGACAAGGCTGTCCACTCTCACCACTCCAATTCAACAGTCCTTGAAACTCTCGCCATAGCAACCAGGCAAGAAAGCGAAATAAATGGAATTTGCACTGGAAAGGAGGAAGTCAAACTATCCTTATTTGCAGATGATGTGATTACTTACACAGAAGGCTCCAAAAGTTCCACTATGAGACTTTTGAAAATAATATGCAAATTCAGCCAAATTTCAGGCTACAAAATCACTACTGAAAAATCAGTAACTTTTCTCTACACCAACTAAATTAACTGAGAAAGGGCTCAGAAGAATAATCCCATTCTCAATAGCCCGGGGGTGGGGGGGGAACCTAGGAGTATACCTAACCATGGAAGTGAGAGACCTGTGTAAAGAATACTACATTACATTGAAGAAAGAAGTTGTAGACAACATCAGAAAATGAAAAGACATCCCCATTCTTGGATAGGCAGAATAAAGTCAAAATGACTATACTGCCCAAACTGATATATAGATTCAATGGAATTCCTGTCAGAAGGAAGATAAATCAGGCAAGTATCTAAAATATATAGATGTAGGCAAAAACTTTCTAAATAAGATACCAAAAGCCAATGAAATCGGCCCCAGAATGAATAAATGGGATTATGTCAAATTATAAAGTTTCTGCATGGCAAAGGAAATTATCAACAGTGTAAAAAGAGACGTCAGAGACTGTGAAAAAATATTCATCACCACTCACTCAGATAGGAGGCTCATACCCAGAATATACAGAAAACTAAGCTCCTCAAAATCAAAGACCCTATTGAAAAATGGGCAAAAAAATGAATAGGCAGTTCTCAGATGAAGAAGTTCAAATGATCAATAAATACATGAAAAGACGTTCAATATCCTTCTTTATTAGAGAAATGCAAATCAAAGCATGACTAAGATACTATCTAACCCTTGATGGCGTACATCAAGAACACAAACAGCAATCAGTGCTAACTAGCCTGTGGAGAGAAAGGAACCCTCTTGCACAGCTGGTGGGAATGTATACTGTCACAACCACTATGGAAAGGAGTATGGAAGTCTCTCAAAAGACTGGAAATAGATATCCTCTTCGATCCAGCATACCTCTTTTGGGAATTTTCCAAAAAGTGTTAAAAACAACAAATAACAGAGATACACATATACCATGTTCATTTCAGCACAACTACAATAGCAAAAATGTGGAAGACATCCAAATACTTATCAAAAGACCAAAGGATATATAAATTGAGGTGTTTATACAAAATGGAATACTACCCAATTACAGTGACAGATAGGTTGGAGGCTTTTGTAGGTAAATGGAGGCAACTTGACACCATCATGCATAGTGAAGTGAGTCAGAAGTAGAAGGTGAAATATCGAATGGTTTCTCTGATATGAGAGACCCAGATCACAATTATTTCATAGAACTTAATGTGAGGAATAAAGGGAACTGGAGGAGATTTGGAGGGAGAGGTAGGGTCAAAAGAGACAAGGGAAGGATTTGTAACTTTGCCATGACAAGTAAGTGCATGAAGTACTCAAGATCAATGTAAACTTTATGTTTACACTTATAAATATCATTAAAATGGGGGAAAACAAAAAAATAAAAATAATATATTTAAGCATTATCATCATTGAATAATTATAAACAATCATATATTCTATAATAGATACCAAATATTTTTGTACTACAAATTATTTTAATGTTCAGAATTTTTATATTGAAATCATACCTAATTTGTAAAACAATAATATAAAATCCACCCATACAATTTTTAGTTTTCCATCACAGAAAATTTAGAATTGCATTAGCCAATATCAATTAGTAATATTATTCTTTTTCTTTCTCATAAATACCATAACTGCTGTAATCTTTGCTTCAAAACTATCACCTTTCAAATTACAGAAATAGAAATCCTTCCCTTTTTCAGCAAAAACAAACTCCACGAACTCATTTTTTGTGTTGTTTGGATGAACTTTTCTTATATTTTTGGCTGCTTCTCCATTGGTTCTTTTCAGTGGCTGATGCACTGCAATTCCAGTTGGCATTTTCAAAGCTTACTATCAGGTTTTTCATTTGAAAACTGTCATTGATATAACAGGCCTGGTGCCATCTGTCTTATGTGACAAATTTAAGCTAAATAGCTTTATTTGAGGCTTCACCTCCTTCTGAACACATCATTTCTTCTTTGTAGCAAGGAGGACTGTAACATGCCAAAGGTGGAATATTATACTTCTACTTGTTCACCAAGCTACATAAGTGAATTAGATCTTATACGGAAACATACCATAGAAAAGAAACCTAATACACTGAATGAAAATACACACATATTCTGTTATTCATTAGCAAACACATCCAATTTAATAATATTCAGGCTTACTGCATATTTCTTTATTATAAGTGCGTTTGGGAGATGGAATGTGTGTGCGTGTGTGTAAGGGTCGCAGGTGTTTTTTGTGTGTTTGCTTGTTTTGTTTTGTTTTTTCTCTTCTCTGAAAGAAGATTAAGTGTTTTGACTTTGTCTTGTCATTCTTTAGACTGGAGAAGAGGTCTTTCACTGCCATCACCTGGAATAAATAAAAGCAGTAAAAGAAAAAATAAATAAAAATGGGGGGCTAAATCTATGGCGTTAAAATATAATGAGATGAGGATACCTTTATCTCATTTTTAAAAATCTGATTTGGTACTAAAACTGAAGAGAAGCTTGTAAGCTTTTCTAGCCATACCCTGAAGAGAAGCCTGGTCTCCACTCCTATAAAGCATCACTGTGACTTCCCAAAACAAACTATCCATCTCACTGCTTCAAAAACTCCTTGGACTGCTTCCTATTATCTCTTCAACAAATCCAAGCTGTTTAAAACAGCAGTTTGTACCTTATATGATCTTCCCTGCCTTCCCCTCTAACTTCACCTCCTCCATGTACGTGCTGTCATGTAGCAATGAAAATGATAGTGTACCATTCTGCAAAGAAAGCTTTCGTGGAACTCTGTGCCTGACCATTATGTAACACGCCACCATGCAGATTTGGTACTTCTCTACAGTCGTGGTTAGAATTTTTAAATTTTCTATGCTGTTCCATTGTCTATAAGTCATCTGTATATCTGTTTTTATGTCAATGCCTTGCTGTTTTGCCTAGTATACCTTTGTAATTTTTTTTAAGTCAGGTTGTGTAATAGGTCTTTATTTCTTTCCCTTTTAATTTCTTTCTTCTATTTTTCTTTTTCCTTTTTTTTTTGTTCAGAGAGTTTGGCTAATATTTTTGGTGGATCCATAAAATATTTTAGGATTGTTTTTAGTATTTGTGTAAACAAATTCATTGAAATTTTGGTAGGAATTGTAATGAATCTATAATCTTTTTCAGTAATGTAGACATTTTAACAATTTTCATTCTTTTAAACCATGAACATGGGATGTCTTGCATTTAATGTACTCTTCAATTTCTTTTCAGCACTTTGGTCAAATCTATTTCTAGGGTATTTATTTAATTATTTAAGTAGCTATTGTACATGAGACTTCTTTCTTGATATCCACTTTGGATCATTTACTATTGGCATATAGCAGTGCTACTGAGTTCTGAATCATGAAATTTCTTATTTGTTACTTCTAATAGGTTTAATGTAGTCTTTATGTTTTTTATGTATATGAGATTATGCATCTGTAAATAATAAACTCATATATCTATAGTAACTTATTTTTGAGAAAGATGCTAAGATTACACATGGAAAAAATATAGTCTTTTCAATAAATGATATAGAAAAAAATTGGATATCATGTGTAAGAATAAAACTTGATGTCTATCTTGCACTAGTTACAAAACTCAACTCATGACAGATTACATATTTAAATGTAAATTTTTGTGCTATTAAATTACTAGAATAAAACAGAAGGGAAACACTTCATGACATTGAAATGGGCAAGGTTTTTTTTGTTTTGTTTTGTTTCGTTTTTTTGTTTTTTTGACAAGATGGCCCAAAACACAGGTAACAAAAGCAGAAATAGCAAACTGAGATTACATCAAACTGAGAAGCTTCTGCATGATGAAAGGAAAAAAAAATCAACTGAGTACAGAGATAATCTAGAAAGTGTAAGAGAATATGGTGCCAAATGAATATCTGGGAAAGGATCGATATCTACAACAATAAGGAAATAAAAAATGCAACAGCAAAAAATGCCTGATTTTAAAATGGGAACACAAATGACTAGGGGGCACATGAATGAAAAAATGTTCATCCTCACTAACCATCAAGGAAACGGAAATATAAACCACAGTGATATAAAACCTCAGCCAGAAAGAATGGCT
Organism: Ctenodactylus gundi; assembly: GCA_004027205.1. Taxonomy (NCBI): domain Eukaryota; kingdom Metazoa; phylum Chordata; class Mammalia; order Rodentia; family Ctenodactylidae; genus Ctenodactylus; species Ctenodactylus gundi. Next base: position 637,296 of record PVKB01000508.1, on the reverse strand, counting down.
AATATAATAAATACTAAAAATAGCAAGTTACTTGAAAAGCTGGACAAAAAAAGGGAATCCTTACCCAACATTGGTGGGAACGTATATTAGTACAACCATTACAGAAAACCATATGGCGTTTTCTCAAATAGTTAAAAATAGAACTACCATATGACGATCAATTCAGTTACTGTGTACATATACAAACAAAATGAAATTAGTCTGTCAGAGAGACATCTTCACTCCCGTTTGCTGCAATACTGCTCATGACAGCCAAGAACTGAATGCAACGTAAGTGCTCATCAGCTGATGGATGACAGTGAAAACGTGGAGTATGTACACAGTGGAATACTATTCAGCCACAGAAGAGAAGGGATCTTGTTATCTGAACCAACATAGTTGGAATTGCCGATTATTATATTTGTTGAAACAAGACAAGCACAGAAAGACAACCACTTCATTATCTCAATCATACATGTAATGTAAATGTAAGTTAATCTCAGAAATTGAAAGAAGAATAAGAGGGATAGTGAACGTCGATTAATAGATACTCAGTTACAGTTAGATAAGAGTGAGAAATTCTGTTGTGCTATCGTTCAGTAGGGTGACTCTGGATAATAATGCACTGGAAATTTTAAACTAAAAGAATGAAGATTGAATGTTTTCACCAGAAAGAATTGGTAAACGTTTGAAGATATATATATGTGTGTGTGTGTGTGTGTGTGTGTGTGTGTGTGTGTGTGTGTATATAAATCTATATCTATATCTATATCCTGATTTAAACATTAGACAATGCATATTCATACCAAAACATTACCAGGTACCCCATTGGCATGAAAAAAATGTACATTAGTTGTAAGAAAGAAAAAAAGGAGTTCCTTGTTTGGACTTGTACTGCCTATTTTGACCTCTGTCACAGCTTTAGTGACTAATTTAGCTGTCTGGTTGTAATCTCTTTCGCCTGGTAGATTGTGAACTCCTCAAGGATAAGGACCATGTCGTATTTATTTGTGACCTATAATAGGTGCTCAGATTTTTCTAACTGAAAAGGTTCATGGTTGGCCATTATATCCGCATGCGCTGCGAAGCAGACATTCATTAATCAGTATGCGTTAGTTCACAGCATTGTGTGTGTTATGAGGCCCGAATTCTTCCTAGCTGTAAAGGAATTAGACCTTCTGCTGATTTCTTCTCCAGAGGAAAAGCAAGCGGTTAGCTCTTCATTCCACGCATGCTCTTTTCTTCCTCCCTGCTTGCCCCTTTTTATCTAAGGCAATTGACCTGAGGAGGAGTAATTATGAGAGTATCTACACTATAATTATTGTAGCACTTAACTTTGTATTGACATCTGTAAAAGAAATAACTCTTGGAACTGACGAACAAGGGTGTATTTTCCACCTTCTTTTCACATACACGTTTTAAAACTTAAAGATCTATTATCACTTTTGATATATGTCTTAACAGTTTTGAACTATTAAGATTTCATACTCTGGAGGAAACTCCTAATATATAAGAACCATTATGCTCAATTTCAGCGTGAATTATTTAGCTGGAAAACCTTGGGGGGTGGGGGGTGGGGGGACTTTCCTACTTGAGGAATCCTTTGCATGGTGGCAGCAGAAGGTAGGCTATTTCAGGGGAGAGTTCAAGGAGAGTTCCTGAGGTCAACTAGTTGTATAGAGTTATTTGTGTTCAATTCTGTCTACAGCACAGGTAAGTAGATGAGAATTGGAAATAAGCAAAGATGAAAAAGAAAATTAATCTCGGTTATACTATCAACCACTTTATTTATCTAAGTTCATAAATAGCAGCCAGGATAAAGGACATCTATCCAAAGTGACTCTCTTTTGCTTCCCCAAAACACTGAACCTCACTTTCAATATCAGAAGAAAACCACAATGTGAATACAGTGTGGGTAATGCAAAAATATAATTCTACCTTATAAAATTTATGAATGATAGAACCAACCACAAAAACATTTTCCAGAAAGTTTCCAACAAGTGTCTTTGCTTAGATACCAGCACCTGGAATACTAAGGCATAGCATAATTAATCATATTTATTACGACCACAGATGGATGTAAACATGTGTCAATAGTCATACTGTGTTTACTACATTTACATATTTTAGTAAGTTGTTCTGAATTTTTGAGTTTACCAACAGTACTGACATTTCATAAGCAACGTCTAGGTGCTTATGTTGTTCTAAGCATGTTACAAAGACTAATTTAATCTTTTAATAATATAAAATAAGTATTACTACTTTTATTTTACAAGTAAGTTATCAAAGTCAGAGAGGTTAAATAGCCGAAAATTATCAAATGGCAGAGCTGGAATGTGAATCCAAGCAGCAACTGCAATCTCAATTCTTAAACTACTTTTAATTAACTATTTCATTGCACTTTCTGCTATTACACTGGCATCTGTTTTAAGCTTCTCTGTAATGCAATCTATAGACTTGTAATGAGTAACATCCACATTGTAGGAAATAGGGACTTTTTCTTAAAAAGTAAATCCGTTCCTCATAGAGGATGCCTTTTGAGACACAGATGTGACCAGCTTAGGTAATATTTTTCATCACTGGTCTCAGAAATAAGAATTTAGAATTTTTAAGCGCAACTTTGAATTAGGTTCAGAATTCATCTTTCGTGCCACCCAGTCCACCCCAAAACTCTTTCTATCCCGTTCATACGACTTTTCAGTTCCATAAAATCTAGGAAAAAATGCTTTTCAAGTTCCAAGGTATCCACTGTTTCCAAGAAACACACAAGGTACCCTTTACAATAAAAGCTTAAGGATTGCTGGTTTGCAAAACAACTAACACCTACTCAAGCTTCCTTTAGGAAGGTAGGGTTTATTATAAAATGCCACAATAGCAGGCCCAAATCTGGGCTTTGTGGCCATTAGAAAAAGTCAGATAGCTTATTTCTTTCCTCATAGACTTAGTTTTTATAAGAGCTTACTTCACACTTCTCTCTCTTCAGTAAGCCTTTTCTACTTCTCCTTATCTGTGTGTGTAAACACAGCCTTTACAAAAATGGTAATGCATGCAATTAACTCATTGCTCCACACAATCAATCACTGATTTCTCTAATTTCCACAGACAGAAAATATGATTGGCTCAGCTTGAATCAGGTAAGCGTTCCTTGTTTGTTTGTGGGTTTAAATCACATAGTACATATGACTATTTTAAACTGTGACTTGTTCTTCTAGCACCATATATGAGAGTACAGAAAAAATATGGACATCTTAACTTTAGTATTACCCATCTGAAAGCCTACTTTTCATGTTTCAATTCAAAACATTTGCAGAGCAGATCCCTAGTCTCAAAAAAGCTGACCATCATGAATCACTATAGTGACTTTTGAATATCACCTAGCAATAATATAAGGACAATATAATTAATAAGATATTTTATATATTTTTAATTTGTGTGTTCTATATTCAGGTGTGTCTAGGGGAGTTTCACTTTACACAGATTTTCTCAATATAGTGTAAACACACACACATTTTATACAAGCATATATATATTTGTATATATGTATATATACATATATATGTATATTGTGATAGGGATTTGCTTTTTATTGAAAATCACACTATAAAGATTTGAACTACAAGAAGCTAGAATATTTCTCAGGTTCATTGTTACCCAGTTGAAGCTTATGTGTTCCCAGAAACCCCTCTTAGGCTGGAAGTATGTGTTCCCTCTCAGACAATGCTAAGTGACTGTTATGGTTTAAATCTAAAGTCCTCCAAGGCTTATGTGTGTGTGGAAGTGGAGTGCAATAACCTTGGTTAATGTCTTGCTGATTTCCTGTGCTGTTGGTAGGTAAGTCTAGCTGAAGGAGTGAGTTACTGAGGCTGTGAAATGGTATATTCTTGTTGTTGGCTCCTTTCTTCTCTCTCTGCTTCTGGGCCACTATGATACAAGCAGCAATCCCCTGACATGCACATTTCACCACGGTGTCAACCAACCATGCCTGGTCTGAGACCTCTGCTGCTATGAGCCAAAACAAGCCTCTCTTCATTTAAGATGCAAGTATCAGGTATTTTTTGCCTCTCCTATAAATGCTGCTGAAATACGGTCATGTTCTCATTAAATATTCACTAACTCTACAACTTCTTTTGTTTTCAACTTCACAATTTTGTGTGTAAATATGAAACAGAGAGAATGCTATGAAAAACATATTCCTTTGGAATGTCACTCACACATACTCTTGAACCTGATCATCTTATAACATATGTCTTTAAGATAAATGAGAAGTTCTACGTATCGCAAACCAGCCACTTTTTTAAAGGTTCATGCAGAAACCACTGTCTCTCATGGCTGACCACTGCTATCCAACATATTCCAGAACATAGAGACCTAGCTTAGCATCTGTTAGTGCCAGCCTAGCAATCTAACCATGTACTAGGCCCACGATGTGCACTGCCATCATTATTTAATCATAGCGGCCCTTATTCTCAGCTCTTCTGTTTGCAGGAGGTATAATCTTGCTTTCGTCCCTCCCAAGTCTTCCAAGTATATGAAGAAAATAAATTCAATAGTAAAATTCTCTACAAATTGATAAGACACATAATATTTGTGTACATATTTGCATGAGAAAATATACATCAATTAAAACTATCTTTAATTTTATTGTGTTAAAGTCATTTAAGGGGACCAAAACTGCATTTTACGTGTTCTACTGTTTTTATCAGGCAAGTACGTTGATGTCAAACATTGCTACATACTCAGGTGATTAAAACGTAGATACATCAATTAGTCTCTACTGTCTATGTAATAATTGGTAAATCTCACTAAAACAAAGTCATTGAAGATTCTGTAAGAGGAGAACATACAAGGCAAGGTACGCTCTCTGGCTGTTCTGGCTCAGAAGATTATTTAGTATTCTCCTTCTAATGGCTGGTATGTTGAAGTCCAGAGTAATCTTGATTGTGTGGTGAATACAGAATTAGAATCAGGTCCCACGTTTCCTGGTTATGTTAGACAAAGAACTAATAAAAGAACAAATTGTTTCTCTTCTAACATTATATTAATGGTATAATCAGTGAATACACTTAGGTAACAACAATTTAGATGCGAAGAAGAGAATTAGGAAAGGCAAAATGAAAGAACCATATAATGTATTCCTGAATGATTCAAGTGGCTGAATTTTAGACTACGGTTCACAGGAGGATCAGAGAACACAAAGGAAGATTGCTACTGAACACTTTGGAATATGCCATTAGATAGATCCTTTACATAGTTTATCTTATTTAATCATCAAGACGGCATCTAGAATATACTTCTCAGAAGATACATTCTTTGAGAACACATTACAGGCTGAGTAAATGAGAGTTGTTGAGTGGATTCTTACTGACAGTCTGATATCAATCAATCAAATCACCAATACAAAGTGACTAAGATACTACAGTGACAAGTAGAGGTATGTCAGTACAAAAAGAAACTGTTGAAAGGTAGTAAGGTAGTATATGAGCTCTGATCTAAGCTCAACATTCGATGTGATACTGGCGATTTGTACATTAATGAGATTACCAAAACATATTTTCATCTTTGTCTTGGCTACAAGGACATTTGGTCTAATTTTAAGCTTACTCTTCATTGTATACCACCGGTTATTTTATTTTTGTTTCAATGTCCCTATTATATCATTGTGGGTTGTGTACATGTTTGTTTCCTCTCTTCTTTTGGTATCAGGGATTGAATCCAGAGACTCATGCATGTTAGGTAACCAATGTACACTAAGTTTATTGCCAGTCCTTAAAAAAAATGTAGACAGCATCTTGTTAAATTTCCCAGGCTGACCTTCAAGTTGTGATTAGCCTGTTTTAGCCTCCTCAATAACTTGGGTAACAAGTATGCTTCACTATGCAAGGTTTGTTACATTATTTTTATTGTAAATAGTTTCTTTCCAGAAATGGTAGACATGGGTCACAGATAAGTTGGTCAACAACTTTTCTTTGGAACATGAAGGAGAAGTGGTGTGGTTTGGATCTGGAATGTTCTCTCAATCCTCATATATTTGGATGTTATGGATTTCATGTGCTGATAATAGCTGTGGTGTGGTTAGGAGGAGTGGGTTACAGGGTTGTGGTGGAGGACAGGCATGGGGTACCTTAGACTACAGGCATGTGGCCTGGGAGGATATGAAGTCATGCTCAAGTTTCTTGAGGAGGCCCATGATTCTACCTTTAATGATGCTGTGAGTAACTGTCCTTCCCAAGACCCTTCTTGTCATTGCCAACCACAGATGAATGGACCGAGAGCTTCTGAAACTGTGAGACAGAGTAAATCGTTTCTCACTTAATTTATGTATGTTGGGTAATATGTCCCAGCAACAAATGAGTAACTAACACAGAATTTGGTGCCTGAGAAGTGGGGTCTTTGCTGTGACTTCACCCAATGATTTAGATGCCTTTGGAAGTGAGTTTGTGGGAAGAGTTTGGAAAGGTCCGAGAATGCTGGCTAGAGAAGTCTTAGGGGACTGTGAGCCCAGTCTGCTGGGAGACCCTGGTCAGAGCTCAGAAGACCAGAATAACAAGAGTATTTCAGACTGTCAACACGGGGGTAAAGAAATTTCAGATGTGAAAGAGGACTTTACTGGCAACTAATCTAGAAACCTCAGGTGCTCTGCTCAGGCAAAAGTGTGTTGGCATTTTGTCTTTGTTATGGGACTCTGCCTGAAATTGAGATTAAGATTCAGTGGATTCCTTCATCTGACAGCACAATGTTCAGACTGTCACATGGATACTGTTTGGGGCTTTTGATCAACTTTATAAAAATATCAGATGTCAGAGAAAAAAGATGTTAAATATTTGCAGTTTGTATGACAGAAAGTGGGCAAAAGAGAGAAGTGTTGCTGAAAGATTAACATTAAAAATGAGCTAATTACTCCGTGTCAGGACAATTGGAAAGAAGACATCTGAGGAATCAGCAAGACCCTCCATTTTACCTATTCAAGGATGCAAGAGAAAAGGAGTTTTCCAGGACTCCTTGTAAGGACCAAACAGAAAAGAGATTTCTAGAGTTCAGTCACAGGGAGTTCAGCCATCTGGATACTCGGGGCTGCTGTAGCCAAGGTCCAAGAGCACCAGACTACCGCTCAAGCCAGAACCAGCAACAGATCTTGGTATCATCCATGTGGTACTGGTTTCTTAGGCATGCAGAAGGCAAGAGTTGTTGGGTCATGAAGGGTTTCACCCAGATTTCAGAAGAAGGTCTAAGGAGGCTAAGAAGTTGGCCCCTGGGAGGGAAGTGCCTGGAATTGTGAAGGTGAATCCAAAGGTACAGTGGAGACCCCAAATACTTAGAGATACTAGGAACTTGGACTGTCTGCAGAAGAAGGTCAAAGGCAATGGGTCCAAAAGAGGAGCCATGGAGTTACAGCAATACCATTGAGGGAGAGTCAGAGAACACCTTTGGAGTTCACATTTTGCCATAGTTTACCCTGGGTGTCTGACAAAGAGCTATAGTATTTAACGGAGATATATGATTTAATGATTTTCTTGTGGGGTTTCATTCTTACTTTTTTCAAATTATTTTTTATTCTCCTATTTCTCCTTTACAGAATGGGTATGTCTACCTTATGCTACTTTATGTTGGAAGTATTTAACTTTTCCTCAATTTTTGCAGGACCTCACAGCTAAGAGTTGGCCATAAGTTTCAGAGGAGACATTGGGCTTGACTTTTTTGGCAGTGCTAGAAATGTTAAGACTACGGCCATTCTTAGAGATGGAATAAATGCAATTTTTATAAGGAGAGGAACATCAGTCTTTTGGGGGCCAGGGTTGGAATGTTGTGGTTTGGATCTGAAATGTTTCCTAAAACCCTTATATATTTGGATGTTACAGATTTCATGTGCCGTTAACAGGGTGGCCCGGTCAGGAGGGATAGATTATAAGTATACAGTGGAAGACCTGTGTATACTAGATTAGATCATAGACACGTGGCCTGGAAGCATATCAACTCCTACCACAGCTTCTTGAGGAGGCCTCTTGTGATGCTGTGAGCAGGTACCCTCCACCAGACTCTTTCTGCCATTGCCAGCCACCCATGAATGTATTGAGATCTTCTGAAACTGTGAATAAAAATAAATCTTCCCTCTCTTAAATTGTGAATGTTAGGTATTGTGTCAGAGCAATGGATAAGTAGCTAAGACAAGGATATATTACATGACCCCTAAATAAGTACCAAATCTAACATTTTCATTATTCTATCATGAAAATGTATCATTGAAGTCGACATTAAATATCAAGCACCTACAATATCATAGACTATGTTTTACACTTTGGATATAGAATGTTCCCCAAAAGCCTCATGAATTTGGATATTGTGGATTATCTATGGGTTTTGTGAGCTGTCAGGGGGTGGGGAATTGGTGTGAGGGGCAAATTACTGACAGTGTGGTGTAACCCTGACCACGTGGCTTGAAGGATACTCTCGCTCCCCAGCTTCCCCAACAGCTGCTCCTTTTCCTTGTGATGCTATGACCAGTTTTCTTTTGCAAATCCACCTGCCAAGGCCAGGTGCCTATGAATGGACTGAAAACTTGTGAAACTGTGAGCTAAAATAAACCTTTCCTACCTAAAATTGTGGCTGTTGGGCATTATATCCTAACAATGAAAAAGTAACTAGACAGAAATTGGTTTGAAGTGGGATCACTGTTGTGATTCTACCTGAAATGCAGTCTAGAAGCTTTTGGGATTGGTTTGCAAGAGGAGTTTGGAACGATTTGGAGATCCTGGTTAGAGAAGCCTTAGAAGCTAGTAAGCCAAGCTTAACAGACGGTTCTGATTTGAGCTCAGAAGACCAGAATGCTGAAGAAAAACCAACATAAAATTAAATGCAATAAAATGTAAAGAAGAACACGGAACATACTATAGTTAGGTACCATCAGGGCAGATCACAGAGGTGAAATATCAGAAAGCTGGTGTTCAGTAGAGATAAATAAGGGAAGGGTCCTAGCCAAATATTAACAGATGCCTGAGAGAAGACTATTACAGACAGAAGGGACAGTTAGGAGGATGCATGGAATGTTCAGGAAAAGTAAGTAATCATTATGGCAGGAGGAGAGTGAGCAAGGGACAAAGCAGTAGGAGCTAATAACTGAGAGGACATAGAGGGTCAAAACCAGTAGTGTCTTTGGGTTATTTTAAGATCTTATTACGAGTGAGGCGAGAAGTCACTGGAAGGTTCTGAGCAGAGGTATAACATATTTTAACTTACGTTTTAAAAGGATATTTGCAGCTATCATTTACTGTTTTGGTGACAGGGGTAGGGAGATAGGCGAAGGCAGAAGCAGAAATACCAATTTTCAGTTTTCTCCCACAATCCAATTATGGTAGTTTCAAGTAGATCAGTATTAGTGAAAAAACAAATGAATTTTCTAAACAATTAAATGAAGGGTGTAAGAATTCAAGATGTAGAGGGCTCTTATTCAGACTTTGCTCTTTCTGAGAACGCTACCTAAACTGTAGCTAAGGTCAACAAAATGGTATAAACTTCTCTTTAATTTGTTTACATAAAATAAGCTTTGAAGGATACATTTACTTTAATTAAGAAAAAATAAGGAATATCTCATCCTGTGATATTCCTTAAGGCATTAAGATGGCCCAACTTTATACATGACTTTTTTTTTTTTTTTTTTGAGTCAGTGTCCGTTTCTGTAGCTCAGGCTCGTTCTGAACTCACGATGGAGCCCAGGCTGGCCTTCAACTCACAACAGTCCTCCTGTCTCTCACCCTCCTGAGTGACAGTGATGGGATTACAGGCTTGTGCCACCACACCTGGCTTACATGGTGCTGGGGAATTGAACTCAGGTACTCAGACTTGCTAGGCAAGCTCTTAACCACTGAACCATTCCTCCAGCTACACACATTACTCTTAAGACTATTAAAGCATTTGCGGCCTTACAGGATGCAGCAAAGACTGAGTAAACTAACATATACACTAAGCACTTTCTATGTGTAAGGCACTATTCTAAATATTTTTTAAAAATACATTTTGGTAATGCACAATTATAATTTAGTAACACACAATTATTAGTAATATTATTAATAATATTTCTCAGATTGGAAACAAGAAAACTGATGAGAGTTTAAGAAATATATACAAAGTCATATAGTATATACATGGGGAATGAGATTTAAATCAGAAAGCCAGATTCCACAATCCTCATGAATTAACCATTTCAACAAATTGCATTTTGGTAATATGTCTCAAAGCATCCATCCTCTCATATGTAAAGTTGAGATGATGATGATAACAATAATAGCCTCTACCTCCTAAGACTGTTACAAGCATAATTTATCATTGAGCCTGACACTTACTCATACATAGACAGCAGCATTATCACACTTTATAAATAATAATCAGTAGTTTTGTCTGGTCTTTACATGAGTATTTCACTCTACATATTAGTAAATTGAGTTTCAATAGTGTTTAAATGTCTTGCAATGTTACAGAGACAGCGGAATTGTTGGGATTTGGCTTCAGATGCCATGATTTTAAAACTTCAATGCTTGCCTAAAATGGATGCAGACTATAAGGATATCACTGAATATCACCTATCATTTCTAGAAATGGTAGAAATAGTACTTAAGTGCTATAAAAGCCTATAATTTAAATGAAATTTATACACAAGTATATATACTTCCCAGTACATTGGCAATACTGTTCAGAACATAGTAACAAATTATATGCTCAATAGCAATAAAAATAAAAATTATCTCTAAGAACACTTAAAAAATTAACAAAACTTAAGAACTTGCACTAATGTATTCAAGCTGTACTATGAACCAAAAATGATACAAAACACCATGTTCATGGATGCAAAATCTGATTACTATAGCATGTCAACTCTGCTTAAATTATTCGATAGATTTAATATAACTTTAATGGCAGTTCCAAAGATTTCTTTTAAACAATATAAAAAAGCAATTCCAAAATGTATCTGTCAAAATCCAGAAGACTACTCAGAATTTTTTAATAATGTTAGATTTATGTCAAAATAATAAAATATATTACAAATCTACAAATGTAAAAACCATATTTCAAGGCTGGTGGCATAGCTCAATTCCCCAGCACTATATAAGCCAGGCGTGGTGGCGCACGCCTGCAATCACAGGACTCTAGAGGCTGGAGAAGCAGGACTGCCACAAATTCTGGGCAAGCCCGGGCTCCACAGTGAGTTCAGGACCAGACTGGATTACAAAGTGAAAGTCTGTCTTAAAAGAAAAAAAAAAAAAAAAATCAACGCTTCAAAAATATCGATAGGGCTGGAGGAATAGCTCAGTGGTTAAAGTGCTTCCCTAGCAAGCATTAAGACAAGCACTAAGTACCCAAGTTCAATTCCCCAGTACCACATAAACTGGGCATAGTGATGCACCCCTGTAATTCCAGCACTTAAGAGGCTGAGGCAGGTGGACTGTCCTAAGTCCAAGACCAGTCTGGCTACACAGCAAGTTCAGAACCAGCCAGGACTACAGGGTGACACCCTGTCTCCAAAAAAGAAAAAAAAGCAATAAAAATCACAATAAAGTGGACTATTACTGAAAGTCATTTATTTATTATTGAATAGTTTTTTGAATGTGTATTACGCGCTAATCACTTTGTAGGCTCTCTGAATAGAAAAAAATAGAAAGACAATGACAAAAACAAGCTTTTAGCAGAGAAATAACAGATTATTCAATAACTGAATAAACATCAAAAAGTAAACTTAACATTCCTACATCTAATTTCACTAACTAAAATAAAGATTTGAAAAAGAAGAAATGCCATGGAGCTCTTGAAGAGAGCTTAACTGAATAATTAGCTAGGGTCTTTTTCTTTGTTCAAGCACCAATGAATAAGCTCCCATCCCCACAAGACATACATATTTGTCAATTTAAAAATGAACATTTCTTAACACCAAAAATGCTATAGAAAACTTAAAGGTAAATAATAAAATGAGAAACATATATGCTGTGGCTTGAATGTTTGTTCCCCTCCAACAGTGTTGAAGAGAAGCCTTTAGAAGGTGATCCACCCAAGAGGTTCTATCATCTTGAATGAGATTCATGCCTGTTAGTGAGTTTCAGGGAATGAATTTACTGACCTTCTTCCATCATGCTGGTACACAGCACATTCCCCTCTGGAGGATGCAGTGATATGGCAATCTCTTACAAGACGCACGGGTCCTTTCCAGGCAACAAACCTTCCCACACTATGGTGTCAGAATCATAGCCTCCAAACTTAAAAGAAATAAATTTCTATTTTGTGTCAATTTGTTCCTTCTTTCTTTCTTTCAACAGAGTTTTGCTGTGTAGTCCAGATTGGTCCTGAACTCAATATGTAGTCCAGGCTGGCCTCAAAATCACCACAATCCTCCTGTCTCAGCCACAGGTATGCACTACCACACCCATCTTATGTGGTACCGGGGAATTGAACCCACAGTCTTATGATTGCGAGGCAAGCACTTTGACCTTTGAGCTACACTCCTAACTCTAAGTTGCCCAGTTTTATGTACTTTGTTAATGCAGGAGGAATGACCTAAGGCCATATCCAATTTCATAGAACAGAGATGAACCAGTGTACGTAATTTAAAAGGCTTTCATATAAGAGAATAAAAAGTCACTTTCTGGGAGAAAATATCTACAAAGTCCAAATCACATAAAGTACTAGTATTTTAAATAGTCAAAGAAGTCTTAAAATCAACAATAGAAATAAAATCAAATTTTAAAATGGGCTAAAGGCCTGACCAGTTGCTATGACATAATATTCAACATGTACAGTTTAAGGGAGGAGAGATTTATTTAGCTCACAGTTTCAGAAGGTCTCTCACAAACACAGTCCATTCGTGGCACAGCCAGCAACAATGCAGGCACACGGCAGAGGCTGAAGAGCGGCTCACCCACTGTAGATAGAAGCCAAGGGAGTCGGGAGACTAAGGCAAAGGCTAGAGATTTCCCAGCAAGAATCTGTAATAATCTTTCTTCTTCCTTCCTTTAATTACTTCAAACTGCCAGTTACCCCCACCCCCACCTCCTGGTTCACAATGTCAATAATAAACATTTAAAATCTCTGCCCTGGTTGCCCCCTATCACAGCGAGTTGACACAATCTTTACAGGTCAAACCCCAACCATATGACCCTTTCACCCAGCTTTACCTCCCATTAACACACAGTTCCAAATACATGAGGCTTTGGGAACACTCAGATTCAGACCATGGCAATATACAATGGAATATAATTTGGTCATAAAAAGAAATGAGCGTTCAAGCTACAGAAAGACGCAGAGGAACCTTAAATGCATACTGCTAAGTAAAAGAGCCACTCTAAACGAGATACCCAATTATATGGTGTTACAGGAGAGGAAAAGCCAGTGAAACTATAAACACATCTGTGGTTGCCCGGGATTTGGGAAAGGCAGAACAGGTGGAGAAGAAGGATATTTTAGGTCTGGGAAATTCTAACTTTGTATAAAACTGTCATTGTAAACTTAGGTCATCATAGTTGTCAGATTATATAAAATATACAACAAAATATGAACCCTAATGCAACCACTGACTTTATATACAATAAGGCATCAATATTGTTCACCAATTTTAATATACGAACCACACTAACACAAGATACTCACAATAGAGGAAACGGGGGAGAAAGTATGTTAAGTTTTATAGTTTTTACTCTATTTCTTCTGAAAACCAGAAACTGCTTCTCAAAAAACAGCTTATTAATTAAAAAAGACTCTCAACCGAAAAGAAAATAATTACAATTACAGAGAAGGAGGGTAGGAAAGATAAGATCAGCAAAGTTACAAAACAAATTAAAATTAAAACAAAATTATCAATTGCCATTAATTTTACTGTCAATGTTTAATCTAACTGATAAAGAAAGTTACATAATTAAGAAAGGATATTGTTTAATTTGAAAGCAATCAGAGAGATTCTCTCTCTTATGTATTGCTAATGGAGAATGAAAGGGTAGAAACTGAAGGGCATTACATCAACAGGACTCAAGAGTGTTTGAAATACACATGAACTGAGTTCCACATCTGGGTATTTGCCTTAACAAAATAACCATGATAAACACAAAATATCTTCTGAGGCTGAGGCAGGATGATTGCCTTGAGCTCAAGGCTAGCCCGGGCTCCATAGTAAGTTCAGAACCAGCCTGGGCTACAGAGTGAGAACTTGTCTTTAAAAAAATTGCTTATAATAGAAGCTAATTGCTTAACATTAAGAGATAAGTAAGTGATGTTATCAGTATACACCTCATTGTCATTCATCAACATATCTATCTGTAAAGAGAAACAAAAACATAAAATTAAACCAACATGCTAATTTTACTTATTTTTAATTAGACAATAAGTTGCTTTTGTTTTCTTTTTATTTTCTGTACATTTGAAATAATTTTTACATGTAATATCTTGTTGCACTTATGATAAGAAAAAAATGGAATTAAGGGAGAATTTCTGCAATCATTTTAGCTCTCTTTTGAGCTGGTCATCTGGCCTTTCTAAGTCTCAGTCTTCACCTCCCTTGAGTGAAAGTCACAGCTGTGTTGAGGAATAAATGAGAGAATAAATGTTACTATTTAGCACAGCTCCTGCCCCCAATAAGTTATCAATAATTATCATCATCAATAATGGAAATGAGAATTAAGGGACAAAAACAAAGACCATTTTCCTTTATTGAGACATTATGTCCAGGACTGCAAGGGATGGGAAGAAGACTCACAGAATCCCAGAATTATGGGACTTCTGTTTCTGTGAACATAAAAGTCTTAATGCAAATTAAGAAAACAATCTCAAAAAAGAAAAAAAAATCCAAGCAGTCACGAAATAGCAGGCAAGCATCTACTGTGGGTTGTGTCAGTCACACATTGATAATTAAGAGCAGAAATCTGAAACACCCACTTCAAAAATCTAACATCCATAATCCAGGGTAATTTAACACGGAACTTAGTACAGATGTAAGTTCCACCTGACAATCGTGGATATATCTTGCTCCTTATGAAAGTTTTTCTATGAAGTAATTTTATTTTATTTTCACTTATTTTATCTAACATTGCCATATATGCAGTTCCTCAGCAACAAGAGACAAACGTGAGAAAATAGATTTATCAATACAATGCTGCAAAAGAGTTGTCTTGTCAGCTTTGTGAGATGGAAAAAAAAAGTGTATTTAGAAGTTACAGAGACCTAGGATCAAATCCTACCTTTCTACATAATAGTATTTTTTGAGTGCTTGTTATGTACAAAGTTTCCTTCTTCATCTTTTTTCTGTTTATTTATTTTTACGGAGACAAGGTCTCACTCTATAGTTTAGCCTGCTCCTGAACTCACTAGGTAGTTCAGGCTGGGCTTAAACTCAGGGCCATCCTTCTGCCTCAGCTTCCTGGTTGCTAAGAGTGCAGATGTAAGCCACCTCGCACAGGTATTATGTGGTGCTTGGAGAATGAACCTGCGGGCTGTGTTTACTAGAGAAGCACTCTAATGACTGAGCAATGCCCTCAGTTCCTAAAGTTTACTTCTATATACAGCTATATAATCTTGGGCATGTTAATCTTAACTCTCAGTTTTCTCATTGTAAGATAGAAATAAAATATTTGGTTTTCAGGGTTATTCTGAGGATTACAAATAAATTTGTAATTATCTCATTGTTAATATCTGGACAAAATAAAACTGCATTAATTTGCTGATTTGACTATGTTTTAGTTACTTTTTCATTGCTGTGACACAATACCCAATCCCACAACTCAGAGAAGAAAGGTTTATTGTAGCTCTCAATCTCAGGGGATTTTAGTCCATCCACGGTGCCCGGTAATGGTGGAAGTGTATGGCAAAGAGCCACTGGAGAAAAGCTTCACAATAAAAAGCAAAGTGAACAAGGATGGGCAGAACTAGCATCTGTCCTTCCAGGTCACGCCTCAGTTATTTGCCCTTGTGGGTTATATTATAAAATCATTTGCTGCAGATCTCTCTTTGTTCAGTTGTTTTATAATTGCTTCAAAATAAATACAGAAATATTTTGGCTCATAAACACATTTGTTAGTGAGGGCCCACCATTATGATGACTTTCAAGAGCCTTCCAAATTGCAATGCATTTCATTTTACATTTTTTATAAGCATTTATTTGTGGTACCTAACAGTAATGATCAAGTTGAGAAACTGGTGTATTTACATAGCACATCGTGGCTAGTCCCTTCCTTTTTTCCTTTCCCCTCTCACCTCTCCTACCCCCATCACTTTCCCTCTCCACAAAATCGACATTCTTACTTTATTTCATCATTCTTTCGTTTATGTACTTTGATGGATTTCTCATATTAAAAAACCATACAATATTTAATCTTATCTGTCTGATTCATTTCACTAAGCATAATGTTCTCAAGGTACAACCATTTTTTCTACAAATCACTCAAATTTATCTTTATGGTAGAGTAGTACTCTGTTGTGTAAATATATCAAGTCTTCTTTATTCATGCATCTGTTCATGGACATTCTGACTGCTTTCAGGATTTGACTATCATAAATTATACTGCACACACAAACATGTGTGTGCATATGGTAATCTTGAATAATGACTTAATTCTTTTAGGAAGATACTCAGAAAAGGAACTGATGGGGCAAATGAGATATCTATTTTCAGTTTTTTGAGGAATTTCCATACTGCTTTTCTCATAATGATGTACCAGCTTACAGTCCCACCAACAATGTAGGAGGGTTCCATTCCCCCCACAATCTCAGAAGCATTTGTTATTTATTTATTTATTTATTTATTTATTTATTTATTTATTTATTGAGTTCTTGGCACCAGTTACCCTTACTGGAGTTAGATGGAGCTTCAGGGTGTTTTGATTTGCATTTCTCTGATGGCTTAAGATGCCAAAAACTTTTTCACTTATTTATTCGTTATTTGGACTTTTTCTAAGAACTGTCTATTCCTTTCAGTTGCCCACTTTTTCATCTGCTCTTTTATTTTTAGTGGGTCTAATTTTTTCAGTGTTTTATATATTCCAGATAATAGTCTTCAGTCTGAGGAGTAGCTGGCATTCTTTTTCCTCTTTGTTGGTTCTCGCTTCACTCTAGTGATTGTTTTATTGCTGTGCAGAAGTTTTTAATTTGGTATAATCCCATTTTCCCCCACTATTTTTATTAATATACAAATATAATACATAGTGTTTACAATGAATTTGGGTGTTTCATACATTTATGTATCACAACGACTTTACAATCCCTTCCCATCTTCTACCCTCCCACCCCCTCCCTGTCCCTTCCCCTGGCTCCGGATATCACTCCATATGGTTCCAAAGAATGTCTGTGTTCTGGGTTTTCCAAGTCCGAGAAACCATATGGTGTTTAACATATTAATCTTCCACGCCTAAGTCATTTCACTCAAGTCACCTCTCTACCTCAGCTTCCTATTCCTCTAATGGGTTAGCAGTAGTCGAATCTTGATATCTCCTCTCTGAATCCAACCAATCCCTTCATTGGGATATTCACCAAGAGTTTTTTTTTTCCCCACATGTTCCTACATCTTTGTTGTTATTGTTAAACCTGGCCTTACCCACTAATTCACACTAGAAAATAATTATAAGCATGTACTTCAAAAGGATAGTTAATTTGGGAAAGAAGAAAAAATAATAAATAAATTAAAAATTCAATTGCCTTAGCTGAATACTGGAAGGTGCATAATTGTACATTCACAAGGTTATCTTTACATCAATCAATTTCCTTAGGATAAACTTTCATTAGTGATTACATTGATTTTGCATATCAGTTTTGGCAGTATAGCCATTTTAACAACATTTGTTCTGCCCATCTAGGAACAGGGATGCTGGGGATGCCTTTCCATGTTCTGATATTCTTTTTGATTACTTTTCTTCAGAATAATATATTTTTCAGTATGAGGTCCTTCACAAAGTTCATTCCTAGGCATTTAATTTTGTTTGAGACTACCATGAATGGGATTGTTTTTCTAATCTCTCTCTCTCTCTCTGTTTTCATTTTTGCCATAGAGGAATGCCATTGAGTTTTGTGTATTGATTTTATATCCTGCAAATTGGATGAATTTATTAGGTCTAATAATCTAGTAGAGTTTTTGGGGTCCTCTATGTAAAGAATCATGTCATCTGCAAATAACGATAGCTTGAATTTCTCCCTTCCTATGCATATTTCCTTTATTCCTTTCTTTTGTCTGATTGCTCTGGCTAAGGTTTAGAGAATGTTAAAAAGGAGTGGTGAAAATGGACACGCTCATTCCTGATTTAAGAAAAAAAATGCTTTTAGTTTTTCCTCACTTAGGATGATGTTGTCAGTAGGATTGTCAGAAATTGTTTTTATCAGATTGAGGTAATATCTTACTATACCTATTTTCATCAGAACTTTTATCAGAAAAAGATGCTGTATTTTATCAAAGTCTTTTTCTGCTTCTATTAAGATAATTATGTGATTTCTGTCTTGCTGTTGTTGATGTGGTATATTATTTTAATTGATTTATGTATGTTGAACCATCCTTGCATCCTCAGGATAAAGTCAACTTCATCATAATTTTTGATTTTTAAAACAATTTGTTGCATCCCAATTATACTCTTGGTTCTTATAATCTACAGCATGTCCTAAATTGCCTATAGGTTACCATACAGGATATTTTCAAGTATTCGTATCTTTCCTGCTTTCAGTAGTGTGGCTTGGTAAACTCTGTATACATTTAGATCAAACAATTAATCAATGAAGATGTTTGATTTCTCAGGCAAAATGAATTAGTTCCATACTTGTACCTTTTTATTATTACTTAAGAATGGGTTATAATATTCTTCTCTTCATTTTAGTTGCTTACCTTTTCTTTCTCTCTCTCCCCCTCTCTTTCTTTTCTTTCCTTCCTTCCTTCCTTCCTTCCTTCCTTCCTTCCTTCCTTCCTTCCTTCCTTCCTTCCTTCGGTCTTTTCTTTTCTAATTGGGAATTGATCCCAGGACCTTAACACTTAGATGCATGTTCAGTCCATTTTGATTTTTGAGATAGAATCTCTGTAAAAAACTGTGTGTCCCCACACTATGCTAGAATTTATAAAGCTCCGTCCCTTGCCTCCCAGAGCACTAGGGCTACAGACCTGACTTAGGTGCATTCTGTTTGTTAGGCTTTGCATACGAAGTAGTATTTGTCAAGCCTATAACTGATTGCAGATATAGTCCCCCGCCACACACACACAACTAATACAAATTCTAACACAGAGTTCATTGAAGCTAACTGAATAAATAAATGGCAAATTTCATGATCATTACTTGTTATCTTGAACTTCTATTTATTCAAACATTAAAAACCATTGCCAATTCAAGACAGAGAACTGCAACAAAGTGAATCAACCCAAATAGGTCCCAAATGTAATGTATAGCACCACTGATCATGAGAAAATACCCATTTAACTGCTCCATCAAGACAGACAGAAAGAGAGAGAGAGAGGGAGAGAGAGAGAGAGAGGAGAGAGAGACTGCAGAGTTGTTTTAACAATAGGAAACTTGTTTTACTTCATGGTTATGAGTTCAGCCCAGCAATCAGCACTCTTAAATTATTTTGAATCCTCCAACAGAGCTTGGCACCCTTTCCAGCAGCCTGACACAAAACTTATGTTCCAAGAAACCAGAGACACTTTTACTTAACTTATTGAAGGAAGAGGAAAAATAATTTTTAAAAACTTGGGTCTCTTTCCTTCTTGGAACCACGTTTCTCTGGGAGGCTCCCTACATATCCACTAAATTGCTAAATTGGTTTATAGGAAATAAAGCAAGTTCTAGAAAAGAAGGCATATAGGGTTGATCTTAGTCTTTGTTTATCATGTCTATTTGGACTTTTACTCTCCAGACCCTTTCCTATAAGAACCCTTGTGGTTATAATGGGCCCACTTGTAGAATTCAGTGTCATATTCTTATTCTGGCAGGCCTTATGGCACAGGCCTGTAAATCCCAGCGTTCTAGAAGGCAGGGGCTGGAAGATTACAAATGCTAGCCCAGTCCGGGCAACTTAGCAACTCAGCAAGACCTACCTCAAAATCAAAAACCACTGGGCTGGGGAATATAGCATAACTTAAAGGTCCTGAGGTACATCTCCAGTATCACAAAAAAAGTTATATTCATCCTTAAATTTTTTTAACATCCTTAAAATTATTGTATTTGCAAAGCCTCTTTTGCCTTGTGAGTTAACAAAAAACATACGTTTTAGAAATTCAAGCATAGGTATCTTTGATAGCCCTCATTCCATCTACCATAATAATATCAAACAACCACTTATCTTTTCTGAATCACAGTCTCTGAGTTGTAAGGTGAGTAGAATTATACTGACCAAAATGGGATACTAAAATAATTCACTCAAATTAGGTTGAATCCTAGTTCAAGGTAGGAAGCTATCTTAGTGCACTTGTGCTGGTATAGCAAAATAACAGAACCAAACACCAGCCATAAAGAGAAATACATTCCTCAAAAGCTTTGGAGATAGAGATGTCCAAGATTAAGACATTCTTAGGACTGGTGTCTGGTGAGTGCTGATCTCTGCTTCCAAGAGGGAGCCTAGTTGCTGCAACCGCCAAAGGAAAAGACATCTTTCAAGATGGAGGGGACAGAGGGCAAGAAAGCACTTTTTTCCACTTCAAAGCTTTTTATAATGGTGTAAAACCTCTCACTAATGTTGTACTCAGGGTTAAGTTTCAACATAAATTTCATAGGATATACCATCATTTTACCACAGTAAAAGCCACTTTAAGAGTGGTTAAAACTCAGTATTGTTTTGACTATTTTTGGAGGTGACATGGGTCATTTTGGTTAGTGACCACATCAAGTCAATTTACTCAATACAAGAGAGAGACAATGCTTTAAGGGCAGAAAATGTGCTAAGATAAGGAAAATGAAACATTTCTGTTTTGAAAAAGGAACTAAATATTTCATAGCAATAAGCCCAAGTTTGTCTCAGCAAGCTGTCCCCCAAGGAAGAAAATTAACAACTAACCTAACGGGAAGTGAACCAGAGAGAAAATGAACTGAATGAAGCACAATCCCTTGAGAACATGAAGTCTCCTGATCCCCAGATGCTGTGTCTTTCAAGATGAACTTAGAATCACAGGGCAGAAAATTATTAAAAATACAGAAGACAATATTATCTTCATGCTCATGATTTTGTTTTCCATTTCAAATTTCAGTTTCACATCCGCTACAGTCTTCTATTGCGGAACACTGAAACTGGTGAAAACAAGCATAGATGATGAGCAGGAGACTTTGAGATTGATGAACCATGGGATCTAGCTCTAAATCTACCACTAATTTTCTGGTAATTTTAGGCAAATCTCTTAATTATAAATTTTAATTTTCCCATAAATAAACCAAGCATTGCACTGAGCTAGGATGCCAGGAATTGTTTTGCTACCCATTCTTGATTTTTTGCTCTTGTATTTTCTGTCTTTCCCTCAGACACCTTGTTTATTTTCATGATCTTGATATGACTTCTGTCCATTAATTCTTAAATCGTGTTATAGCCTCTCACCAGCATTCAGAGTTGAAGATTCAATTATCTGCTAGCCATTTCTACTTGACCATTCAGCTAGCACCACACATTCAACATGATAAAATTTTTATTATTTCAACATTAAATCTCATCTTTGAGTCCATCTGCTCCTCGACCTAGTTTTGCTTTCAACTATTCCCCAGTACCTTCCATTTTAGAGCCAGTGAAATGTCCATTCTCTACTTCATCCCATAACCAATCAATTCACATTATCCCTTTTCAATATACCAAAGATCTTAAATTTCCTACACTTCCCTGACTAATATGCGATTCTATGTCACTCTGGCCATCTTGGTGTATAGACTTCTCCATCTCACATCACGGGAATATTTAACATCATGATAAAGAGGCACTTAGCACAATTTTCTTAACCATAAAGGGAAGCAATAAAATCAGTTCAATACAAAGAGCATCAAGAATAACCCTGAGGAGAGCAGGTTCTAAATCTGACTCAGAAATTCACTTAACCCTTCAAATATATACTGATGAATGCCAGTATGTGAATTCTTCCTGAGTTTGTCATCCTCTACAAGAATGTATGGTGCCATTTGGTCACTCTCTCCCATCTCACTCTGTATCTCTATAATGTGACTGATTCTGTCTTGTGGTATATGTACCTGAGAATATTTAACTCTCCCTCTCACAGTATAAAGACTGTGTTTGAACCCTCAGTATTTTGCTTAGCACATGTCACCAAGGAGGTAACCAGAAAATACCTGTTGAAGGAAAGTGTAATATTGTGGAGAAAGAGGGAATGAAAGGAAAAGTAGGAAATTTAGATATCCATGTTTTATACTTATTGTGTTCTTTCCTATTTGGAGCCAGAAATGCATCTATATAATCTTCTTTAAAACTCCAGTGAAAGAAAGAAAAGGTCCCGTGATATAAAAACATTTAAATGGAGTTTAGAGTTTCATTTGTCTTTTAGACTCCAAGTATAATAATGCTACTTAGCATTTATACAGTATTTAATAATACCAAAGAACTACTACTCAGTGTTAATTAGTTAATCTTAATGCTCTGTAAGGTAAGTCAATATTATGATCTTCTCAGAAAAGTTAAGAAAATGAAACTTGCAAGGTATTTTGGCTTCCCTTTCAGAAATGAGACACTGCTGAATATTATTGCAAATATAATATAGTGTTTTAGAACAGAAATTAGCAAAGTTTAGAAATGAAGCAAAGAAACTGAGTGGAGTTCTTCCATTCACTGTAGATGAACACATCTTCTCTCTTCAGGCCTTAATGAGCTTCTCAGTCTAGGAAGAAGACTGTGGTTTAGGGAGGGAAACTAACCAAGAAATTAAAGTATACTAGATACTAGATATATGGCAACAAGACAGATTTCAGAGATCAAATATGAGATCATGAGTTGAATAAGATGACAGTTCATTGCCTTGATCAAGAAGCCATGGTGCTATTAATGGGGTTAAAATATCTACAACTGCACCTGAGAGGCTCTAGATAAAAGCTGGCATGCTTGTTGAATCAGTGGCCTTTTCACAGATTGCACTGTAAAACATACACCTAGAGTATTATGGGCCATATTACGTGATGGGAAATTTTTCTCCCTCCTATATCCGAATCTGACATACAGAAAGAAGGGAAGTACTATACACTGTATCAAAGATAACAGAGACCAGATGGAGACTACGTTAAGGGGAAACATCAATACCAGAGACTATTAACCAGCCCAAAGAAGTTCTTTTGGATCAGAAAGTCTCAGTCTTTAATAACTAAACATACCTAAAATGATTATTTATTTATGTTAACTCATTTCTTCAGCAAACTGCTGATTTCTTCTTTATTGAGAAACGAGAAAGTAAGACACCATGACCATACTCAAAGTAATTACAATTTAATTCACAGTTCCTCAAAGTATGGTCTGTTAGGCCAACTGCATCAAAAATAACTGAAGCAGATTTCCTACTACGTACCTACTAACTATGACTGAATATTTTTAGTGGGCTCGTGGAATCTCTTTTTAGTAATGTAGCTACACATTTAAAGCAGTTCCTACAATATTAAAGTTAGAGAACCACTGGAAGTAGAAAAAGCAGACAATTACTCAGACTGTGTGTGTGGTAAAATGAAAGCTCCCAAGTTTTGGGATCAATAAAAGTTGCCTTAAAATGGACTTCAATAGATATATAATCTTTCCAACCCTTAGTTTCTTCATCTATTATAAAGAAAATACCTTTGAAATTTGGAAAAAACAAAATGCCAGAAAAAAATATATATGTACATGCACACACACACACACACACACACACACACACACAATATCTGGTATTCAATAGGCTGCATAAAAGGAGAGAGGGAAAAAGACAGAAAAAAAAAAGAAAAGAGCTGGTTACACATTTCTAACCCAGTACTCTGGAAGGCTGAGTCAGGAGTACTGGAAGTTTATGCACAGGTCGAGCAGTAACATAGTGAGACCCTGTGTAAAATTTTCTAAATAAGTAAAAGAGGGCTGAGAATATATCTCAGTATGAAAGACCTGCGTTCAATCCCCAGTACCAGAGGAAGAAGAAAATAAAAAAGAAGAAAGGAAGGAAGGAAGTTTAACTCATTAGCTACTTGTTTATCTCCATCCCTGACGATTTAACACATGTAAGCATCCCTTTGAAAATGTCCACTTATTTGGCATATAAGCTTTCCGGTAAAAATTGTCAAGTATGAAATGATAAAACGTTTGAGGTGACAATGTCGATTAATTGATGGGTACATTCCATGAAAATATATAATTTACCAAAATGGAATTAAATAAAATAAGAAGGTTTAATAAAATAACAGCTAGCAGAGAAAATGAATTTGAAACATTCTATCAAATAACATAGCAGGCCACATTATTTTGCAGGTGAATTTCAGCCAATTTCAAGGAACAAATTCCTTCCAAGAACAGAAAAAGGTACAATACTCCTTGATTCATTATGTCAAAGCCAAGAAAGGATGGTAAGCAGAAATGTACCAACTCTTTAATTCATGCATATTGATGACAAAGTTTTCAAACAAGGCACTATTATAGCACAGTATCAGGAAGTGATGTTGTGTTATACATGTGCACACAATTCCCAAGTTTAATGTAACCATTTATGTAACACATATTAATAAAAGGTTGAAAACAAACTATAGTGAAACTCAATGATACAAATTAATCATAGTAAATTATTATCAAAAGTAAAAAAATCAAGACTCAGATGAGCATACACCACATTATACCCATGTTTTGCAGCTCCAAAACAATCAAATACTGCAATATTTAACCATGTATACATTTTTATAAATTATTTTTAAAGAACAAAATTGAGGATTGCAATTACCTTCTGACATGCACAAGATTCTAATTAATCTAATTTAGCACACACGAAATATGTATGAAAATTAAAGGTGGAGGTTTTCAAAGCTGGAAATAGCATAGGTGAAAAGAGAGATGGGATGTAGGCCAAGCCTTGCATTTCAGTTTGGTAATAGTCGAGTCAACCCAGTCAAAAAAAAAAAAAAATACCACTACAGCCATACATTGGAATTCACTAGAAGTCTACCAAAAAATCTGGCCCTGAGAATACTGGGCAAGCCTGGATTCCAGCAGGCTTCTCAAACTGAAGGAAAGCTACTATGGTATCAGGAACGAGCCAGGTGCCACAGTGCGGTGAAACAGGCAGGAGGTAGAGGTGTAATTCTGTCCACCCACTGTCATCTGTTGGTTGTGCAGTCATGGATCATAACCATCCCTGCATTTCTGTGTATTCTCTGAGTTTTTTTTTCTTATATCATTAGATATATAACTTTTTTTCTTTTGCAGTAGTGAGGATTGAGCATAGGGCATTTGCTCATATTTAAAACTCCAGGTCCTTATTATTGTTTATTGAGATAGGGTCTCGGTAAGATGCTTAATTTCCCAGGCTGAGCACAAACTTTGAATTTGCCTGCTAGAAACTTCCCGGAGTGCTTGGATTATGCCACCTGTGCCACACAAGCCTGTGCAGTGGGCACAGAAACAGGCAAGTACTCTTGATCAAGAACATGACTAAGGAAACAGGTAAATATCAATGAAGAGGGATAAAAGTGACCAATCAAAAAATCCAGTTCCATCTGGTTTTAGATATAGTTCCTCCTGATATCAATGTACCTGATACATCTCTTTTGTAAAATTGAAAATTTTGAGATTTGACAGTGATTCTTGAAAACATTCTCTTTAGCTCATACTACTTTTATAAATCTATACTTAAAACTTTAACATAAAAGTTGACTAAACACATCGCAATTATCATCATCATCACTTTCCCATAAGCCATTCTCTTACTATGTATTTGTGATATACAATAGTTACATTCAACTTGAGAAATTAATACACACACACATATTACATCTCCATCACTTTCACTTCCCTTCCTCATCTCTTGCCCATTCCTCCCCTCCATATTCTCATCTCCACAAATCTATTTCCTTGTTTCCTACTTTCTCTATTGTTCTTCTATTTTAATTATTTGTTGTTTGAGTTTTTCATATTAGAGGAACTATGTGATGTTTAAGCTTCTGAGTCTGATTCATTTCACTAATCATAATGGTCTCTAAGTACATCAATTTTTCCTACAAAATGACTCAAATTTATCTCTCTTTCTGGCAGAGTAGCACTCCATTGTGTATATTTTCTTTTCCCCCTGATCTGTTGTTGAACATATTGGCAAATTCCACGATTTAGCTATTATGAGCTATAAACAGAATAAATCTCTGTGATACAATGATCTTAACTCTTTTGGAAAGATACTCCGAAAACTTTAAATAGGTCAAATGGAATATCATTTTCCAGTATCTTAAGGAATTGCCACGCTGATTTTCTAATTATTTTATAAGTTTACAGCCCCACCCACAATGTACAAGAGTGCCTTATCCCCCACACATCCTCAGCACCATCTGTTGTTTACTGTGTTCTTGAGAACAGCCATTCATACTAAAGTAAAATGAATACTCGGTGTTGTTTTGATATGCATTTCTTCTATGGCTAAACATGATGAATTTTTATGTATTTGTTGGCCATTTATAGTTCTTCTTTTGAAATGTGTTTATTCATTTCAACTACTCATTTTTGAGTCTTTTAGTTTGGGGCATCTATTTTTTGCCACATCTTTGTATATTCTTGATGGTAACCTTCTGAACAAGGAGTAGGTATAATTTTTTAAATTCCATCAGTTCGCTCTTCTTTCTGTTTAATTTTTTTCCTCTAATGTGCAGAAACTTCTAAAATTCTATGTAATCCCAATTGTTGATTCTTGATGTTATTTCTTGTGCAACAAGTGTTCTAGGATAAAATCCTTTCCTACATGTTTTGGTTTGTATCTGTAATGTCTCCCAAAAGACTCATGTATTTGGATGTTGTTAAGAGGCAGGGCTGGTCACAGGGCAGGGAACACCGGGGCTTGACCCAGAAGGGACAGATTACCTGAAGGGTGATTGCCCTACCTCACTCACGTGGCTGTCTGCCATATCATGAGCAGCTCTTTCTCTGGCTTCTGCCTCCCCCATGTTCTTCTATACTGCCCAGCTACCAATAAATGGACTGAGGCCTTCTGAAACTCTGAGCTAAAATACATTTTTTTTTTCTGTCCTAAGTTGAGAATGTCGAGTATTCTGTCCAAGCAGCAAATAAGACAGAATTTGGTACCAGAAAAATAGGGTCATTGCAGTGACTTTACCCAAGAAAGTGGTTCAGAAACCTTTGAAACTGTTTTGTGGGAGGTTTGAGGATGCCAGCTAAAGAAGTCAGAGAATGCAATAAGCCAAGCACGTTGAAAGAATTGAGTTGGAGCACAGAAAACCAGAATGCTGACAGAGTGTGGATTGGAAAGACTAGGCTCAAGAATTTTCAAATAGGAAAGAAGAATTTCATGGCAATTGTTGCAAAAGTCACTTACACTATGCTTTGGCAGAGTGTCTGACATTTTGCCCTTGTTCAGAAAGTTTTCTTGACACTGATATTAAGGCCGGTGGAATACTTAATCTGGTGGAGGAAATCTCAAGGTAAGCCAGTGTTCACACTGTTACACAGTGCTTTCAGGTTTTAGCCAATTTTATGGTGAAATACAGGAAAAATGGCAGAGAACAATGATGTAAAAAGTTTTCAGTTTTACCAGACTGAAAGGGCCTGCAAAGGTGGGAAAGAAGAGTACAGGAAAGCAAAAGAGATTAGCATTAAAAAGAACCCAAGTCTTTGGAAGCAGGATAATGAAAAAGGCTCTTTGAGGGTGTGTTAGGGATGGACAAGACTCTACCCTTTACCAACTAACGGGTGAAAAGACAAAGGAGCTTGTTCTAAGAATAGTAACCCAGGGCATCCTGTAGGACCAAAGGAGGGAAAAGTGTTTGCTTGAGTTCACACATCTAAGAACTCATTGACTTCAGTAGTGACCATCCAAAAGGGCCAGACTAATGCTCAAGTCAGTGGTAGCTATGGTAACATCCGCACAGTCCGGAATTTACAGAAACACAGATCACAAGAGCTGAGTCATTGAGAATTCTACAAAGATTTCAGGGAAAGGCTTTGGAGGATAGGCAGTGTGCCTCTGCTGGGAGGCAATGTATAAAGTTGTGAAGATGAACATGGAAGTGCAGTGTAGACCCTGGAAAATCGGAGGTGCCAGAAACATGGATCATCAACTGAGGAAGACTGTAGGCTGTGTGCAGATCCAGCCCAAAGGAGAGAGGTGGAAGTCACAGCCAGAGGCAATGTTGTAGGAGTGGGGTCACCCAGGGCCTTTAGAGCTCACATCTCACCACAGCTTGTATAGGGTGCTGAAGACAGAGCTATAGAATTTAATGGAAATGCAGGATTTGGCTAGGCCCTACTGGGTATCATTCTTAGTTTGGTCCAGTTGCTTTCTATCCTACTATTCCTCTCTGTTGGAATGGGAATATTTATTCTGTGACACTGTATGTTGGAAATGTCTACATTTTCTTTGATTCTACAGGAATTTGCCGCTGAAAGTTTGCCCTGCTTCTCAGAGGAGACTCTACATGGATTTTTTAGCAGTGGTGAAACTTAAGACTTTGGTACCTCTTAGGAAAGGACTAAATGAATTTTGCATAATGAGGTGAACATGAGTTTTTAGGGATCCATGAGCAAAATGTTGTGGTTTGGATCTGTGATGTCTCAAGAAGCCTCATGCATTTGGATGCTGTTATGAAGTGGGGCCTGGTCAGAGGGGACAGAATACCAAGGCTTGACCTAGAAAGGGAAGATTGCCTGGAAGGATAATTTCATTCTTCCTCACTCACTTGGCTATCTGTCCCACTCTGAGCAGCTCTTTCTCTGTCTACCATCTCTGCCATGTTCTTCTACACTTGCCAGCCACCCATTAATGGGCTGTGACTTTCTGAAAATATAAGTTAAAATAAATCTTCCCTCCCTTAAGTTGTGGATGTTGGGTATTCTGCCCTAGCAACAAATAAATAACTACGACACTATGCCTATGTCTCCAAGACTTTTACATGTTTTGTCTTCCAATGGAATCAGGGGTTCTGTTTTAACACCTGGGCCTTTAAGACATTTTGGGTTGATTTTAGTACAGGGTGAAAGGTGTATATCTTCTGCATGTGGACAATGAGCCCTTACGATACCATTTGTTGGAGTTTATCTTTTCTCCAGTGTTATGCTTTTGGCCTTTTTGTCAAAGATCAGATGGATGGGGACGTTTGTCTATACATCCTTACTTCTGTTTCACTGTTCACCTGTTTTTGTACAAGTAGTATATAGATTTTTATCAGTATGTCTTCATAATATAAATTGACATTCTAAAATATGATGGTTCATGCCTTTTTCTTTTTGATTAGGATTTTGTCTATACTGAATTTCTTCTGGTTCAATATAAATTTTAAGACCGTTTTCTAGTTCTGTAAAAAAAAATGCTGCTAATACTTTGATTGGAAGTGCACTGAATATGTGTATCAGTTTTGGTAGAATGGCCATTTTGACAATATTAGTTTTGACTGTCCAGAAAAAGATGTCTATCATTTTTTAATGTTTTCTTCAATTTATTTTTTAGCATATTATAGTTTTCTTTCAGAAGCCCTTCACTTCCTTTGGTTAATTTCCAGATACTTAATTTTTGAGGCTACTATGAGTGCGATTGTTCTCTTATTTCTCAGTGATTTAACTGTTAGTATACAGAATGAATGCTGCTGGTTTTTCTATATTAATTTTGTATCCTGCAATTTGGCTAAATTTGCTAATTAATTCTAAGAGCCTTCTCACAGATATTTTTAAGGGTTCTATATAAATGACTATGTCATCTACACATAAAGATAGGAGAGGTTTTCTTTTCTAGTACGTATATCTTCTTTATTTCATTCTCTTGCCTGATTGATATGGCCAAGATTTCATGTATTATATTGAAAAGACATGGTGAGAGTGGGCTCCCTTGTCTTGCCCTTGATCTCAGGGGAAATGCTTTCAAATTTATCCATTTAATTTGATACTGGTAGTTGCTTTGTCATAACATCATTTGTCTGCCTGTGGTAAGGTCCTTCTATACTGATTTTCACCATTTTTATCATAAGTCAATGTTGAATTTGTCAAAGGCTTTTTTCTGAATTTACTGAGAATTTCATTTGACTTTCGGCCTGCTGTCTGTTTGAGGTGTAATTTTAATTTTGTTAAGTATGTTGAACAATCCTACCATCCTTGAGACAAAATCAGCATTTTTATGGAATAAAATCTTTTTAAAGGTGTGTTTCATTTTGATCACTAGTCTCATATTGAAGATTTTTGCATCTATACACATTAAAAAATTGGCCTATAGTTTTCTTTTTTGGTTTTTATTAGGTTCTGGTATCAAGGAAATGCTACCTTCCAGGAAGAAGTTTGGAAGTATTCCTTTATTTATAATTTCAAGAAAAAAATTGACAAGCATTAAAATTAGTTCTTCTGTGAAGGTTAGGTACAACTCTCAATGACTTCTTTAGGTTTGGGGCTCTTCTTTATACACTGAGACTTTATTACTGCATCAATTTCATTTCTTGTTATTGGACTATTCACAGGTTTTATATCTTCTTGGATCATTTTTGGTATCTCATTATGGAAGAATTTATCCATTTCTTCCAGCTTATCCAATTCACTAGAGTGTTCAAAACAGACTCTTAAAATCCTCCGAATTTCAGGAGTGTCTATTTTGATGCCACCTTTTTCATATCTAATGGCATTAATGTGAAATTTTTCTTCCCTTCTTTTGTTTGGTTTGGTAGTTTTATCAATTTCAATTATTTTTCAATGAACTCACTCTTTGGATTAATTGATCCTTTACATTTTTTCAAAGTTTCTACTTCATTAAATCACTCTCATTCTTCTAATTTCTTCCATTTTACTGTTATTTGATTTGAGTTAATTCTTGCATTTTTTAGAATTTTAAGGTGCACCATTAGGGTATTTGGGATTTCTCTGTTTATTTTTAAATGTATGTATTCATAGCTACAAATTTCCTTCTTAGAACTGCTTTCAACATGTGTCATAGATTTTTAGATAATCATTAGTTTGAAAATAGTTATCATCCATTTCCACCAAAGGGCAGAATAGGAACTACATACTCTTCCAATTAATCCCAAAGTTGGTATTCTCATATTAGTCATAAGAAAAGAGATATAGAGTTTTAACATTTGATGATCATACATCCATTAATTACATTAATGGTTGAATCCAAGCCCCATGTCCTTTAATATTATATTATGTAGAATTATCATAACCACAACTAGCTGATCTTGAAATTAGGGTTATTGAACTTTGGGCAATGTAGCAAAGCTGTCAAAGAGAAAATATCAAAAAAGAACATTTCCAAACATGTGTATGAGAGCAAAAATTATCTAGTGAATGACAGTGAAGTCAGTGTACATTTAAAAATTTCTACCATAGGTAAATGTCTTTTCTTTCTTTTTTCCAATAATTTTACTCTGGTAAAGAATATTCCATTGATACAAAATTTAACATTTTTTTGGTAAATACATGAATTCCAAATTCTATAACACATCAGGACCTTGGGATTCAGAGAATAAGTGAGCAATTGTGCCCACCCCTTTTTCAGAAGTTTGTTCAGCCTTTTTCTATCTGACCACTGCCTCTCTTTCTTCACTGTCATTCATGTTGGGGTCATTTTATGTCATTATTTTTGTGCATTTCATAAGGGGAACACCCATCAATAGTCAGTCTTTTGTGCTTGGTCCTTTTATTGAAGATTATTGACTCTAGGTGGCTCCATTTTTATTCAAACACTTCATATCTGTCCTTCTTTATGGCTGCATAGTATTCTCTTGTGAATAGCTCCACATCTTCTTTAATCATTCCTCTATGGATAGGAAGGTTGTTTCCAGGATTTGGGTATCATAAATTGTGCTAAACGATGCTTTGTGTCTTTTTGGTATGTTGACTTTATTTTTTTCAGGAACATGCCCAATATAGCAGTAGCTAGATCAAATGGAAGTTTTCTTCTCAACTTTCTAAAGAAGTGCTAGACTGCTTTCCATAATGGTTGTATCAGATTGCACTCCCACCAGCAGTAGAGTTCATCCCCAACCCCACCCTCAACAGCAACTGTTGTTTTTTGAGTTCTTGATGTAGGCCACTCTCACTGGAGTGAGGTGAAACCTCAGTGCTGTTTCTATTTGCATTTCTCTGATGGCCAAGGATGAAGAACCCTTTTTCATAGGCTTATTGGCCATTTGTCCTTCTTCTGTAACGTTTCTTTTCATTTCAGCTGCCCACTTCTTGATGGAATCATTTATTTTAGGGGGTTTTATTTTTTTTCAGTTCATTGTATATTCTAGGTATTAATTTTTTTGTTTAAAGTGTTACTGGTGAATATCTTTCCCACTCTGGTTTATCTCTTCACCTTGCTGATTAATTCTTTTGCTGTGCAAAGGCTTTTTAATGTAGTTTCATTTATTGATTCTTGCTGAGATTTCTTGTGCAGGTGGAGTTCTGTTCAGAAAATTCTTTCCTGTCCGTAGGTCCCTATGTTTTACCTATTTTGTCTTCCAGTAAGAGCAGTGTTTCTGTTTTGATGTCCAGTTCTTTGAACCATTTTTATCTGATTTTAGTGTGTGGTGACAGACATGGGTCTAGCTTCATTCTCCTGCATGTGAAAATCCAGTTTTCCCAGGACAATTTGTTGAAGATGCGTCTTTTCTCTAGTAGATTATTTTGGCCGCTAGTCAAAGATCAGGTGACTAAGGATGTTTGAGTTTATTTCAGTATTCTCAAAATTGTTCCACTGGTTGTTTTATCTTTTCTTATATCAATGTGGATTTAATCACTGTTGCTTTGTGTTATTTTCTGAAGTCTGGGATTATGATTCGTCCACCTTTGCCCTTGTCATTCAGAATTGTTTTAGAGATTCTGGGTCTTTTCTGGTTCCATATGTTCACAATTGATAATAGCCAAATCCTGGAAACAGCCT
Source organism: Ctenodactylus gundi (assembly GCA_004027205.1). Classification (NCBI taxonomy): domain Eukaryota; kingdom Metazoa; phylum Chordata; class Mammalia; order Rodentia; family Ctenodactylidae; genus Ctenodactylus; species Ctenodactylus gundi. The sequence continues at coordinate 604,346 of PVKB01000508.1, read as the reverse complement.
TCCGATCCACAGAGGAATGCCTAAAGACGTGGAACTATTCACAAGAGAATACTATGCAGCCATAAAGGAAGACAGATATGAAGTGTTTGAACACAAATGGGGCTATCTAGAGTTGGTGTTTTGATTGGTATTGCAGCAAATCTGCATAGTAGATTTGGGAGTATGGTCATTTTGGCAATATAAGTTCTTCCTATCCAGAAACATGGTATGTCTTTCCATTCCCTGAAGTCCTTCGTTTCTTTCTTTAGGACCTTGTAGTTTTATTTCTATAAGCCTTTCACTTCTTTGGTGAGGTTTATTCCTCTGTATTTTATTTTATTTGGTCGCTATTGTGAAGGTAGCTATTTTCTTGATTTCTTTCTTTTTAGATTCTTTATTGGCATATAGGAAGTCTATTGATTTGTGTGTACTGGTTTATAACCTACTTCAATAAATTTATTTATTAGTTCTAACAGTCTTTGTCAGGAACTTTTGGGGTCTTCAATGCAGACTATCTTGTGATTTGCAAATAAAAATAACTTTACTTCTTCTCTTCTGATGCATATTCCTTTTATTTCTTGCTCTTGCCTGATAGCTCTTGCCAAAATTTCAAGAACTATGTTGAATAGTAAGGGTGACAGTGGGAATCCTTGTCTTGTTCCTGAATTTAGTGTGAATGCTTTCAGTCTTTCTCCTTTTAGAACTATATTAACGGAGGGGTTGTTTTAAACAGATTAAATGAAGTTGAGGTAGGATCCCTCTATTCCTATTTTCTTCAGAGTCTTTATCATAAATGGGTGTTGGATTTTGTCAAATTTTTGTCTGCAGCTAATGAGATAATCATATGACTTTTATCTTTGTACCTGTTAATGTGGTATATTACATTTATTGATTTTCTTATGTTGAACCATCCCTTCATATTTTGGATGAAGCCCACTTGGTCATAGTGTATAATCTTCTATATGATGTGCTGAATTCTGTTGGCAAAGATTTTAAGATTTTATTGAGTATTTTTAATGCTATTCATTAGAGATATTGGCCTATTGTTTTCTTTTTGTTGCATCTTTGTCTGGTTTTAGAATTGGAGTTATGCTTACTTCAAGAAATGAGTTGGGCAATTTTCCTTCCTTTTCGATTTCTTGAACAGGTTTGGTGAGCATTTGTGATAAATCTTCCTTAAATTTTCTTAATAAAATTGTGCTGAGAATCCATCGGGTCCTGGGCTCTTTTTAGTTGGAAGTGATTTAATTGGTGGATATTGGGCAATTCAGTTTTCTTCATTCAGTTTTGGTGGTTGACACATGTTTAGAAAATCATCCATTTTGTTTAGATTTGTAAATTTATTGGTGTGCAAATTTTCAAAGTAATTTCTTTTTATCCTTTGGATTTTCTTGTTATCTACTGTAATTTTGCCTTTTTTATTTCTGATTGTACTGATGTAGGTTTTCTCTTTCTTTTTTGTGAGTTTAGCAAGAGGTTTGCCAATCTTATTTATCTTTAAATTTTTTTGTTTCTTCTTTTTTGTACTTTTAGTGTTTCTATTTCATTTGCTTTTGCCCTAATTTTATATTTTAATTCCTATGTTAGGTTTTGCATTGCCTTTTTATTTTTCTAGAGCCATAAGTTGTGAGGTCAGATTATTTATTTGAGTTTGCTCATTTTTTTTTATTTGTGCATTCATGGAAATGAATTTTCCTCTTAACACTGCCTTCATTGTGTCCCAGACATTGCATTGTGATGTGCTGTGATTGCTGATTGTCTCTGTGAACTTTTTAAATTCCTTCCTTAATTTCTTATGTAACCTATTGTTTATTTAGAAGAGTGCTGTTCAACCTCCATTGGTTTGAGTTGTATCTTTTGTTTGTTTTGTAGCAGATATCTAGTTTTATTCTACTATGTTCTTACAGGGTTCATGTGATTATATCAATTTTCTGGTATCTGTTTAAGCTTATTTTGTTGCCTATTTTGGAGAATGTTCTATCAGTGGCTGAGAAAAATGTGTATTCTGTTTTTGTTGGATTAAAACTTTGTACCTGTCTGTTAAATCTGTTTCTTCCATGATGCAGTTCAGATCTACTATGTCTTTGTTGATTTTGTGTCTAGTTGATCCGTCTTCTTGGGAGAGAGGAGTATTAAAGTCCCCCATGGTTATAGCATTGGAGTTTATGCATGTTTTGAAGTCCAGTAGCTTTTGTTTTATGTATTTGGGTGCACCACTGTTCAAGGCATAAACATTTCTAATTGTCAGATCCTCTTGCTGGATTGTTACCTTTACAAAAAGGAAATGATCTTCTTTGTCATTTTTGATCAGTTTTGGCTTAAAGTCTACTTTGTCAGCAAAGAGTATCACTATCTCTGCTTTATTTTTTTTATTTTTTATTTTTTTTTTGATATCCCAGTTGAGTGGAATATAGAACCCCAGCCTGGCATTTTGAGTCTGTATTTGCCTTCATCTGTTTTGGAGAGGTTTTTCTGCTATTGAAGCTTCCAGTCTTAGTACCTTCTTGCCTTCTTGCAGGTCGTGTGGGGGCGTAGATGCTTCTGAGTGCCTCCAGTGACTGGTTGCAATTAGGCTCACCAGTGCGAGCTCTGAGGTGCAGGAAGGGTTCTAGGTGCAGCTACTTGGATGCCTCTGGAATGCAGCAGAAATGAGCGCCAAGTAGGCCTTGTTGCACTGACTCTGAGGGGTAGGCGAGGGTCTGGAAGTGGCTACCTGGCACCCTTGTGTGTAGCAGTAATGGGTGTAGAGTGGGCCCAGTTTCATGGGCTTTGAGGTGTATGTGTGAGGGGGAATGGGTATGACTATTTGGGTGCCTCTGGCACACTGTAATGGTGGGTGCTCAGTGGGCCCAGTCATGTTGGCTCTGAGGTGTAGAGAGCAGGTGTCTCTGGAATGTAGCAGTGGCAACTGCCAAGTAGGCCTAGTCATGAACTTCAAATTGTAGGCAGGGGTCTGAGCCCAGCTACCTGCATGCCTCTATGTGCAGCAGCAATGGATGGACGGTAGGCCCAGCTATGAAGACTCTGAAGTGTATGCAGAGGAACTGTAGGTAGGTACATGGATGCCTCTTGTGCACAATAGGGTCTGGGCATAAGAAGGCCCAGTACCATAAGCTCCCAAATGCAGGCGCTGGTGTGCCAGCGACTGCCTAGATGCTTTCGGCACTTAATAAGTATAGAGTGCGAGAAGGCCCAGATTTGCTGGCTCCCACGTGCTGACAGGGGAATGCTGGTGACTACCTGGATGCCTCCAGCATACAGTAGGGACAGGGTGTAAAAAGTCCCAGTCCCACAGATCCCAGATGTGGGTGATGGGGTGCTGCTAATTACTTGGTAGAAAGCAACAGGGAGAGGGCATGAGAAGGCCCAGTCCTCTGTGCTCCTAGAGCCAGGTGGTGGGGTGTCAGTGACCACCTGGATACCTCCAATGAGCAATAAGGATGGGGCTCAGTCCCACAGGCTCCTACATGCAGGTGGTGGGGTGCTGGCCCAAAATTCATTTCTGAGCCTGCTTTTATATTCAATTGATAGTCCAATTCAGGTTTCAGGATATAATAGACTTGATGTTGTTGCCAAACTAGCTCCACCACAAGAAGATAAATAGAAAGTCAATTCATTTTTCTAAAGTGAAAAATACAACCAGAGAAGGAAATGATCATAAACATTTATGTCCCAAACAATGCTGCACCCAGTTATTTAAAACAAAAATCACTGGGCTTAAAAAAACAAGTGTCCAACTTAATAGCAGTGGGGTATATTAATACTTCTCATTCCCAAGAAGACAGGTGAACTAGAGAAAAGTCAATCTGACAGACCTTCAGTTTTCAAGCCAACAAAAACAAAATATACATTCTTCTTGGCTGCTCATGGAACATTCTCCAAATAGACCATAGCCTAGGCCACCAAAAAAGCTTAACCAAATTTTAAAAATTTATACAATTTCATGTACTCTAGCAGATCACAGTGGAATAAAACTAGAAATCAACTACAACACAAAAGATACTATTCAAATAAGTGGAGGCAAAACAGTACACTTCCAAACTAATATTGTTTTACAGAAGAATCAGGGAATAAATCAAAAAGTTCATAGAGACAAATGACAATGTTAGCACATAACAACACAATTTATGAGATACAATGAAGGCAGTGTTAAGAGAGAATTTCATTTCCATAAATGCACACATAAAAAGAACAGAGCAATCCCAAATAAATAATCTAGCAATGCAACTCAGGGTCCTAGAAAAATAAGAACAAACAAACCCCAAAATTAAGAGAAGAAAAGAAATTATAAATATAAGAGAAGAAGTCAATAAAATTAAAATAAAAATACAAAAATAAATGAAATAAAACGTTGGCTTTCTGAAAGGATAAATAGGATTTTAAAATTCCTGGCTAAACTCAAAAAGAAGGAAAGAGAAAACCTATACCAATACAATAAGAAATGAAAAAGGTGAAATTACAACAGACAGCATGGAAATCCAAAGGATTATAAGCAATTATTTTGAAAAGTTACAGTCAAATAAATTCAAAAATCTAAAAAAGGACAAGTTCCTAAATACATATTAACCTTCAAACTTAAAAGAATAGATCAATATCCATCTATGAAATTGAGGAAGAAATGAAAGCAATACTAATTAAGAGAAGCCCAGGACCTGATGAATTCCCCTCAGAGTTCTACAAGAAGTTCAGCAAAGAGTTAATGCTAATTCTCAGAAAATTCTTTCAAGAAACTGAAAAGAAAGAAAAGTTGCCAAAATCATTCCTCAAAGCTAACATAACTTCAATTCAAAAATCAAAGATCCAACAAAAAGAAGAAATCTACAGATGAATATCTCCAATGAATATAAACACAAAAATACTCAAAATCTTGTCAACAGAATGTAACAAATCATAAAAGTTATATATCACAACCAAGTGGGCTTCATTCCAGAGATGCAGGGATGGTTCAACATAAGTAAATCAATAAATGTAATATGCTACATTAACAAAGATAAGAATCATATGGTCATCTCGATAGATGTGGAAAAAGCGTTTGACAAAATTCAACATGCATTTGTGATAAAGACTGAAGCAAATAGGAATAGAAGACCCCTACCACAACATGATCCAAGCTATTTATAACAACCTATCTGCCAAAATCATCTATATTTTCCTCGTTCAATATAAACTTTATTAGGAATTTCTGGAAAATGTATTTATTTATTTACTTATTTATGTTGAATTTGTATCTTTTTCAGAATAAAAGAAATACATGCTTTTCCATAATCAAAAGACAAGACTATGTCAAGAAATTACTTGATAAAGGACCAAAAACTGAAATATTTCACAACAAATTTCAAATAGGAAAAACACAACCATATACACTGGCCTGGTATAATGTGGCTTTAATTAAAAATGTCTTTTTTTGTTTTGTTCTGTTTTTATTTTGTAAATAAATAAATTTCAAATACTGTAATACATTAGAGACATGGGGTTTGAGGAATCAGTGAAAGTCTATGCCCACACGTTTTTTCAGAGGCTCACCTGTTTCCTAGCTGACCACTGCCTCTCCTTCCACTTTGTCATGCATCTTGGGACCTACAAAGACATTATTTTTGTGCATTTCAGAAGAAGGATTCCCGCCTAAAGTCTATCTTTCATGCTTGGTCAATTACAATGAGAATTTTTGACTCGAGGTTACCCTATTTATGTTAAAAATTCATATCTGTCTTCCTTTATGGCTGCACTGTATTCCATTGTGTATAGGCACTACATTTTCTTTAACCATTCTTCTATTGGTGAGCATACAAAGAATTAAAAAACACAAACCCGCTAAAATAAATGATCCCATCAAGAGGTGGCCAGCTGAAGTGAAAAGACACTTCTCAGCAAAAGAAGTACAAATGGCCAACAAGCATTTGAAAAAGTATTCTTCATTATTAGCCACGAGAGAAATGCAAATAAAAACAATATTGAGGTTTCACCTCACCCCAGTGAGAACAACCTACATTAAGAACTCAAAAAACAACAATTGCTGGTGAGGGTACAGAAAAAAAGAAATTCTACTCCACTGTTGGTGGGAGTGCAATCTGGTACAACCATTATGAAAAGCAGTTTGGAGATCGCTCAGAAAATTGAGAATAGAAATTCCATTCGATCCAGCTACTGGTCTATTAGTCATTTTTCCAAAACAAAGTCAACATACCAAAAAAGACACATACATATCCATGTTTATAGCAGCACAATTCAGAATAGCCAAATCCTGGAAACAACCTACCTGCCAATATAATCTTTAAATGGAGAAAAATTGAAAGCATTTATAATGATTTCAGGAACAGAAAAGGATGTCCACTGTCACTCCTACTATTCGACATAGTGCTTAAAATTTTGTTAAGAGTCATTAGACAAGAGCAAGGAATAAAAAGATATGAACCAGAAGGGAAGAAGTTAAGATTTCCCTGTTTACAGATGACATGATACTCTACACAAAAGACCCAGAAAAGTCCACTCTAACACTCTTAGAACTAATAAATAAATTCAGCAAAATAGCCGGTTGTGAAATCAATACCCACAAGCAATTAGCAAGCATATACACCAATAATGAATTCAAGAGAAAGAAATCAAGAAAACAACCCCCTTTACAACAACAACAACAACAAATACTTTGGAATAAATCTTACCAAAACAGTAAAAGATCTATACATAGAACACTGCGGAATCCATAAGAAAGAGACTGAAGAGAATTTTAGAAATTAAAAACACATACCATGTATCAGGATAGGAAGAACTAATATTGTCAAAATGAACCTATTTCCAAAGCTACTATACAGATCCAATGTAAGACCAACCAAAATACCAACTACATTCTTCACAAAACTAGAAAAAATCTTTAAAATTTATATTAAACCAGAAAATCAGAAAAGAGCCAGAATATCTAAGGTAATCCTAAGTAACAAAGGCAAGGCTGGAGGAATCACAATCCCATACTTCAAAATATACTATAATGAAAAATAAATTACATCTACACGGTACTTGTACAAAAACAGACAGGAGGACTAGTGGATAAGAATTGAGGATACTGAAACAAACTCAAACACCCTCAGTCACCTGATTTTTGACAAAGCAGCCAGAACAATGTACTGGAGAAAAGACAGCATCTTCAAAAATGGTACTGGGAACACTTGATTACCACATGCAAGAGAATGATATTAGATCCATATCTGCAACTACACACTAAAAATAGATCAAAATGGATCAAAGAACTGGGATATAAAAACTGAAACACTAAACCTACTGTAAAACAAAATAGGTAAAACCCTAGAAGACATAAGTAAAGGAAAGGATTAACTGAACAGAAGACCAGCTGCACAAGAACAAACAGACACATGAGTGATAGAGGTATGTCATACATCAACAAGATCTGGCTAAGACAGAAGCTCTGTGAGACAGGTCTTAATAATAAAAGTTATAGACTTCTGGTGCAAAGATAACATTCTAAAAGCTGAAAGAGAAAATAGCAAGTAACATACTGAATCACACCTGTCAGAAAACCTATCTGAAAACCAAAATTACAGAGAATGAGGTCCTTGAAACCTGAAGCACAAACTAACTGAGGAACGTACATCTTGCAGATATTTTTTTAACACTGTCAACGAAACGAAAACCTTCCATCACAAAGAAAACTTGAAGAAATTTATGACAAGTAAACTACAAAACTGTCTTCAGGGACCTCTGGGTCAAGATAGGACAAGCACAGCAAAGAACTCAGTAGCAGGTTTACATTAAAGAGAGAACAACCAAATAAACAGGAAAAGAGAGAAAAAAAAAACCCAACAACATTCAAAGCTTAGAAAAATGGCTGGATTCAATACTTACAGGAAAATTATAACTTTTAATGTCAACACATAAACTATAAACAATGGAAATAATCCTATATATTAGGTTAGATCACATGGAATAAAACTAGAAATAAATAGCTACAAAGAAAACAGATACTACTAGAATAAAGACTGGATAGTATGCTATTGAATAAACACTGGGAAGAAACCAAACAGATTCCATAGAGACACATTAACAGATGTGGAGATAAAAATCACATCCAATAGACAGAGAAATAGCATTTGACAAGTTCAGCATTAATTTATGATAACGATTCAGCAGGAAGCAGGAACAGAAGGATCTTACCCCAACCTGATCAAGGCCATCTGTAACAACCCTTCTTCCAACATGATTATAAATGGAGAAAGACTGAAAACATTTATCATAAAATCAGGAACAAAACAAGTATGTCCGCTGTCACCCCTACTGTTCCACAGAGTACTCAAATTTTGTCCAGAGCAATCAGGAGATAGAAAGAAACACAGGCAATATGAATTGGAAGGGAAGAATTTAAGATTAGTAAGATCAGAAGTGTCTTAGTAATAATCAAATAAAGAAAAATCACAGATCATAAAACCAATATTCACAAATCATTAGCACTCCTACACATTAATAAAATTTCAACAGAAAGGAAATAATAAACTCATAATAGCCAGAAACAAAATAAAATACATAGGAGAAAACTTTACCAAAGAAGTGAGAGATGTATACAAAGAAAACTACAGAATTCTTAAGAAATAGATTGCAGAGGACTTTAGAAATGAAAAGCCGTTCCAGATTCCTGGAAAAGAAAAACCAATATTGTCAAAATACCCATATTTCTAAAACTGCTATATAGAGTCAATGCAATGCCTATCAAATTACCAACAGCATTCTTCACAGACTAGAAAAAACACTCTAAATTTTATATGCAACCAGAAACAACTTGGAATTTTTAAAGCAATCCTAAGCAACAAGGACTAAGTTGGAGGAATCACAATTCCAGACTTCAAATTACATATTACAAAGCAACCTTGATTAGATCTACATGTTACAGATACAAGAACAGACAAGAAAATCCATGGAACAAAATTGAGATTACAAAGACAAACCCAAGTTCCCTCAGTCACTTGATTTTCAACGTGAGGCCAAAATCATTCACTGGAGAAAAGATAGTATCTTCAATAAAAGATGCTGGGAAAACTAGACAATCATATGTAGAAGAAGGAAACTAAACCCAAATCTCTTACCATATATTAAAATCAAATCGAATAGATCAAAGAAATAGATAGTAAAATAAAAACACTGAATCTCCTTGACAGAAAAGCTTTTCTTGAACAGAACACCAACTGAACGAGAAATAACAAGACTAAGTGAATGGGATTTCATTACACTAAAAAGCATACGCATGACAAAGGAAACAATCGATAGAGTGAGAAGACAGTCTAAGAAAGGGAGAAATATTTTGCGAGCCTTACATCAGAGGAATAAGGTAGAGAATATAAAATGAACTCAAGAATATCCCTGAAAATAAATAATCTCATTAAAAATTGGCAACTGAAATGAAAAAAAAAAAACTTATCAAAAGAGAAAATGCAAATAGGCAGTAAGCACTCGAAAGTGTGTTCAACATCACTGGCCACCTGAGAAACCAAATTAAAACAACATTGAGATTCCATTTCACTTTAGTGACAATGACTTGTACCAAGAACTCAAAAATCAATAGTGGGCAAGGCTGTGGAGAAAAATGAATCCTTCTACACTGTTGACATAGCTGCAGTCTGGTTCAATGATTATAGAAAACAGTTGGAATATTTTTTACAGAGCTAATTGAAATTTCATTTGATCCAGTTACTACCGTATTGTATGTTTTCCCAAAAGAACCAACATCACTCAATCATAAAGATACATGCATACTCATGTTCACACTAGCTCAATTCATAATGGCTAATTCCCAGATGCCCATCAACAGAGGAACAAATAAATAAAGTGTGATATTTATAAACAATGGGACATTATGTGGCCATAAGGGAGACAGATAAGAAGCATTTGAAGGAAAATGAGCCACTCTGAATCAACAATGTTCAGTGAAATGGGCCAGACACAAAAGATGAAGTAATAATTGTTGTCTCTCATATTACATTGCCATAAATAAATACAAAGGAAGACTCTACCAGGATAGGAAGAGAGGCAATGGACTGCTAAGTAAGAGATGAGACTCTGAGCGTAGAAAAGGGGGAAGGAAAGAAATAGGAGGAAGGAAAAATATGGCCAAAAGCGGTCTACATGGGCACTGTTTTTCCAAGCTGTATGTTATTAACACAAAGTATTAAATTTGCAGTTCATTCATGCTGAGATAAAAAATAAAGATAGAATTAGAAAAAATAAAGCCCCAAGACCCAGAAGAGTCAATGGTGTAAGCTCCAGTGTGAGTCAAAGGTAAAGATATAAAAAAAAAACCCTATGTCCTAGCTCAAGAGCAGTCATGGAGTAACAGTGGACTCCTCCTTAATAATCCTTTTATTCTACAGAGGCATTTGTGTTCTATTCAGTACTGCTAAGATATAAGATGAGGTCTAGGTCTGTGCTTTGTGCAGGACTATCTGCTTTACTCAGTACATTGATTCAATTGTTACTCCCATACAGAAGTATCCTGACAGATTATGATGGTTTAAATCTGCAACATCACTGAAAGCCTCATATATTAGGATATTGTAGAATAGCTATGGAACTATGAGCTATTAAGAGATGGAGCCTGGTTAGGAGAGATGGGTTACAAGTGTGGGGTGGATAAGCAGCATGCGTAGATTATGGGTGTGTTACACATTACTGAGTAATGTGAGTACACCTGGAAGGATAGATGATAGGTCCACACGTCCTCCTTCATGTGGCTTTCTATCTGTCTTGGCTTGAACAGTTCTTCCTCGGGCTATGCCTCTGTCATGGTGTTTCCCACATTGCCAGCCATGCAGAAATGAGCTGAAAACTTCTGGAACTCTGAGCTAAATAATATAAATATTTGCCCCATTAAGTTGTGGATGTTAGGTATTCTGTCCCGGAAATGAAAAAATAACTAAGACACAGATACAAACAGACTAAGGTTTAGCTCAGTATGTGGGTACCCCATCGCCCAGTGAATTTGATATGTAATATTATTACTAGGCACAAAGATTACCTTGCCTGTAAGGTCTGTTTACTTATTATTCTCCGTGTTTGCAAATAACATCGCCTAGATCTTTCCAAGACTGAGTCTTTCTTGATATTTGAGTCTTAACTACGTTTCATACCTAGTGACTTTTTCTATGATCACCAAACCTAACTTGGAGATTTATACTATACATTTTATAAGTGTTATGCATTTGTGCTTGTTTATTGTCTCCTATTAAAATGTGAAGTTCATAAGGAGAACAATGTGTATCTTATTCAAAATTGTTTATCTAGTGCCTCAGATAGTTCCTGGCACATGGGAGGTATTGAATAGCTATGTATAAAAATAACAAATCTGAAATATTATGATAATAAAAACTTCCTTAAAACATGATTTATAGATTCAATAGCACTTGGCACAATTTGGTACAAAGCAGGTATTCATACTATGGCCCTCAATCATGAGATCAGGGACACTTAAATCCAAGATTAATGTATGTTCTTTTAGCCATTTCTATGCAGCTCAAGCACAAGCTGCATAACTGCTTTGCTTCTCACTAGTGCCTCTGATTCTCATCAGCAAACTAGGAGTTTAAAAATCTTATTTCCAAGACTTCAGAGATTAAATGAGATGGCATGTCAAGCATATACACATACAAGACTTCCTTCTTTTCTTAGTTGTCAGATCAAATGAGATAGTTTATACAAAATGTGGTTTATAAACTGTGAGGAGCTTTTTGCTGTAGGTTTGATATTCTCAAGTAGAGATCTGTAGACAGACAGATGAAGTCACAGTCATTAGATTCTGGCTGTCAAATAAAATATGTTTTAAAATATAAATTTTGGGTTCCTCAGAATCAAACAGGATTCTCTCTGCCAGCTAGCAGCACAAGGCTCTACCCAAAGCCATTAACACCACACAATCCATGCTTGGCAAAGTTAGCCTTCGTATTGGCAGTCAAGATTTTCAATTAACAGATGGGAATCTGGCTCTTAAAACACTTGGGGGCAGGACTCAGAATGTTCTGATAAAACACTTGTGTGCCCAGGAGTCCACTGGCCATTACACTCTTATTTCCTGCACCTGCTCATTTAAGAGGCCAGTAGCGTTTCCAAAAGGACAGAAAGAAACTCCCCCAGAGTGAAGTCCCCGATACTCTGCGTTTTGTGAAGCTAAAGCTTGTATTACCTAAAAGAATGGATTACTCATTAGACTTTTTCTTACAAATGCATGTGGACATTCAATGATGCGACAGTACATAGTCTCGCAGTGAAGTCTCTGTGAAAAACCTGATTATCAACAAAACACAATGTTTCTAATTCAAAGTGCCAATTTTCATGGTCCTATTTTCACAATTATCTAATATTTACTGAGTACCAATAATACACCAAGATCACTGTCTCTTTAATCTTGTCATTAATGATCCATCAGCTTCTTGTGGATGATAGAATAAGTTAATAATCAATGTGGCATTCAATCTGAATCAGTTAAGTTGCCTAAAATATCGGAGTCTAACTACTTAGGTAAAACGATGATCAAATTTCTTCAGTGGAAATTTAAGGCATGTACTTTATTGTCTATGTAAAGGTAAGATGAGTAAGAAGGAGACAGGAGATGAAAAACATAAACTGTCCTGCCAGTTAAAAAGAAAGTCAAAGTTCCCTAAAACAAGAAATAAACATTCCTTAAGGGGATCTGGAGGAAATATTTTCTAAGCCTGTGATGTGCTATTTCTTTCACCTAAAATGCACTTTCTACCTCATCTTTGCATAGTAAAAATGTACTCAAGATCCAGTTTAATGCCAATCCCTCCACAAAACCTGGATTTTGATGTTTTCTTAGACACATCTCTTTCTTTTAATTTTGAAAGTTTATCTGTTCCAAGTTCTGTGTATTCTTTCTTAAACTCCTTTCATTCCTGATACTTTAAGTTCAGGGATGGTTTTATTCACCTCTATGCTTTGTTCACATCCTCACCAACGCAAATGGGAGTCTAGAGACTTAGCTCAGGCTCAGGTCTGCAAAGCCTGTCTAGGCAAGAGAATACTGAATCTGGTTCAAAGCAGTGTGGCTGTGTCAGGGAACAATTTTCTAAAACCAGGACAAGGTAGAATCAAAAAGCAAGGGACTAATTGAAATGGCAAGACTCAAATCCTAAAATAAGTATCTACTCTAATAAAAATCTACTAAGGTAAAAGTACTGAGAAGAGGGGTCTGAAAAGTTCCTTGAAGGAATCTTCATTGAAATATAACCCATGGCACTCAAAGGCTGGACTAAGGCATCCAACACAGTGTCTCACACACATTTGGTCCTCAGTATATTGTTTGAACGAATGGAGTACCACATAATTTAAAAGCCCTCCATAGTTGACAACTTTTTGGCAATGTGTAACCATTATAATCAAAGTCCAGAAAACCAGGCATCTTATTCAGCAGACTTAACTTGAGCAAACTGGTCTTCTGTAATTTCCTCCTTGAATTTAGATCTTCAACGCAGACTAGGTAACAGGCAAGACATAACTCCTCTGGATGACTTAAGCAGACTTTTGGGCTTTATTGAGATAATCAAACAATAAAGTCAAACTGGCAACCAACGGTGAGTTTCCAAGACTACTCTCAAATATTTTTAATGTTACTTATTCAGTAAACTATAGAACGTTTAATTTCAATATTAAGTAAACTACAGGAAATAAATTCTCAATTACTCTATTATTCCACTGGAGAATTCTTACTACAGTAGGATCCTGAGTGTCTTCTTAAATGAGCACAGGATTGAGGTGGCACAGCCTTATTAGGCAGCATGATGTTGTCAGTAGCAAAGTACACAGCAAACACGTGCACTCTAGTGCTACCTTGTAGCTTCAGGTACCAGCTTGTAACTTTACACTGTAACTTTGGAGTCACTACCTGGCAAATTTAAGACAGTCAATTTTAACTATTTGTTGCTATATTGAGGAGGCAAGGCAAAATTGTATATAAGAAAAAGCCTTCACATATTTTGGGCTCTTTTTTGTGATATTAATTTCCATGGGCCAGTTTAGGCACTAACAAAGTGGCTATGCGCATAAGCTTCCTTTGGTGTCTTGCTTTTTTTGTCCATCATCCAACATTACAACCAGATAACTTTTGAATGACTAATGGATAGTGGACAAAGAACATTTTAGACTCAGCACTTGTATCTTGAAGATTTCAACTAAATTATAGCAGCTAATTTCTGAACCTTGACATAAAAATTTTTGATGACAGCCACCCAGTTCTGAGATGCATTTATGACTTACACATTTTGCTCATATAAAAAATACCAGGTAATCGTGAATCAAAACCTATGAGGAAGATCTATCTGGAAGGGAGCATCAAGATCATTTGTGTTGGGGTTTCCCTACTTGGCCATTGACAGCCTGAGAGGTATCCCAGAAAATCTTAAGGTTTTCTATACTGCACCATCTTGTTGTGTTATGCTACTGAAGTCTGAGTGTAGCATTATTTATGCTGACTACTTTCTTATAAATTTTTTCATAAGATTACATAAAATGTATAAAGAATCAGCATAATGAATGCCATTAAGAAAGAATTCAACAAATTTTAGCTGGAACTTTAGATTTAGTCACAGAACTGGAACTTGAAATTTAACTTTAGATTTATATCCTTCCAGTACTCTAGTCTGTATTCCTTGACCTTGAACATGTACAGTTTCCTACCTTGACTACATGATACAATCAAGTTTACTCATGCATTAATTAATTCTCTCTTTTTTTTTGACACAGGGTCTCAATTGTGTAATCCAGGTGGGTCCTGAACTCACTATTTAGCCCAGGCTGGCCTCAAACTCACTGTAATCCTCCTACCTTAGACTTTGGAGTGTTGGGGTTATAAGCATGTACCATAACGTTCAGCTCATGTGGTACTTGAAAATTTAATCTATGACTTTGTGCCTGCTAAGCAAGTGCTTCAACCACTGAGCTAAGTGCACAGCCTTGTGCATTAACTAATTCTATAATGATTTGCTAAGTTTCTACATGTGCCATGTACTTCAATATTATAGGTTTTCAGTGTACATTTCAATTAAGATAAACAAGGACATAAAAATACATAGTGTATAAAATAATATGTATAAAATAATTACAATATATATTAATGTAAGATTGAGAATTGAGAAAAATAAGAAACCAAAGATATTCAAAAATTATCACAATTATAACAGCTACACGAAAATTAAAACAGAGTGACTATGCAGCTACTTTAGATTGAGTGGTCAGAAAAGACTTCACTGAGAAGGTAATATATAAGCCGAGACCTACAAAACAAGAAACAACCTTCATCAAGGCCCACGGCAAACGTCTATAATACCAGGATTCTAGGAGGCTGAGCTGCCTGGGCAACTTAGTAACTTAGTAAAACCATGTCTCTAAAACCAAAAATAAAAAGTGGGCTAGAAATGTAGCTCAGCATGAAGGGCCTGGATTTGAGTTTAATCTCTAGTACCAAAAAAAAAAAAAAAAAAAAAAAAAAAAAAAAAAAAAAAAAAGTCTTCATTCATGGGAACAGTTTTCTCTAGGTTGAAATAATATATGAATAAAGGGTCTAAAGTGCTGGAGATTATAGCTGGCTTATGCTTACTGACAGAAGTGAAAAACTTTTCATTGAGGTATAAACTTATTCTCACTGGCTGTAAAGACGAAAAAATATTTGCTGTGCTACTTTAACTTTCTATATTTTATCCAGTAAATGAGAGGTACAGTCTTCAAAAAGGTACTCAACTTACAGATACAGCATTTACTGACTTCATTTACCAATTCTAAGAAGTTAATTTCTCTCTAAGACTCAGTTTCTTCATCTACATGCACAATACGGGACACACAAATCCACTGCACAGAATTGTTGCGAGAATTAAATGAGACAGTACATGTGGCATGCCTGTGATAGGTGATAATGCTTGGGGTGCACAAAAGCCAACACAGAGAGAAAGAAGAGATATCTCTAACATTAGAAAGAAGACACAGTATGTGTAGAATGGAAGTCAAATTTGTCTATTCTGAATTCCCAGGTCTTCAAAAGAGAGAAAGCATTTTATAAAAGAGTATGGTTGTTTTTATAGGTTGTTTCCTACATAGCCTCAAAATTCTTCATGTTCTTTTGTCTACGAAAAGCAAAAATAATCACAAAGTCTAAAACATGAATGGACTTTAGGTAACAATTAAAGCAAAAATAGTCTAATAAAAGAATCTCTATAAAAGAGATAGAGCCCATCAACAATTCCTGAGCTTCTATTCACTTCAACGGAACTATGAGGAAATGAGGTAATAAATCACTTACAGAAAGACCTGACACCCCAGAAACCAATACCAAAGTAGCAAAGGTAATTAAGATGATAATTTCTGAGTCTAGAAACTCACAAAGGAAATAAAAGACATATGCTGGGAGCTGAAAGCAGACATACTCATAGTAACAACAGGCATACATAAGAAGTTAAAAGAACACAAAGAAGAAACAAACAGATAATGAAGATAATTCAAGAAATTAGGGAACAGTTTGGCAGAGATATAGAAAAAATGAAAGCAGAAATCCAACATATGAAAAACACACAGGAAAAAATAAATAACCAGCTTGAACATTTTGAGAGTAGATTATCAGACCTGGAAGGTAAAGTGGATAATCTGGAAAACATAATCAATGAAGACTGTAAACACACACACACACACACACACACACACACACACACACACACACACACGTCTAGTTAAAACAGCCGATGGATTACTCAAAAAGAAACAAATTCAAAATTATGGGGTGCAGAAAATAATTGAGGACAGGCCTTCCATGAAATTATGGAAGATACTTTCTGAAATCTAAGAAAAGAAGTGAACATTAAATTTCTGTAGGCATATAGAACTCCAAACAATTATAATCACAATGGAATATTCCTGAAACATATCTTAATTAAAATCCTAGAAATCCAGCACAAATAGAGAATATTAAAAACTGTGAGAGAAAACCAGAAGGTGACTTTGAAAGAGAAGCCCATCAGGACAACTACACATTTTTCAACACAAACCCTTAAGGCCAGGAGATCATGGAGCAGGATCATTCAAGTGCCAAGTGAGCATAAATGTCAACCCAAATGGCTATATTTTGCAAAATTACCTCTTAAAATAGACGGAGAAGTTAAGATTTTTTCATGATAAACAAAACCTAAAGAAATTCATATCAATCAGACCAGCACTGTAGAAAATATTTAAGGAAACCTTGGACAGAGAAATGGGAACCAATGACACCAAAGAACCCAGAGAGATGAAAACTAAAGAGGAGAATGAACAACCAAGACAGTAAGTCAAGCAAATAACACTAAAAAATTGTAATAATGGTGGGACAATCAAATATACCACAATAATCACCTTGAATATGAATGGTCTTAACTCACCTATCAAAAGTCACAGGCCAGCTGACTTGATCAAAAACAAAACCTCACAATTTGCTGCATATGTAAGACACATTTTACCCAGAAAGAAACACAAAGACTGAAGATAAAAGAATGGAGTTCAATATTTGATGCAACAGGACCAAGAAAACAAACAGGGTAGCTATACCATTCTCAAACACATCAGACTTCATAACAAAACAGATCAGGAGGGGTAAAGATGAACACTATATACCGGTTAAGGGAATAATACAACAGGAAGAAATCACAACTATCAATATATATCCTGCTAACTCTGGAGCACACAATCACGTAAAATAAAAGTATTGGACCTGAAAGACCCTGTAGGCCTCAATACAGTTATAGTGGATTTAATACTTCACTACTGCAGATATGCAGGCCATCTAGACAAAAAATCCACAAATAAATACTACAGTTAAATGACACTATTTTAAACTTGGACTTAACAAGGTATACAGACTATTTCACTCAGCATCAACAGAATATACCTCATGCTCAACAACATGTGGAATATTTCTAAAGTACACCATATTATTTGTCATAATACATGCTTAAATAAGTACAAAAGATTCAAAATAATTCCTTGTTTACTCTCAGATAATAGTGGAATAAAACTGGAAATCCACAGCAAAACAAACAGCAGAAAATATACAAATACATAGAGACTAAATAGTTTACTACTTGAACAAACAATAGGTCACAGAAGAAATCAGAGAAGAAATCTAAAACTTACTGGAGTTAAATGAGGAAGGAAGTACGTCATAGTAGAACCTATGGGACATATGAATGTAGTACTAAGAGAGAAATTCATAGCCTATATGGACACATCAATAGAACACAGCAATCTCAAATAAACAATTTAATGATGCACTGCTAAATCCTAGAGAAACAAGAACAATCTAAATCAAAAATTAGTAGAAGAAAAGGAATTATAAAGATCAGAGGAGAAATTGATAAAATTGAAACTAAAAAATACAAAAAAATCAATGAATAAAAGACTTGGTTCTTTGAAAGAACAAATAGGATTGATAAACCTTTAGTTAAACTAAACAAAATAAGGAAAAATAAATCACATCAATACAATGAGAAATGAAACTGGTGGAATTACAATGAACACTGCAGAAATCACATAATCATAAGGAAATATTTTGAACATTCATATTCCAAAATATTGGAGGACTAGGAGATAGAGATGACTGTCTAAACATGTACAAACTACCAAAATGGAGCCAAGAAGACATAAAAACCTTGAATCATCCCATAACACACATGGAAATTCAGAAGGAATAAATCTCTACCTACAAAGAAAAATCCATGACCAGATGGATTCACAGTAAAAAAATTTTTTTTTCAGTACTTCAGGGAGGAGCAAACTCCAATGCTTCTCAAACTGTTCCATGAAGTTGAAAGAGAAGGAACACTATCAAGCTCATATTTGGAGGCTAGAATCATCCAAGTGCCAAAACCAGGCAAAGATTTATCCAGGAATGAAAGGTAAAGACCAATTTCCTTAATGAACATAGATGCAAAAATTCTCAGTAATATTGTGACAAGTAGAATCCAGTAATTAATCAGAAAGATCATAACATCATGATCAAATGGGCTTTATTCCTTGGATGCAAGGCTGGTTCAACATATGTAAGTCAATCACTGTAATACACCACATCAACAAAAGCAAGAACAAAAAATCACATCATCATCTCAATTGATGCAGAAAAGGCCTTTGATAAAATCTAATATCATTCATGATAAAAACCCTGAGAAACATGTGTATAAAAGATCCTTACCTCAAATTGATAGAAGCCACATATGCCAAATCTAATGCAAATATCATAGTAAATGGGGAGAAATCAAAAGCATTTCCCCTCAAATTAGGAACATGACACAGTCAGACACATCAGACTTCGAAACAAAACAGATCAGGAGAGACAAAGATGGTCCGCTTTCACCATACCTATTCAACATAGACCTCTTATAAGAAATTCTTGAGAGCTCTGACATCTCTATTGTTCATGCCTTTTATCCCACGCAGGTGTGTGATCCTACATATAATTTAGTCAGCCTTTATATTTGTGTCTTTTTTTTTTTAGTTTCAAAATCCTTTATTTCTGCTCTGATCTTTATAATATTTTTTCCTTCTGCTAATTTTTGGGGTTGGCTTGTTCTTGCTTTTCTAAAGCCCTGAACTGCATTGTTAGCTTATTTATTTGGAATTGCAAAGTTCATTTTAGGTGTGCTTATAAAGCAATGAATTTCTTTCTTAACACTGCCCTCATTGTGTCCCAAAGTTGGGTTGTGAAGTGCTTCCATTATCATTTATCTCCAGCAAGTTTCTGATTTCTTTCTTACTTATTTCTATGACTGTTCAATAGTGTACTATCCAATCTCCGTTTGTCTGAGTAGTGTCTGTTGCGTTTTATCTCTAGTCTCGTCACACTGTGTTCTGAAAGGATAATGAGATTAATTTGTTTTTGTTTTCATATTTGTTTATGGTTGATTTGTGGTCTAAAATATGGTCCATTATGGAGAACGTTCCATGGACAGCTGAAAAGAGTACATATTTCGCTTATGTTGCCTATCAAGTCCATTGCTTCTACAGCATCATTCGTATTTGTTATACCTTTGTCGATATTTTGTATAGTTGACCTTTCTTCTTGGGTTAGAGAAGTGTTAAAATCTCCCACTATAAATGTGCTGGGAGCCTATTTTTTTTAAGTCCTGTAACTTTCGTTTTATATAGTTAGGTGTGTTAATGTTAACTATAGTTATCTCCTCCTGTTGAATTGTTCCTTTTAGTAGGAGGAAATGTCTTTGCTTGGTTTTTGATCACTTGTAGCTTAAAATTAATTTTGCCAGCAAAGAGCACTGCTTCCCCTGCTTGTTTTCTTGTACCTGATGAGCATAATATGGAACTCCATTTTATCAGTTTAAGTCTGTTTATTTTATTAGTGAGGTGAGTCTCCTGTAAGCAATACATTATGTTTGCCAATCTATATTTTTGATTGGGAAGATGAGGTCATTAAGAGTTATGACTGTCATAAAGGTATTGAGACCTGTCATTTTCCTGACTTTGGATGTCAATTTCTTTCCATTTCCCTATCTGTGCAGCTGTCCTCTCTGATGAAAGTATACCTCCCTCAATTTTTTTTTTTTATAATCCTTACCTCTCTCCAGAGACTTTTAAGAATTTTTGTAGTCCTGGTTTTGTTGTCAGAAATTTCTTCAGTTTTTCTATGTTATCAAAGGTCTTAATTTTCTTGGCTATTTTGAAGGATAGTTTTGTAGAAAATCCAAATGTTGGTTGGCTATTATTTTGTTTTAGGGCTTTGAAGATATCACTCCAGTCTTCTCTGCTTTAAGGGTTTGCGTTGAGCCATCTGCTGCAATTCTGATAGGTTTGCCTTGGTATATTACCTGCTGCTTTTCTCTTATTGCTTTTTGGATGGTCTCTTTTTACTACATGTCTGTAACTTTTATTTAGATGTGTTTTAGAGAGAACTCTTATTTAGGTCATACTTAGTTGATATGCAATATGCCTCTATTACTTGTGTGTCTTATTCTTTTCCCATATATGGGAATTTTTTCTTAATATTTTAATGAATAGGTTTTCTCATTCTTTTGACTTGGACTTCTACTTTTTTTCTGTATTTTCTTAATTCTGAGGTGAAGCTTCTTTGAGTCATCTAGCATCTGTTGAAACCCATTTTAACATTGATTTGCATGTCCCTGGTGATTTCTTCTTTTGTTTCCATCCTGTCTTCTAGGCCCAAAGTTCTGTCTTCATTATAAGCCACACTATTTCCCATGCTTTCCTTTGCAGTTTTTATCTCCTGGTGCTCTACTGGTATCTTTTCATGCTTTTTGGACTTTTTATTGAATATGTCATTCATTTTTTTCTATTGCTTTCTGTAGTTCTGCTAGTATCGCATTTGCATCTTTAGTTCTTCAATCATGTCTTTTTAAAACTCATTCAGCAATTTTGTGGAGCTGCTGCTTGAATCTGTCTTATGTTCTTTACAAGACTGATTATTCTGGTTTCAAAGTTTTATAGATATGACTGTTCTTCTGTTCCTATCTAAGTCTCTTTTGATTGACTGGGGATTTTGTGTGGCATCATGCTGTGTCCTCTCATTTTCCTTTTGTGTGATTCATCCCCACTTTTTACACTGGTGTCTAATTTTTAGCATGGGAATGATTCCAGAACAGAAACAGATCACTTGGGAAGTCATTGCTGCTTTCCTTCGATCCATCTCATCTATTTCCCATTAACCATTTTTCTTTTTCTACTTTCCAGGGTCCCTATTTGATCCATATAACATGCTCCCAATAAATGAGATAGTTATATACATGTGATTATCCGTATGTAGCACAGGAGGATATAGCAAAACTGGAACAAAAAAAAGCATTAAAAATACTTTATGTTATCAGATCCAAATATTTCTGAAGGAATGATGTCATTACATTCTTGATTTTTTTTTTTCCATTTGCTTAGATTTGTAAGTAAGTGCCAGGACCTGAACAATGGAAATGGTAATCTCCTTTGTACTGATTCACCAGATGTCTAGTTCAAAACTTAATTTCCTTAAATGGAGATGACCTGTTCTCTGTTCAAATACCTGTTTGCCACAGTGTATATTGTCACCTGTCTGGAATCAATGAGTGAGTCTGTAAATTTCCAAAAAATACACCTACCCACACATGCATAAAGAATAGAAATGAAACAGATCAAGGCCTAACTTAAATCTGGTCTGTGTACTCAGACACTTGACTTTTATTATCTGAAACAAGTAAGTCATAGGTCTTTGGAAGTCCCCAGCCTCAATAATTTCATATGTTGGTTACATTCCACAACTACTTAGACTCTTTTTCTTTTGTAATTGATCTCTAGCAATAAAAATATGATAAACTTAGCAAAATTTTGTGAAATAAAATAAGGATTAACAGAAAACTGCATTATTTCTTTAACTTCATTACATATTTATGCAAAAAATACTTTGATGAGAACAATTTTCTCAGGTTTTTAATTCTAGAATTTGAAAGTGAAATCACATATATAAATTATACTCCTTTTCATACATCTGTCATAAATTTCAGGATACTAGAATAAGTTTAAAACATGAAGCCCTAAAGATAGCAAAGTTCTAATTTCTGTGACTTGTACATGTTCCATGTTGCAGATACAATTAAAGATCTGGAGATTGGAAGATTATCCTGGATTAGGTGAGTGAGCCCTAAATGAAATCACATGTATGTTTATGACAGAACAGCAGAGAAAAGTTTGAAAGACAAACACACATAGATGAAAAGGCATTGTGAAGACTGAGGCAGAGATTAGAGTAACAGACTCACAAGCCAAGAAATTCTTGCAGCTACCAGAAGCTGGAGAAAGCAAAGATTGTTTCCTCCCCTGAATTTCCAGGAGAAATATGGTCCTGCCAGTACTTTACTTTTGATCCAGTTACACTGGTTTTAGACTTCTGTTCTCCACAACTGTGAGACAATAAATCTCTGTTTTAAGCCTTAGTTTATGCTAATTTCTTATAGCACCCTCAGCAAATGAATAGAAGTAGACATGGAGAAGGGTTTTCACTTCATATACAAACTCTAATCAACTGCTTCTGATCACCCATGTCAAAGGATTCTAAAGCAGCACACAAATGATACCTGAAATTGGAGTAGTCTCACACAAGTCATGTTTATCAACCTACTCCTGGGAAAATGGTGAAACAGAGAACTTAAATGAAATTCTCTAAAATAAAGGAACCCATTAAGAAATGGGCAGCTGAGATTAAATGAAGCTTCTCAGATGTGAAAGTAACAAAGGGCCGACATGCACATAAAAAGTGTTCTTCATCACTGACCATCAGAGCAATGCATATAAAAACAACGTTGAGGTTTTACCTCAATGAGAATGGCCTACATCAAAAACTCAAAAAAACAACAATTGTTGGCAAGGGTGCAGAAAAAAAGGAACATTACTCCACTGCTGATGGGAGTGCAATCTGGTACCACCACTATGGAAAGCAGTCTGGAGGCTCTGTAGGAAGCTGAGAAGAAAAATCCCATTTGGTCCAGCTACTGCTCTACTGGGTATGTTTCTAAAAGAAATGAAGTTGGCATGCAATAAAGATTCATGTATATCCATGTTTATAGCAGCACATCCCATAATAATCAAAACCTGGAAACAACCGAACTGCCCATCAATAGAAGAATGATTAAAGAAGATATGGTACCTATACATGATGGAATACTATGTAGTCATAAAAACAGATACAAAGCATTTGAATGAAAATGGGGTGATCTTGAGCCAATAATGCTCAGTGAAATGGACCAAACACAAAATACTGACAATAGATGGGTGTCTCTCTTATGAACTTCACAAAAAATAATGATGGGATAGAAAGAAGGGCAATGGACTACTAGGAAAGGGAAGAATCTCTGAAAAAGTGGGAGGGCATAGGGCAAGGATGAAAAGGAAGAAAAAAATAGACCAAAATTGGTGAAGAGGTTCAGTAATTCCCCAAACCATGTCTCTAATTAATAGAATTTGGAATTCGTTTCCTTAAAATATGAATTAAGAAGAAAGTAAGCTTAAAAACCAAAGATGGTTCTCACTATGTAAAAGGTAATATTCAAAATAAGGAGTATGCCTACCTACCTTTCTGGTTTCATTTTCATCCATGCACTAACCATATAGATTTTCTATACAGTACTCTAAAAATCCTTTTCACACGGCATCCTCTGACCCCTGGCTCATGCTGCCTACCTGAAATATCCTCACTTGTGCTGAAAGAAAACTACTGGGAAACTATTTTGACTTCAGGCTTTCACCTTACTGTCAGCAGTTAACAGCCCCGTTATCTATATTCCTATAGATTTATATGCTATGTGGCTTTTAAATGTTAGTCTCCTTAATAACTTGTGATCATATTTTTAAAACAATCTCTTTGTGCCTCTATCTCCCATCAGATAATGTGTTCGATTGCTATATTCAGAACCCACTTCAGTGTTCAGTACATGTAAGAGCATTAAATTATGGGATGTTGCCAATTGGTTCTCCTTTACCTAGTCCTTTCCTCTCTGTTTTCTTCCTTCTCTTGTCACTCTTTCCTAATTAACACCCACTACCAATGCTTGAGATCTCAACTCATCTATACACCCTCTCAAATATCTTCTACCCTCTAAGACAGGTGTCTCGTGAATAACGTTTCCTGGAGATATGAACACAGATGCCTACTTACTCCACTGCGGCTCAGCAGGTGGGCCAAAGTAATGATTGCACAAAAGTGTTATTTACATAGCTAAAATAAATAGCTAAAATACATTAATTTTTAATTAACTCCAAACACTATACTACCAATAACAGTAGTATAGACAGCAACAGTAACTGTATATCCTAAGACAAATGAATTATTGACATATCATACTAAACAAATTATACAACCATGCCACTCTCAGCACTAGAAATTTAGTCTATAATATTAATGGACATACCCATATGAGCAATATAATAACTTATTAGAAAAATATATTAAAGGCAGCACAATACCATTGTCTATAATACAGAGGTCTGTATTAATGACCTACACACAACTAAATAGCAAAAATTATTAATTTCTAACAGGCTAAGCCATACAGCCCTAAGTTTTAAATGCTTACCAGTACTACTAATAAGAAAAGTGATATTAGAGGAAAGGAGGACTGAGAAAAAGGGTTAGTTTTGGAGAAGAAGGGGAAAATAGAAAAGAAAATAGGAGAGAAAAAGCAAGAAAAACTCCAGGCAAAGATCATTATAAAGTAAATATAATTAGGCAAAAATGACACAGAGAAAGAGATGAAAAAATGAAGAAACAGAAGACAATATCCAAGTCTATAAAAAAAGCTACTTAAAAATGCAAAAAGAAACTTAAAAGAAAAAATCCAAACACTAAAGAATAATTACTAAAACCAAAATTAAAAATGCAGAAGTCAAAAACACATACAAAAAATAACAGAAGTGAGTCTAAAATCCAAAATAAAAATTATTTTGATATTTTGATAAGAGGTTTCCTTCTCGATCCTGTAGTTTCAACATCCACTGTCCACCAGATATATGGGAGGAATAAAGCAGCAACTGCACTATGTCCTCCTGAGCATCCTTGCTCAGTCCTTGCTTCTTGTTCCCTGAGGAGACCAGGACCCACACTTCCAACTTCCCAGTCCACAATAATATACCATCCCCAGGTACCTCTCTAGGGTCATTTGAAGCTAAGGGGGCTCAAAATCCCACTGACTTCTGTGCCAGGGGCAGGCAGTGATGGTGGCTTAGCAATACAACGGCCTCCAACAAGTCACTTCCACACTCAAGCCCTTGTGCAAACCACTCCTGGATGACTTGGCTTTTCTCTTCTGTGGGCTGTGTGAGTAAAGGAAGGGATCTCAGCTTTCTCTAGGCCAAAATCTTCCAGGTGCAGCCCGCTCTCCCTTTTCTGCTACTGTCTGTTACAGTAGCTCCTTTCCAGTCACAAAACAAGAGAGTTCACAAAATTCCCAGGATATAACCTGTTTGTGAATCGTTTTCCAGATCAATGCAAACCAAGTCTTTTCCTTTAACAGATCCCTAGTATAGCACTGCTATATCATCTTTTATGCAACATCTAAGAGAGTCTTTAGCAAAAGACCGCACACTGAACTTGCAGCTTGAAGCCAAAAGCTTCTCCTGGAGGCCAGCTTACATTTAGATCTGAGGCTCCCGGGCCTCAGACCTACTTTGTTTCTGTGGTTAAAACATCATTCCCTGTCAGCCACAGCTCAAGATGATTTCTGTATGGTGTCTCATCTCACTGAAATTTTTCTTTTTGGTTTTCACACCTCCTGAGACCTTTTCAACTATCCTTCCAACCTCTTTCCAGTTCCTGGAGCTCCTCTCCTTTCTTAAGCATTTTTTTTTAAATTATATCTTAGTCTTCTTATTGAGTTCATGCAATGCTCATAACAGGAAGATCCCACTCCACCATCATCTTACAAATTCTCTATCATACCTTAACAAACTGACTAACCTGAACCAAGGTCATATTAAGAAACTTAGTTCAATATGACAAGGGTTCTTAAAATAATGAAAAGAATGGGAAGTAGATACACACATGAAAGACCATCTGTGGACTGGGAAAAGACAGCTATCTATGAGCCAAGGGGAGAAGCCTCAGGAAATTCTGCTGAACCTTGGTCTCTGATATCCAGCCTCCAAAGTGCTCAGAAAACAAGTACCTGATGTTTAAGCTCCTAGTTGATGGCATTTCATTATGGCAGCCCTAACTGATACAGACAGGGCTCATGGCAGCATTTGTTTACTGATGTTTCTCTAGTATATTGATTAGATTTCTCTGGAGGAATGGAATCAATAGAAAAATATACATGTATGTAACATTTATTTACTTACTGAATACACTTATAGGCACACAGGTAGAATAGTTCACAATGACCATTTGCATACCTCTACCATAATTATCTTGTGATTTTTTTTCTCCAAAGACAACTTTCTGATTTTATCTAGGCAACACTGTCCCATGAAAAATGCTTTTTAAAGGAAAAAAATATTCAATACTTAATAAAATTAATCTATACAAAGAAAGAAGCATAGGGTTATGTTAAAACCACCTCTGAGTCCTGAGCTCTCGTGCTGTAGTCCCAGATAGAATTGTTCTAGTTGCATCTCTTCAGTTAAAATGCTTTGTGCTCTTGGGAAACTCATTTGACAAAGCCTCAAGTTCTTCATAAATTAAACAAAGAGATAGCACTATGCATTCTTTAAGAGCATTAAGCTCTGGGACACCAGGGCACTTAATCAAACAGGCTTTCAGGATTTCCTTAGCACCATGTAAAACTTCATATCTATAAACTTGTTAAACAGAGTCCATTTTTTTTTAGTTGAAAGTAGGCTCTGTAAGAGAACCCAGAAGGTAAAGAATGAGTAATTCCAGTGAAATGTATTATAATCATGCGAACATATCACTCTGTGCCTCACATGTGCATAGGGCATGAAAGCCTACATCCTGGGCAAAAATGGATGGGAAAGAGATCTAACTATAAATAAATTCTCTCCTAATTCTTTAATAAGCATCTAACACAGTTGATCATGTCCACCTTTCTTGAAAGCTTTTTCCCCATTTTATTAGTAAGTATATATGCGGTACATAATATTTACATTAAGTGTTAGTATTCTGCACACATATATACTGCGTCTGAGTTACAAACTCTTCCCCTCTCCGTTTTTTGACCCTTCCATGCCCTTGCACTCCCCATAAGCCCCCCACTTCCCCTCCCCAATTTAGTTCTCTGAAATGACTGCATTCCGGGTTTCCAGTATTTGAGAAACAATTTGAAGCTTTTCTCATTTGGCTTCATGGCATCATATTCTCTAGCTTTGCTATTAGCTTACTGAGGAAATAAATTTAGTTTCCAATTTGTATTTATTGCTTCTTACTTCTCTTCTTGACTTTGAAGATGTTAAAAGAAAAAAGAAACGCTGTATAATCTTTACTACGACTCTCTCCTCTTCTCTATCTGTACTTCCTCTTTAGGTAATCTGGTCTGCTCTGCTGAATGTAAATACAAACTATGTGCTAATATTTCCTTAAGGAGAATTCCAAACCATAACTTTTCCTCAGAGCTTCAAGTACTTAATCCAAATATCAATGTGAAATTTCATTTACATGTCAAATAGGTGTCTCAAATTCATTACCTGTGTGTCCTAATTTCATAGTATAAATATTAGTAAATGAAAATACCTCTTACCAAGGCTGAAACCAAAACATCATTTTTGACTCCTCTCTTTCAATTGCCCCTTACATTTTATTAAGCAGCAAGTTCTGACCCTGTCCTACGTTTTCCTGTCTTTACTAATAGAACTCTGGTCACAGCCACATTGTCTCTCACCTGAATACTACAGAGAGTGGCTGCTCTGCTTGATTCCACATAAGCAACTGATAAGTTGAAAGTGTATGTAAGATTATATTACTTCCTTTCCCATTAGCTTTCCACTGAACAGACTAACACCAGCACTTTCGGCATAGCCTCCAGTGCACTGAGACTTGACGCCTCCCAACCTCACTTTCTGATTTCACCTTTCATTCTGGTTCATTCCATTAATGCAAGCTTACCATTCTTCTTGCTACTTTCAAATACATTAAGCTTTTTAAATCTCACGGGCTTAGTATTTTCTAATCTTTTCACCTGAACATACCTTCCACAGTTCTTTGCATGATGTCCTCATTTTCATCCAGTTTTTGTTTTGTTTTCTCTGAGATATGGTCTCACACTATAGTCTAGACTGGTCCTGAACTTGCTATGTAGCCCACAATGGCCTCAACCTTCACAGAAATGCCCCTGCCTCAGCCTCTTCAGGGCTGGGATTACAGGTATGTGCCACCACCCTTTCCTTCATTCAGTTTTTTTACTAAAAAGTTCACTTCTTCAGAGAGCCAAAGACCAATAAACATGTCACTTTTTATTTTCAAAATGAAGCAGGTAGCCACTGGTGACTAATTCCTATCCTCTAAGAAAGCCTATAAACTTGAAGCTGAGAGACAATCCTCCTGAAAACTCCTGACTTCCAAGCAGTCAGTCCCTTCTGAGTTAAGACTCTTCACTACAAGGAAGAAATGGGGTTATTTAGGAACAAATTTCCTTGGAAAACCTTTTTCCTTTTGTAAATACATTAAAATCATTAGAAAAATAAGACAATTTTATTTTTTATTTTGTTTCCATTTTAAAAAATGAGAACAAACATTGTAAGCCAACCACGAAGACACTTCTAAAATTAAGATGTTCGGGAACAGAGGAAGTTCCCTTTATACCACTTGTTCTTGGTTACTAATTTATTGCTGCGGCAGAATACTCAACATGCTCAAGTTAAAGGAGGAAAGATTTATTGTACCACACAGTTTCAGAAGGCCTTACATAGTCCATTCATGCACAGTAGGTCTAGGTGGAGAAATGTTCTTTATAGAAGGACAGACAGAAAAATAAGTCAAGTAGGAGCTAGTCAATGTCTGGAAACTCAAGTCAAGTCCAAAGCTTTTCCAAGAAAAGCTGTAAAGATGTTTCCTCTTCCTTTCGTTAGTTTAAGCTACCACTTCAGCCACCAACAACCAAAATGGGTGCTCTTCCCTCACTTCTTGGCCCACAGATCTGTAACACACACCTGAAAGCTCTGCCCTGGGGGCTCCCACCAATCTCAACAAATTAACACAACCTTCCCAGGTTAAGCCCTAGACATCTGCCCCTTCCAGCTAGGATTTACTTCCCAATAGTACACGGTTCCACAGGTATTCACCACATTCAAATACATAAGGCTTTTGGGGATACTCTTGGTCCAAACCCTAACACTTCTGTTTCAGAAAACCAAGATTCTCCTATTGATTCATTTGAACTTCTTCTAGAATCATTATGGCTTCCCTTTGTAAAACAACAATCAAGTCAACAAATTTAGTCCTAACTTGTCCTTTAAACAGATATTGTGATAAAACCATTACACAGATATTTCAATATTTCAAAGAATCATTAATCTAATAAGCTAGATGTTCAGAAAACAACTTGCTGATTAACTATGCTGACTTGTAGATATGTTCTGGAAAATAGGTAAATGTATTGTTAGGCAAATAAATGTCTTCTATCACATTGCTTTTTTCAAACATCCCTCTTCAACATCTCAAAATGTTGAAAAATAAAACACTATCAACACAGCAACCAATACCAAGAATTCCCTTTTTAGCATTATTTTAATTTGCATTAAAAATGTAAATTCAGAGCAAAATGACCTCAGTTATTAAAAATAAGGAAGCAACATGAGAATTGATGAGTTCCACCATTAGTATTTCATTCTGACAAGCAGAAAAGAAGGATATTAATGATGAAGGTTTGGTGAGCTGTGGACTGGAATTTAGGCCAAGTGGAAAAAAAAAATCTTCCTAGGAAAAGTAATTTCTATTTAAACAAGGAGAGTTTTGTTGATATTTGGCACCTAACTAATAGGAATAACTACTCTGTAGCAAGGTGTTTTAATTCACACCGTGACAACAAACTTCATTCTTACTCCCTTAAATTGTGGATATAGGGTTATCTGTCAGAGCAACAAATAACTAAGACAACTGCCATCTCAGTCAGGGAGAACTATACACACTTGTTTCCCTTCTGAGTGAAGCACTTGCTTTCCTGTGCTTCATGTCCAAGCTTCACATATCCTTTAGGTATATGCTAAACTCTGTATTTATACTCTATATGTGTTTCTGTATCACAGATTTACCGTGAGGATAAGACTTTATTTTTTCAATTCAGTGAGCACCATGTGTGTATATTCACAGCAGGAGACTCAAGAACAGACACTTTGGTACTGAACAATATTCACAATATTGACAAGCAGAGGATGATCATCACCTTCGGTATAATGAAAATACTGATTATAGTAGAACAGATGGTGAAGATCAGGGAGGGTTTTGAAGAGAGCTGAACCTAAAGAAATAGACATAGATCTACAGTATTATGTGAAATTTGGACAAGAAACAAAGTGTCCTGGTCAGAAGGGAAACTACTAAATATAGTTCTGTACTATTTCATTAGTATTTACTGTAGTTGTAGGTACAAATTTGCTCTGAATTACACATTACACTGAATTACACTGAAATAAGTTGGTGTCTTTGTTTGTTTTGTGTTGCTATACCAAAATATACTGAAAAGAAGTTTATTTAGCTCATAGTTTTGAGGCCTGAAAGTTTGGCCCCTGGCAAGGACCTCTTCAGCTGTGCCATTATGTGGCAGAGAAGTGGGGGAAAATACTTTGTAGAGAAGAAGACAAATGCGTGGAATGGCCTTGCTTTATAACAAGCTGCTCTCATTAGAATAAACTCCCTCCTGGGAGATCATAATTAACCCCATTTGAAGCACGGCCCTTGGAGCACAATGATTTTCCTCTAGGCCTTCACTGCATACACTGAGGATAACGGAGAGAAAGCCAGCAGTACTGTTGACAATGTCTTCCTATGTGGTCACAAGACTGAGCCAGGACTTACATACTTGGGATAGTGAACAGACTAAAGGACAGCTTCCTTACCATGGGAAAAGGCACTATACTCTCAGGGTCTGGCTCCGGTGTTTCCATTCCTCTTGGTGTCATATATTTCTAAGGGTGCCAAGGGTAGCCAACTATCCCAATTTTCCCAGCATTGGTGAGTTTCTCAGAATATGAGAATGCCCATGCTAAGGTGAGAAATAATGGAAACTGGAGGGGCAGTGGGGGATGATCAAAAAGAGATGGGGGAAGGATTTGTGACTTTGCCATTATATGTATATGTGCACAAAATGCTCAAGATCAATATAACCTTTATGTTTTGCATTTATACATAACAATAGCATGAGGGAAAAAAGAGTCCTAGTCAGGAGCTGGAGAAATAGCTCAGCGGTAAAAGCGCTTGCCTAAAGTGCTTACGGAAGCGCTAAAGTGCTAAGTACCCAAGTTCAATTCCCCAGCACCACATAAACTGGGCATGGTGGCACACGCCTATAATCCCAGCACTGGGGAGGTGGGAGGCTGAGGCAGGCAGATTGTCCTGAGTTCTGAGCCAGCCTTTACTACAATGTGAGACTCTGTCTCAAAAAAATAAAAAAAATAGAGTATCCTAGGCATGTGCTGATTTCCCAAGAGAGCAGGATCAATGTCTGTGTTCCATGTGTATTACCTCTTTGTGGAGCAGACAGTAACAAAGGTTGGACATAGGACTGACTAGGACTAATAATTTAATAA
The DNA here is from genome assembly GCA_004027205.1 of Ctenodactylus gundi. NCBI lineage: Eukaryota > Metazoa > Chordata > Mammalia > Rodentia > Ctenodactylidae > Ctenodactylus > Ctenodactylus gundi. Next base: position 572,171 of record PVKB01000508.1, on the reverse strand, counting down.
ATTAATAAATGGATATTCTTTTTATTGTGATAATTTTTCTCCAAGTCTACAGATATATTTGGTTTCTTAATATGGAATTACCATTTCTTTATAAATCATTATGTAAAGAAACAACAAAAAGGAAAATTACATAGATTCTAGAGTCAGAGATCCCTGATTTAGAATTCAAATTCCACTATTAGCTAGCATACTAATTTAACTTAAAAGTCTGGTTTCCTTATCTATACAACAATCTCATAGAGTTGCCATAAGAATTAAATGAACTAACAATCATAAAACAGAGTAGAATAGCAAAATTCAAATTAATTCTATATATGTATTAATCAGTTTTCTTTTGAAGCTATATATAATCTGCATGCATTATAGTATTTGATGGTGAAAATGATGACAATTTTTTTAAAAGTCAGGACTTTAAAACCCTAAGTGCATGATATTACTGAGAGAAGCAAAGTGTTCTACATTTTTATTTCACTATACTTTTAAGAAGCAAGACGCCAATGTCTGGTGAACAAACATGAACAAGAAGCCAAGTTCTAATGTTCTAAACATTAGAACAACGCAGTAGAGGATATTAATTAAGAGGAGAGGCTCCTTTCTAATACAAGTCAATACTTAATACAGCTGTACACAATATGCACGTTGGGATTTTTTTAAAGAAAGAAAAGCATACAGAAAAAATATAGGGAAGAGAAGAGTCAACATGTTATTAGATTATATATTTGTAGTGGATTCTTCAGCTCAGCGAATTTCATCAATAATCTAAAATGAGCATGCTAATTTATTGATTTTTTAAAAGCTTCTATATTTTAAATTCCCTTTGAGCATCACTATTTCTAACTGACCTCTACCTAGCTCACTATCCTTATCTATCATTCCCCTACCACAGAACTAAACTCAAAATTAAGAAGCAAGTTTTACATTAAGAGCAATTTTTCAGGTTATAAGGTAGTTCCAAACATTCCAAATTATTTAAATTCAAAACAACTGTTATTCCTTCACCATTCTGTCGGAAGAAAAGCAACATGCCAGAGAATGTGACCCAGGTGCTCAGTGGGTACACTTGCTCCTGATGCTCTCTTACCTTCTGTATTTCTAAGTCGATTTTTATCTACTTTAATGTTTAAATATCATTTTTATATTGATGGCTTTTAAAGTTTACTTCCAACCCTGACTTTTTTCCTTGAGCATCAGATTCTCAAATTCAATTGCCTAATCAACAGCTGTAACTGAATTATACAATATATTTTAAACTTACATCAAAAAACTCTAGATTGTTTCTTCACATCAGTGAGTGAAATCACTTTGTATCCAGATGCTCAACACTAAGAAGGCAATAATCACCCCTCACTTTTCCCATGTGATATTTCCCATCTAACTCAGGTTCTAATGATGTCATGCTGTTGCTGTAATCAAGATGTCAGTATTGTCTGTGGAGGTACTCATATGCCACGCTTTTTTTTTCAAGGTATTGGGGAGTGACTTAGGGTATTAATCCAGAGCTACATCTGCAATCACTTTTCTAGTGCTTGAGACATGTCTTAATAGTCGTTAAGTTGTTCAAGCAGGGATCAAACTTGTGATTCTCTCTCCCTAAGCCTTGGCCTCAGCCCAGATGTGGACTTCCTCTGCAAAGTCATACAGAAAATTTATATAGTTTCTTGACATGGTTAGTGGGCTATCTGTCTACACATGTACAGTATCTACAACTTTTATCCTCCAGTAGTGTATCCCATAGCTCCTTACCCCTAGGTTAGTTCCATCCTGAAAGTCATATTTGGGGGTGAATCACACTAATAAAGCTCAGGCAAACTTTTCTTGCTCCACTGTTGGACTCTTGGTTAATCAGAAATTTATAAATTCTTGTCCCACAAAATTGTTGTAAGTTAGGGATGGCTCTCACTTTGTCCTCACTTACATTCAAGAATAATTCTAGTCATCCACTTAAATTCCTAACTCTAAAGAAAGAAGTATTCATATCTCTATTCTTGTATATCTCTAACTCCTCCTATATGTGCCAAACTCTCTAAAGAATTTTAAACACACTATGACAACAGCCTGAGAGGGCCTGAAAAATTTCTGGAGGTTTGCTAGTTTGAAGTCAAACTAGAAGTGTAGACACTTCTGCCTTCCTTCTCAAAGATCCTCTAGGACCCTTTTCACTTACTAGGATGTTTTCCTAGGCCACTCTCTTACTACTTTAATGACTCTGCTTTCTATTTATAACCTTCTTTTTCTATAGAATTGTAGTAGATGCAAAGCAACCAGGTTCATTACCATTTGCAAGTCCTAAATTGATGTATCTATTCTTTTTTTAGCATATGACTGTACTACCTGAATATGGACACCAATTTGGAGTCTTAAATAAAATTCTGAAATCAGAGCAGACATATTTTTAAACTTTTACTGTAGGATAATCACGTCTGGAAATGAAAGAAGATATATGTTTAAAATTTTGACGTAATGAATTTGAGGCATCTAGGACTGTTTCCAGTGAAACAGTCTAGACATTCAGCACTTGAATATAAGGATCTGGAGTTCAAGAGAGCCTGTCTGGAGATAGAAATGAAAGCCATTAGCATAGAGATGACATGTGACCCATAATGTGAAAAGAATGCAAAGATAGAAGACCGAAAACAAGACTTGGGAGATATCAGAGATCACAGACTTGTTAGTTTTAACAAAAATGACAGAGATAGGTAAGAGGAAAATGGAAAGCTAGATATGGCAGGCATAACCTCATTTCCTGTCCTATTTATATTACCATTCCTTTTAGATAGCAGGTTCTTACTGATGGCACAAAAGGCTTGTAAAATGAGGAGCCCCTTAAAAATACACCATGTTGGGTAGGCCAGAGAGCTCAGCTGAGAGTGTTTAAAATTCTACTGTGGTCTTCATTCACTAAAGACAATGTGTCATTTCCATCTTTGTAGCAAGCACTAATGATACTTGCACAGAAGACAAATGTCTTCTCTGGTGAAAAATTAATGCAACACAATAATTTCCCTACCTGGGGTTAATGAACATGTCAGATGTTGAAAATGAGTTGTCTGAAATTAAATTACTATGATCTATATATAGAAGTTTGTCTTCGGAGTGAGTATAGTGTGTATGGGTAGATATATTTAAAGGTAACATTACTTACAGTCTTAATTTTTACCAAGTTGTTTAAATATTAACTCATTAGATTGTCTCACATACACAAGAAATATTGTACCTCCTGAATGTTGGATAAAATGCTCCTGAACAATTTCATTTATTTATTAATTCACAAACTAAATTAATATATTGAGCATACATTGTGCATCTGGCAATCTGTTAGGAATTGGCCATGAATAAGACAAAAATCTTTGCCCTCAAAGAGTTCATAAATGTTTTTAAAAAGAAGACAAAAACATACTTAACTGTAGCATAATAATTGGGTAAAATACCAGGGTTTCCTTCTAAGAGTTAGACTTCCTGCTCTACCTGGAATTTTTTCTGGAGGTTATGATGTCTCAGATTAAATCATGAAAGACAGACAATTTTTCCCAAGTTTGACAAGAAGACAGAAAATTCTATAGGTAAAGGAAAACACTGTGCAAAGGAGAGAGATGTGAAAAGTTCCTTTGGGAAACTGAGTGCCTATTATAATGCATAACAGGTTGATTAAAGGAGACTATTCAAATTTTTAAAAGACTACCTTTTAAACGCCCATTTAGTGAACACAATTAATGCCTTTTGACAGTAGAAAACAGGGCTAGAAGGTGAAATTGTGAGCCAGGTAGACCTGCATTCCAACTCCAGCTCCACACTGAGACTACTATGGAGGTTTTGGGAAAAATCTCAGAATCCCTTTCATCCTCAACTTTCTCATGCAAAACAGAAATAATTATTATTTAAAGGCCATTTACTATGCACAAAGCATTTTATGGTTATCTAATCTAATCTTTCAAACCACTCTGTGAGTGTAATGGCTCTCACTATCTGCAAGGTTCCACATTCATGGGTTCAACTAATGATGAATCTAACACACACAAACACACACACACACACACACACACACACACACACACACACACACCGCATACATACAAAAGATGCACAGGCATTGTTTTTCCGGTTATTTCCCTCACACTCTAAAAATAGTATAAAAGCTATTTGCATTGTATTAGATGCTAGAAGTAAACTTGATATTTAAAGTATACAGGAAGATATAAGTAGTTATACATAAATACTATGCCATTTTATAAGACAGACCCAAAAAAAACTTTGGATTTGATGTTAGAATTCCCACATAGATGCCAAGAGATGACTGTATGTTCACTTAACCCATTTCTCAATGAAGGGCCAAGGCAAAAGCAACAGTAATTTTCCAAACATAAATAGGTAGTAGATAGTGAAGCCAAGATACTAAACCTGTAATCTGACACCAATTCTTTGCTATTAATCATTTGTACTAGTCACTTTTCTATCAAAAGTACAACAATATCCAACAGCCATAATTTAAATGAAGAGAGGTATATATCGGCTTATGGTTTCTTCGGATTCAATCCATGGTCGGAAATCTCCAAGGTGGGGCATGGAAGAGGAACACTGCATGGAAGGGCAAGGTAGAGTAAAATTACACAGTTTATAAGGCATTTCTATTCACTAATGGTCACAAAGCAGCCACCCCTTACCACCATAATAAAATATATTTCCTTAAATCACAGGTAACCTCCAAATAAACGCAATAATAAATCAATAATGATATAACTATATTGTGCACAACTAAAAATGCAATAATACCTTCCTCAAAGTCTCAACAACTCTAATATTTTTCAAAAGTCCAAGTTATTGTCTGTACTGAGACTCAAACTCTCAGCTGTGAATGTCTATAAAAATAAGTTGCATAAGTCGTAAACAAAGTGATATAGGATAAACATCACCATGCCAAAACGGAGGAATAGGGGAGTAGACAACAACAAGAGCAAAGCAAGATCAAAACCAGTAGGGTAAACATCAACTCCGAGGCTCTCTGTCTGGCACCTGGAGCACCGTGATGAGATTGAGTCCCACAGGCAGCCTTGTTTCATGGCCTTCATGATGGTAGCTCACGTGACCGCTCTCCTAGACTGCCTTTACTCATGACTTGCAAATTTCTTCAGCACACATTTCATATACCTTGCATCTCTGACTTTCTGGGATCTTCACGGCATCTTTGACTTCATTCCCATAGATGCATACACTGTTTTACAGTTGCTTCTTGCCTGGCCTCCAAGGACTCCTTTTGAAATCTATATGAAGGCCTCCTTAACCCCACCACTCTGTCATTCTGTGTGATAGTAATATCAGTATCATGTGGATAATGCAAAGATCGCACCAGTGTGGGCAGTAGCTAGTCTGCCTTGGATCATGGCAATAGCTGAGTACCTGGATGGCTGAGCATGATCAAATGAGTCCTGGGGAACCAAATGGCCATTCTCAAACAGGGGTCTAAGATGGTCTTCTAAAAATAAAGTTTCATAATTTTTGAGGTGCTCTAGAGGTACTTTGCTTCTAGCATCTTCCACATTTTAGCTATTGTTAGTTGTGTTGCAATGAACATGCGTGTACATGCATCTCTGTTATATGTTGTTTTTAACTCTTTTGAGGAAATTCCCAAAAGAAGTATCACTGGATTGAAGGGAATATTTATTTCTAGTCTTTTGAGAGACTTCTATACTACTTTCCATAGTGGTTGTACCAGTTTACATTCCCACTAGCAGTGCAGAAGGACTGCTTTCTCCCCACAGCCTCGCCAGCACTGATTGCTGTTCGTGTTCTTGATATACGCCAATCTCTTCTTCATCTGAGAAATGCTTATTCATTTCTGTTGCCAAATTTAAAATCGGGTCTTTGATTTTGAGGGATAAAGGTATAATTGACTTATGATTACTTCAAGGGATTCATTCCATGATCAGGTCAGTAGGCCTAAACACAGGATAATCATGGCAGAAAAATGTGGCAGGGTAAAACTGTTAATTTCATGGTAACAAGGAAGCAGAGCAAAGGAACAGAGCCAGAATGGAAGAGGCAAAAAATTACATATAGTTACTTACATCCAAGACATCCCCTACCAAGCCACACTAGAAGTATGCTTACACTAATTCCCTAAGAATTTCTTAATCCAGCCAGGCTGACATATCATAATTAATGGTCATAACATTATATTAAGACTACTATATAACGCATTTGTAACATCTTGCTCAGAAAGTGATGTGTTCCATTATTATTTTAATATGATATAACAAGTATGTTTGTGATTTATAATATTGTGTTTGCTATGTGGATAAATAAAAGAGTATATAGAAAGTATTTATAAAGCCATAAAGTATAAACAAATACAAAGGATTATTTTTCTAACAATATCTTTGGAATGTAATGCTAGGGTTCAAAGACATTAAGGAAACAGCATGAGTCTTGGGGTCAGACAACACTGACTTTGAGACTTCTGTCATTAGAAGAAGAAGCCGAGTTCACTTTGCCTAAAATAATTATATCCAAGTGCTCTAAAATAGTTGCAATACAATTTTGGAAACACAAAGCCCAAACTCAAAAATCATTTACTGTCTCATACACCTTACACATGTAACTTAAAAATGATTTTATATGATACCATTAATGCACTTGTATTTTTTGAGACAGGGTCTCATTCTGTAATATGGATGGGTCTTGAAGTCACTATGTAGCCCAGGCTGGCCTTGGACTCACAATAATCCTCCTGTCTTAAGCTCTATTAAACACAGGAGGCTTTTAGAGGCATTTCTCTGCAAACCATAAAAGGCCTTGGAAGTTAGGTCAATGTTGCTGTGCCAATTAGATATGGAAACATCAGTTCCTATGTCTTTCATTTTTGCTTCCAGCCTTCATGAAGCAAGCAGTTTTGTTCTAGCACCAGCTTCTTGCAGAATATTTTGCCTCACTACAGGCCCCAAAATAATGGAGCTAATCAAGTACAGATTGAAATCATAAACCAAAATAAATGTTTTAACCTTCAGTTGATTTTCCCTGGTATTCTGTCACAGTGATGGAAAGGTGATTAATAGATACCTTTACATCATGCAGACACATGGGTCAGGCATAGAGTTTTTTCACTTGTGACATCATATTTCTTCTCAATTTTTTTCACATTTTAGAGCTTTTCAAATTACAGTTATTTAATCTGTGTGTAGATTTCTTTAATCAGTTTTAATCTCAGGCCTCATCTTTTACCATGAAAATAATACTAGTAGTGATATACATAATGATAGTAACATAAACCACAAAATGCTGATTGAAGGAGTAAAATAACATTGCAAAAGAACCTATTACAATATCTGGCATTGGGTTACACGTTTAAATAATGATATAGATGTATCAATTGTTATTATATTTACAGCTATTATCATTTTCACTATAACATAGAACTTTTATGAAATAGAAGTAATAATTCCTCAAATATAAATACATGTTTGTTTCTCCTAAGAATTTATGTGGGTGGTAATTACAATATTCACTGGTCTGCCCCACTATCCTTTATATCAATTTCGTGATACAGCTTTTTCAATATGGCTTGTCTTTGTTTTCCCTGTTTCCATCAGAACAGACAGAAGGCAGGAAATAGAAGTTTTCTGCTTAAAATAAGATAACTTCATGCAGGAGAAAAAAATATCATTCCTCCATTTTGACAGATCAAGTAATAATTTTATCTACCGAGGGAGTCTAAACTGCATAAGTACAAGCATCTTTGTGGGTGGAGGAGTTATAACTATCATAAATGAAATTCTTTATTCCCTTTTAAAAATCCTACTGACTTATAACATTTACTTAGAAATTGTCACAGCTTCTTTTCTAAGACAACTTCTCCATTTTTTCCAATATTCATTCTATCAAGCAAGGTAGGTGAGAGTGTGGAGAAAGCAGATGGTTCAAAGTGTTAACAGTAGAATTTATTTCTGTTCAATTTGGGCTCATATTACAAAATAATTTGATTTGTGTGTGTATGTCTACATCCTGATCATAGGAGATAAAGGGTGGAAGTGGATGTATAAAATAATGACTATTCTATTTATAGATACCACCAACTCTTAAAATAATCTGGAGATTTGTGATGGGCCTACATTATGTCAAGACACTAAGGCAGGTAAAACCCTAAGCCTGCCAGGCAGCAGTTAATTTTGTCACACCTTAAGGTTTTTTCATGTAGTGTATCTTTTGCTGAAGACTTCATCCTAACATCCCACCTAAAACTAAAACACATATAAACACATGCATGCACACACAGGCACGCATGCATGAATGCACAGACACACACCCATGCACATGCATACACACACACACACACACACACACACACACACACACACACACACACCCCTCTATGGCACATCTTTCACATTCAAACATCACCTTATTTCTAATGCTTTCCTAATCACATAAGCTTTTCTCCAGCAGAAAGTGCTCATAGAAAGTTGCTTGTCCTTCAGTAACTGTCATATGGTATTATTAATGTATAATACCAGAAAAATGAAGCAGATAGCAAAAACAGCACAGGCTTTGTACTCAGGAAGATATGAAGTTGAATCCTAGCTCTCACTTACCAATTGGTAGATTATAAGCAAGTTGCTGAACCTCTTTGAACTTTGGTCAGTAAAAGAAATATGTAAAAATAAAACAAGGGGCTATCCAGAGAACAAAATAGATAAGAAACAAAAGTAAAAGGGAAAGTTTTTCCACGGTGGATGAAAGGCAGAGATTTTATGAATACAAGTCCTCCAGTCCTCCTTTGTCCCCTATGCTCAGACTCTCCTACACCCCCTATTTCCTTCTCCATCAAAAATAGTACTTCAGCCCAATTTTCAATGTTTAAATATCATTACCAACCACTAAGAAATTTTCTCTCATCCTTCTAAAATAAATATTAACTAATCTCTCCCCTGGGCTCTGTAAGTCCATAAAATACAGATGTTGTTGTCCCTGCTATATATCTAAGTCCAAGGGCAACTGAAGATGCTCATGAATGTATGATTAATAAATAGATGAAAGTATGCTACATGAATGGCCAGTTACTCTGTTATTGTTTTCTTAGGTTCTTAGCAAAATGACTGCAGAAAGGAATGTGGAAAGTGCTCACTGAGTGAACATAAATATCTAACTTTACATAGCCACAGACATATCATCCCTCTCTAAGCACAACTTGACTTCTTGGAGAATCTCAAGATTTTTCTCTAGAAAATAGACTTTTGCCAAAATTTTCTAGTCATTCGAAAGTACTCTTTGCTACATCTGAGTCAGATTTTTTTTTTCTAAAACAGGCAGACTAAGCTATAACAAAAATCATGCTAGTGTGAGGAGTTTCTGAGATTAAAAAAAAAATCATACGTGGGACAGCAGGAAGCAAGCATGCTTGTAAGAGACATGAAGACCCAGACAGTGACAACTTTCTAGAAGCTGGGCATCAGCAAGGGTGATAATTTGTAATCTCTCCAACTGTCATGGTTCAGTCTGGTAGCTACCCAGGTAGAGAACAGAACAGAATGGTTAATAACTGAGAAAAGATAGAGTAGATGTTACTGACAGAGAGAAACAGGCTTAGGCAAGAGCAGAATCTATCCCAAAGATCAACTATCAAAAGTGAATCAAAGGCCCCTCTGGTCAATAAACTATGTGAACATTGCAATAGCAGTACAGGTTCTTAGGACAGAAAAAAATTAACTATTCTTTTATGTTCTTATTGTGATAAAGTACACATGATATACAATTTACCTCTGATAATATAAATTTATATAATTCAGTGGCATCTAATACCTTACAATGTTGTTCAACCATCTTCACTATCTGCAACATAAGGAAAACATATTCATCACCTCAAAAGTAAAACCTGAGCCAACTAAGTCCTCATCCCTCTACTCCCCCACTTCACCTGCTGGCAACCACTAATCCTGCTTTCTGTCTCTATGGCTTTTCTTATTATGATGTTGTATAAATGAAAGCATAAATGTATTATCTGAGTCTAGTTTCCTTCCCTCAGCATGTTTTCATTTTCATTCATATAGTAGTATGTATCTGTTTATCATTCCATTTTATTGACTGAATATATGTTTACTGTATAGACATTAATTTTGTTTTTCCTTCACCCACTAATAGACATTTGGATTGTTTATACCCTTTAGTTATTGTGACCAGGAGTACTATGAATATTTGTGTACAACTTTTTGCTTGATAACATGTTTCTACTCCTTTGGGTATCTGCCTATAAGTGGAATTATTATCAGCTCATATGAAATTTTATGTTTCTTTAACTTATTAAGAATTAATGTATCCTATAGTGCTTGTGCTTTTTTACATTTCCATTGGGAATGTACGAGGTTACTTTCTCTTTTAAAGTCTCCATGTGCCCACAACCCCCTCCACCCCAGTCATTTAGTTTTACAAAACGAACTAATGGAGAGGGAGAGAGAATGGGGGGGGGGGGGCAAAAAGGGAGAGGGGAAGGGTTTGTAATTTTGATGTGATATATATGCATACAAAATACTCAAGTTCAACGTAAACATTATGTATCACATATATACCTATCGATAAAATGAGGAAAATTAAAGTATACACATGTAAAGCTCTAATGTACTTTTCATTTCCTTATCCTTGTATTTTATTTTCATGAAAGTAAGGCTCTGTGAGCCTCAGAAACTTGTTAAAGCCCAGGTTTCATTGTTCCTATGGCTAAACTTTAGGCCACAAAGTTAGGCTTCCTTCCTGTTAATGACTGCTCTAACGCCTCAACAGAATGTGATAATACCGAAATACACTCTTAACTATTCCTAACTCTGCTTGTCCTTATTCTATCTGAGTAACCTTAAACCCTTTCATTCATGATAATATTTTTAAGTATTCTATATACTAGGTATTTTCACAGTACTAAATTTGCTTATCATTCTATGCATACAAAAATTGAGGCTAGGAGGTGATAAGTAGTGTATTGAAAGTCTCTCTCACAAAATTAGCAGGAAAGGACTTTACTAAAGTCAAGGCAACTGCTCTTTTCTCAGACAAAAAGAAAAATTGTGAAATGTTAGGCAGTGACCAAATTTAGTGGATATTCCAGTAATACTTTAAGATATCTTCAGATAAAGAGGTCAGCTTAAAAAAAAACTAATGTGACATCATAATCCTTCTTTTACAAGAAAACTTCATAAAGAAGATACTCTACTTTTTCCCCAGTATAAAAGTTAAAAAATTAATCTCTTGACTTAAAATTAAAACTGAACCGAACATATAAAACACTTGCTTTCAGATACTGGAAACAAGAAGTGAAAGACAATGACCCCTGGAAAGACAATAAGCCAACAGGGTAACCTCACAATTGACTAGTGAACTTCCTAAGATGTTTCAAGGACACAGCACCAAATGGTGAAGCAAGAGAGACCCCAGGGAGCCCTCTGAGTTCACAGAATGAATTTGGCTGTTTGGGGAAGACAAAGGCACCAAAGTTCACAGGGTCCTTTGGAAGCTTTATCTAAGTATTGTTCAGTATATCACTTTATGGACACTAACTAAGGATGAGGAAGAAGGCACTGGAAAAGTATAAGCAGACAAGGCTTCAGTATTCATACAAAGTAAGAAATAGTTCACAATATTAATTGCAATAGTATACTTTATGTGTCAACTTGGAGAGTATTTTGGATAAGATTAATACTTATATTTGGTAACTGTTAGTGAAGCAAACTATTCTCCATGATGAGAGTGAGACAAGTTTAATTTCTTAAGATCTACATAAAATATAAGGATTATACAGATTCTCTGAGGAAAAATAGGTTTCTTTAGTACACTATCTTCAGATTAGAATTGCACACTGGGTCTCCTGGAGCTCAAGCTGCTGGACTTAGATTTTGAACTGTACCATCAACTCTCCTTGGTCTCTTGGATGTTGGTTCCTCATGACAGATTTTGTTCTTCACAATCTTCATAATCATATAAGCCAATTCCCTATGATAAAGCTATATATCTCTCTACCCATGATCTCTCTATCTGTATGCCTCTCCATACTGTCTGCCTATATACACCATACATATGCTAGTGGTTCTATTTTTTTTCTGAAAAATCCCTACTAATTTACCAATATTTTCAAAAGAAAATACATATGTGTACACACACACACACACACACACACACACACACACACACACACACTCTCTCTCTTCAAGGAGTCAACCTACCTGCAAATAGAGACAGAAAAACACACCTATGTGACAATGTCAGTTGTGCTTATGCCTTTGAGCAGGTGCATTATACCGTTTCTCCTGGTCGGAGGAAGCAGGACTATCATCTCTATTATATAACTGGCCCAGAGTCTGAGAGAAGAATTTATTTGTAGTAAAAGAATTGTCCCACTCATCTTGGAATGAACCCACAATTTTGATTTTTGAGGAAAGCTGCTTTATTTCAGTGGTCTTCAAACCTTTTTGATCCTTCCCTCTAATCTTTAAAATTATTATTCTTATGTGTATTGTACATAATATATATGCATATAGGTATCCATATTTACTTATTGGAGTCATGTACTACTATATTATCACCATTAACCCTAATTAAACATCTTGTATAATTCCTGTGTATATTCCTGCAGACTTGATTAATCCACATAAAGCATATTCTTTGCTTTTAGAAGGTCTTACCCCACATGATATTTTCAAACTTCTTTCCAATGAAAACTCATCCTAATCTTTTTTGAAAACTCTGCTCATGTTGTTTCACCCTTGAGCAGATCTGAATCTGTTTTTTTCCGTTTTGGTCACTATTTACTGATTCTCACTGTATCCTTTAAAACCTAGTTCAGTATTTCATTGGTACCACAGAGTTCATTCCTTTCCTAAACTGAGGCTTCATTACCACTGCCCACAAAATTCTATCTCTCTAAATGCAATCTTTTCACCTCTTCCTTCTATTACTGTACTAAGGTTAAATGTTTTGTCTGCCCATCAGACTTCCCCGTCTGAACAGAAAATATGTTTTAGTCATTTCTTGTTTCCTTACTTATTCCCATGGCCTGGCACATAGTATGTGCTTGATATACAGATGATAAATTAAGCTGATCGAGTTTCGGTGAAATATGTTTCCAGTAATCCAGGTTGGGTTTGCTCTGCCCTTTTACATTAAAACAGTGAATTTTCTGCCTCAACTAACAGATGGGCAAAAGTCAGAAGAATAAGTAAAGAATAATTAGTAAAATGCTGGGAAATAGGCCAGAGTATTAGGACCAAGGAAAGCAGGCATATTCTCAAATAAGTGATCCGGGAAGAAGATAGTAAATATGTAAATATAGTAGTCAAAACAAAAGACAAGAACACATAACAGCTCAAAATAAAGTTATTATTTGTATTCAGTTTATTTAAAAAGAATTTTGTATGTTTCAATGTTTTCCATAGTAATGGGCAGGGGTCAAAAGAGCAGTTTATTTAATAAGCTAATACCTTATCACTTCCAAGAAGTTCTAGGCTTCTCGTATGTACTTCTTCGCTTTTTTTTCCTTTAAGTAAATGTACAGTGAGGTCAAGTGTTGTCTCTATATCTAAAGCTAGAATTTCTACTGTCTGTTTTGCTGTTTCCAGAACTTAGTACATCATTACTTAAGGAAGACCTGACATAAAGAGAGTTGGTTGGAATCAGGAGCACCTGATACCCTATCTTTGATGTCACTACTCAGTTCCAGGTTATTATTTACCTATGCCACTCCCACCCACAATCTTTTGCCTATGACACACTCCTGTACTTGCTCCTCACTGGTCTTTTCCCAAAGCCTCTCATTCAATATCCAGTAAAGATTGCCCTTGTGATCATTTTGTCACTGAACGGGGCAGGAAACAGCTATAATGGAGAATGTACAGATGAGTTAAATATAGTCCCCAACCTCAAAGAATCTCTCAAGTAGAAATCATCCTTGATCTGTCTTTTCAATCTGTATCATTCAATTCAGAATGTCACCATCCTCCAACCACTATGCCTATATTGCTTAAACACAGAATTTAATTCCATCCTTACTGACACCAGCTCAGAGCAGGCTATTTGACTAATTCCTTTCCTAAGCTTCAGTCTTGTTTCATTCTTTACACAAAAGTTATAATGCTCTTTCACTTGACCATGTCATGCCATACTCAAGAATGACCAATACCTAACCTCCCAATAACTAGAAGATCGAATCTAGTCTTCTCACTGAAATCTTACATTAAATACAGTTCTATTTCTTCTATCTATTTATATTGTTTTATCCTTCCCCTCTCCCTCCCCAGGAGAAAACTATTTTCTTCAGTCAAAATAGTTTTTTCTTTCTTTTTCTTTTTGTTTCTTTTCTTTCTTCTTTTTTTTTTTTAAACATGAGCTATGCTATCTTTCACCCCTTGAACATGGCAGAGACCATTTTTACAATCAAGAAAAATTCTACTCATTTGTGAAATATTTTCTAAGCAACTGGTTTTGGCTAAGGACTATGAAGATCATTATATCTGCCTCGTAAGAAGCTTGTCGGTGGATAGTAGCCCATGGGAGAACATGCCAAGTGTACTCTCCCCTGATTTTTGCATATGCTTTAGTGTGAACTGCATATGCAGCTATACAAAGCGCCATTTGTTTTTTTCCTATGTCACTACTGCTGTCAACTGGATAAATGAGTAAAACTTCTCATGGGATGTGGTTCCTAAGAAGTGATATTTTTTCTAAAGGCCACCTTTAGCCACCTTGACCGATTGCGTTCAAAGTCATGGTATCCTTGGATGGTTTTTGCAGGACAGAGAAGCCCAGAGCTTATCTACATGTGGATATTCTATTAATACATAATGACTCTTAGGAAAATAAGAAGATGGAATTACATTTCCTTTTTGGGCATTTCTAGCAAAACTAAAGAAGGAGAATGGCTTCATCTTAATGAAAGAAGCTGCTCATGGGAATGTGTTTAAAGGAAGGTTTATAGAAGCAATCTTTGAAGGAGTATGAACAAAGCATAATTCATCATTTCTTCCCAGGAAAGTGATTATCAGGAGAAAAGTAGCTTCAAGTCCAGCTCTGCTCTGCCTCATAAAAGATTCCACTTACATTTCAACAGAGGAAAGGAAAGAACATCTCTCAACGAAACTATCTTACACAGGCCTTCTCTGCCTTCCCAATCAAAGAATGAGGCTCCTTATTTCTAAAGATACTACCTCTCTTCTTAGCCTGGGTGCTTAGAGTATCCAGGACCACAGTCACCTCCTACAAGATTGCATTCTCACTCCCCAGAGAAGCCAGCTTTCTAAAATACAAATTTAAGCACGCTACTACCTTGATTTGTTCAGCCATGTCTTCCTGCACGTGGTAAGAAAAAATTTAAATTTCTCAGCATTTCTCAACAATGGCATTTAAAATCCTATCCTAACTCTACTTCCCTGTGATCCCCAGTCTTGCCATAGGCTCCCGCAGCACCACTGTTTTGTATCTCCACTAAGTATTGTACTTCTATGAGCTTCCATTCTATGCTAGTTACTGTGTTTGTTCTTCAAGATGATATTTTTTTTCTAATTTTTGTGGTCTGCTTGTGTCCGGAGAAGCTGACCTCAACCGACCACCCCATGTGGGACTCCTTGTTCTTTCTTCCTAGTTGGGTGCAGCCAAGAGAAAGGCTCGGCAAAATTCTGAAGGTTAGAAGAGCACAGGGTCACATAAGAGACAGGTTACCTACAGCTCTTACACACTTCAGGTAACAGCTCTCTCCATTTACCACTTTCCATGTGGGGTGGGAACAGCTTTTGTTATTGCTGGTCCCTGGATGCAGCTTCATTCTTGAGGATTTCTTAGACCTACATTCATCTAACCTAGCTAATTATTCATCATTATTTAAGGTAAATTTAGGTGGCATTTGTGCAGAAATCCTCAGGGACAGGTTACACAGCTGATCATTTTCACAATATATTTTTATCCCATGCTTACCACATTGAATTTTTTAAATTGTCATGACAAAATATAGAGGAGACCATGTTTGTCTAAATGGGTTATGAGGGTGTAGAGTTGGGTGCCACATATGGTCCCTAGCCCCTATTCTCACGGACACTGTTCCACTGCTCTGTTTCCTACCTGCTACCATGAACTAAGTAGCTTTGCTCTGCCAAGCCCTTCTGCCATAAGAGCTCCTGAAATCATGAGCAAATCAAACCTCTCACCCTTTAAGTTGTGTCACATGTAGTGTCCCAGTGACAGAGAAGCTGAAAGGTAACAGCAATTCTCTTATTGTATACTTTTGATGTTCCAGGCACTGAAATCATGGCATTCAAATATTTTTATCGCCTTTAATTCTCTAGAAATATGGTGAGACTTACACTACCGGTATATCGACAATAAGGTTATTTTCAGAAATACTGAGTAATTTCCTCATGCACACACAACTACAAACAAATTCAAGACTACAATTAGTTTTCAGTATAGTATTCTTTTGTTCCCAACATAGGAAGGAACCTTCAAACTCTTAAAAGTTTGATATTTTACACAACTCAAAGCAAACGAACTAAATTACTATTGTTTAATGGACTCTGACAGAAGATAGAAGATTCGAGGATCAGAGACAAAGGACCTGGCAATGGCAGTAGCTACAGCATTGCTCCTCAAATTGGCTCCCTGCGGCTCATTCTCTTATGACAGACAATACAAAGAGTATCGGGAAAATTTCTGCATGTGAGCTATTTGCTGATGAGAAAACCTGAACTGAGAGAATCTAAGTCTGTTGTACAGGTCAGGAAGCACAAGTGCGCCCAGCTGTGGAGGCTGGCAGCATCTCTACTTTCTATTGATGATCACTACACATACATACTAAAAAGACAAAACAGTGTGAAGTGAAGACATGTAAGTTTCTTACTTGTGAGACACATAGATACATGAGACACGTGGCCCCTGGCTAAATATTTCTAGTGTAAAGATGTCCTCATCTTTTAAGGTTACCAGTCCAACCAGATAATGATTGTGGTGTTGAAGAAAAATTTTCTTAGTTGCTTGAAAAGAACAAATTAGACGAGATCCAGCACAAAGCTTCTAATAATCTTTTACTATTTCTAATGTTCTTTGACTATTTGGATATGATTTTAAAAGAATAATGTATTAAACATCTTCTGAGGGGAAAAACATGTTTACTGGCATAAAAAGCTCATTCAAAATGAGCCTAGTTTTGTTTTCCTTTGAATAACTCCCACAGGACATTGTAGAACCAGGTTTGCCCAACTGGTAGGCAGTGGGTCATATGTGCCAAAGGATAGCTTTGAAAGATGCCTGACACAAATTTGTAAACATTTGTAAAATGTTAGATTTTTATGTTAAGTATGTTGGATATTTTCTATGTAGCCCAAGACAATTCTTCATACAATGTGACTCCAGGCAAGCCAAATTTTTCACACCCGTGATAGATCAATGAGAGATTCTCTCCTTAGCACAACAATCTCTCACTCTCCCCAAAACGCAAACTATCAAAGATACAATTTCCAGAAGAAACCATGGGTCAAAATCAAAAGACAAGAAGCAAGCAGAGCAATGATCTACCAGAAAGTTTCAACTGGCTACAGAAAAACTAGAAGGAACTACATCGCAGTTGTAACCCAGACTTACAGATAAGATATACAATTTAAAATACTGTTTCCCAGGGAATTGTTACAATAAATTTTTCTATAAAGCAATAGCAAATAAAAGTACTTTATTCAGACCTTTTCTCACAGCTCTTAAAAATAAATATGTTGGATTGTAGCACATTATTATTTTATTTTCATTTTATGGGAAAGAATCTAAGGCTCTGTGAGGCTCAGTAATTGCCTAATAGAATGTGGTACAGCCAAACTCTTATTTTAAATTGTGTGTGTGTGTGTGTGTGTGTGTGTGTGTGTGTGTGTGTGTGTGTGTATGTTTCACTACAGAAGAACAATGTAGATAATAAAAAAGAAACACAGCACCAAGAATGAGGACAAAGAAAACTTGTGAAGTCATGGAAAACACAATTAGAAAGGTATTTAGCCTGACCATGTTTGTGGATTATACAGGTGTGTGAATACACAGGTATCAAAACCAAAAACGGGTAAGTGGGACTATACCAAACTTAAAAACTTCTGCATAGCAAAGCAATCAATCAATAAATATGCAAGCCATCTTACAAAAAGGGAGAACATATATGCAGATCATTTACCTGACAAAGAATTGGTGTCAAAATTTGCAAAATTCTTACAATCAATAAAACATAAAATTTGGATTAAAAAATGGGCAAAACACTTATAACACTTCTGAGAAAAGTTATACAAATGGCTAAAAAGCATATGAAAAGATGGCTAATAAAAGTAATAATCCGGCAAACTAAAATTAAAACTACAATGAGCTATTACCCCATAGTCATCAGAAAATATGAAAATCACAACTAATAATAATAAGATATGGCAAAAATACTGAGAAATAGGAAGTTTGCATACATTAATGCAACCGTATAAAGTTTTTGCCTCTATGGAAAACTACACAGAGGTTCTTCATAAATATAAAAATGCAGTTTGATCCAGCAATCCTGTCTTTGGGTACATACGCAAAAACTAAAATTTAAAGCAAGATATCAAAAATATTTGCAAACTCATGTTTATTATAGCATGAATTAAGAAAAACCAACATGTAGAGGCAACTTAAATGTCAATTGAGAGCTGACTAGAAAATGAAAATGGGGGAAACACATATAATGAAACTTTATTTCATGTTTTAAAGAAGGAAATCCTGTCATGTGCTACAATGTGGATGAGCCCATACATAGTATATTAAGTAAAATAATCGCTAAAAAACAGATAGTGTGTGATTGCACTTATATAAAGTTTCTAAAATACTCAAAGTCAGGAAAAAAAACTAAAGTGGAAAACGCTATGGATTAGGAGGAGAAGAAAGTGGGAAGCTGTTTATTGGGTATTGAGTTTCATTTTTTCAAAATAAAAATATTCTACAGATGTGACACAAAACAATGAGAATATACTTGACACTGCTGTATAAACAGAAGTAGTTAAGTTCACAATTTATGTGCCTTTTCATCACAACATTAAAAAAAGAAGTTTAACAATGAAGATTTAATACATGAATGACTAAAATCTGTTATTTTTTCATAACAAAGAAGTACCAAACTGTTAGAATATATTTCGGAGTTATTATTTATTCCAAGATATATGGCTGTGCAAAATATTTTTAAATGAAATAAAATGAAACATAATAAACCTGTAATTACTGAGAATCTTCATGGTTATTGTTTTTTGTATAGAATTATATTAATTATCAATTCAATATTAAAGGTGGTTATATATTAAAAAGATACATCAACATTGAAGGAGTCTTTAATCATACTTCTTCATATTCTTTGCACAATTTTCTAAGTAAAATGATTTTATCCTTAATATGAAAGAAACTACAGGAAAATAAGCCATAAATATTGCATAAAATTTTAGGTTTAAAATTACTTTCTTTTTGTCATCATCACTCCGAGAAAGGCATCTAGAATTTTTAGTATTTGTGGCCTAAAGTTAGTGGATAAAACCCTAACATAAAGAGGATGGTAATTCTCTAAGTCAAAATGAGAGTCAACTCTTTATAAAACACAAAACATTAGCTTTGCTATATATATGACACGTACCTAAAGCATCAGCCACTAGTAAATCATTGCACTAGTAAAATTTATAAACAATATCATAGCACCCAGCATCCAACATGGTGAATGCTGAGGTAACTAGATTTTTTCCCTCTGTAGTCACTATAAATTTATACACTAATTCTTATATTAATATAGATATAAGATCAATAACTGTTTATAACCTTTGATCCAATGATCTTACACTATTTCTCATATTATTTAAATAATAATGTATCAAAAATCCTGTTACAATATGTTGTTAGCTGCAAAGTTTTAAAAAATGTACGCACTGCGTGTGTGTATGTATGCGTGTATCAAAAAGGAAAATGAGGCAAACCATGGTATATTTATACATTTTGACCATTTAAATTGTTAAGAGATTATTCATGAAATGGAATATTGATTGACATTGGAAGAACATACAAAGGTGCTATGATAAATAATAAAATGTAACTTATAATCTTACATTTCTATGGTTTCAATCATTTAAAACTTTTTAATAAAAAGATTGAAAAGAAATGAAAAAAATAAATAAGTTGTTTTTCTGCAGAAGGATTAGTAGTTATTTTTTAAATTGAAATTTTGTCTAAAAACACATTAAAAATGTAAAACATACATATCCTATTAACTTAATGCTTCAGAAAGTCATCTCTTAGGCTCCATTTAGAGACATAAAACTCAAAGTTTCTCAGCCAAGATTGCAAGTGTACAATTATCATTTGAAAGTTACACTGGAGTTTAGCTCCATGGCATTTCAGTTTGGAATCAGGTAAGGAAGCTACAAATTTACTCTATGTTCTTTCTAACTACTTAATTCATCAAAAAGCCATAAGATCTGTTTTTAAGCTTGTTTAATTTCTCAGTTATCTCAGCTATTAAATGAAGGGAATAATGTATACCTAATGAAAATTAAATAAAATAATAAATACATTGCATTGAGTGGGTTTCATATAGTAAGGTCATATAATGCTATTCCATATAATAATAAATGGACAAATGTATAAAGAAATGACTGAAAAGTAAGCATTCAAGTTTTGGTTCATATATATATATATATATATTAGGTATGCATCCTTTGACAAATATTAAACTTGACAGGGCATAATAAACAAATGTTTGGGTTTCCTCTCTGTTCTGAATTTTAAAAATTATTCACAGATACAAAAATACATAATCTTTATTTAAAAAGAGGCTGTATGCATTGTTACTCTCATTTCTAGGAATGAAAATAAAATGAAATTTATGTGTTTGCTAAAAGAAGCCTTGATACTTATTCCCCTTATTCTCCCGCTTTTATTGAAGTAGCCCAGCCTACTTTATTCAGGTTTTGACTAGAGTTAATGTTAGAAGATTTTTTAAAAAGCTGGTAGAAGAATTAGGCTGTCAGGGTTTAGACTTGTTTTATACTACCTTTTCACCATGTATGATTCCATTGAGATTTTAAGTATTAAATTAATAGATACCTAAACTGAAGAAAGTTGGTGGTGCTGACAAAAATGTAGCGATGATGTCAAAACATTCAAAAATTCAGAAACGTTCCTATTCAATCTTCATCACTGTTAGTTTTGCTATTTTTTCTGCTTCTAATGCACTAATATTAGTGTATATTGGAAATTGTTTCTGATACTGATGCATTTGTAATACATGCTAAACATGTATACCCATTACTGAGTTGATCATGTACAAATTTTAAGCTCCATAATATTTTTCTTATAGGCTGAAAGCCTTTCTATTGGATAAGATCTACTATTTTTTTAGTTATGACTATAAAAAGTAAGGTTGAGTAATATAAAACTTGATTTTGTTTTTATTTTAAGTTTTGTTTTATTTTGCCTTGTTTCTACAGCAGTTCTCTCATCTGTTGTCTAGGCTGGTCCTGAATTTTTATGTAGTCCAGGCTGGCCTCAAACTCAGTTCTCCTGCCTCAGACTCTTAAGTGTTGGATTTATAGGCATGCATCATCACATTCATCTAATAAAAGTTGCTTTTAAAATAAGATACATATTTGAATTCTGCCTTTTCCACTGTAATCTTAGTCAAATTACTGAGTCAGTTCATTAGTACCATTGATTTAATAAAAGACCCAAAACATTCTGCAAATACTAAACAAGGTAATATCTAAGAGACACATAAAAAAGCACTTAGCATTTGCATGTTTTCAACATTTGCTACTGAGTTGATTAGATTCCTTTTCGATTACTATATTTTAATATGTCTGTCCTATGCCTTTCCCTAATATCCCTTGTCTAATAATTCTAATGAACTTTTCCCAATATGCTAGGGTATTAATAGCTTAGACCTGTAGACCATACAGTTTCCATTATAATAAACTATTCAACTCTGACAAACTTTCCTGGACCACAAGTTAACAACAAACAATGAAAGCTTTGCCCTGCCTACCTGTACCCTCTAGTCATAACAGGATGACACAATGAGAAGAGCAAGGACATGAACAGACATAGCCAAGATCTCACAGTAATAAATAGCAGATCTATTACTCAGTATTTCAATCCCGTCACTTTTTATTAAAAATGCTACAACATCTAATAAACATACGTCAGGATAAGCAAATGTTATAACATCTTCAGAAAAAGGCAGTTTTATAGATCATTTGCTAGTGTACAGTATCTGGAGTAGTAATGTTCCCTTGGCATAAGCTGCAGCATCAAGCTTCAAGCTATGCTGTAAAACCTGGATGTGTTACTGAGAACCACACATCACTACATTCATGTAAATAAGAGTTTAATGTCCTCTGTCAGAAGAAATACAGAAGGGATCATGGATAAGAAGAAAGTTATAAGGGAAGCTGAGGTTCTTCATTAGATCTGAGGTCTAGGTTCCTAGGACAAAAAATAAGAATACCCCAGACACTTCAGAAAGATCATTTGAAATTATGTCACATCCGTATTTAAAAATGCCTGGCCCTCAACATCTTGTCCATTTGACTTTATAGTTTATTTATATAATAGACTTCTCATATTAGAGAAACCAGTGATATTTGGCCTTCTGAGTCAGATCCACTTCATGAAGCACACTGGTCTCAAGTTGTATCAATTTACCCACAAATGACTCAAAGCTCTCTGTTTTTATGGCAGAGTACTACTAAGCTATTTAGTTCTGAAAGAATGTTGGTATTTTCATAAAAATTGCATTAAATCTCTGTATCAGTTTTGGCAATATACCAATTTTGACAATATTAATTCTTTCTGTCTGATAACAAGGGATGTCTTTGCATTTTCTAACATCATCTTCAATATTTTTCACTATTATGTAGGTTTCATCGAGCAGGTCCTTCCTCAGTTAGGTAGATTCTCAGGTATTAAGTTTTGGAAGGAGCTATTGAGAGTGGATTTTTTCTTCTCAGCTCTTTCGAAGTTCATTGCTAGTGTAGAAAAATGCTATTGATTTGTTTGTAATAATTTCCATACATATTCCCTTTATTCCATTCTCTTCCTTGATTGCTTTGCCTATGGTTTTAAGTACTATATTTAAAATGAGTGGCGAGAGTGTACAGTCTTGTATTGTTCCTGACGTAAGGGTAAATGCTTTCAAGTTTTCCCCATTTAGTATAGTATTGGCAGTAGGTTTGGTGTAGATGGCTTCTATCAGTTTGAGGTAAGGTACTTCTATACCTCTTTTCCTGAGGGCTGTTTTTTTATAAATTGCTGTTGAATTTTGTAATGTGCTTTTCTGCATCTATTGAGATGATCATGTGACTTTTATCTCTGCTTTTACGTATCCTGCGTACTACATTACTTGATTTATTGTATGTCAAACCATCCCTGCATCTCTGAGATGAAGTCAACTTCCTCATAGTGAATGATGTTTATAACAATTTGTTGAATTCTAATCACCAATGTTTTATTGAAGATTTTTGCATCTTTGCTGCTTGTTGTGGTTAGGATCTGGAGTGTCCCCCAAAAGTCTCATGTATTTTAATGTTATGCATTGCCTATGGAACCATGTGATGTTGGTGGATTGGGGTCTAGCCTGGAAGGGTGGATTACAGTTAAGACTAAAGGCGTGTGAGTTAGGATTAACGGTGTGTAGTGGCTACACCTGGATGCAGGAGGGACTAATTACTGGGCAGAGACCTGAAAGGATACATAAGCTGCACCTGCCTTCCTGGAGGACTGCGACTAGTCTCAACTGGTCTCAGCTTGCCTTCCTGTTTGTGATGTCCTGAGAAGCTGCCTCCACCTCTGCCTCTGTCCTGTACTCTGATTGCTGCCGGCCACCCCGAATGGATTGTGACCATATGAAACTGTGAGCTAAAATAAACCTTTCCTAAATTTGTGCGTATCGGGTACTGAGTCACAGAAACGAAAAAGTAACAAAGACACTGCTATAGTTTGGATCCTGAGTATCCACCCAAAAGCCTCATGTGGAAGGGGCAGATGTTTGGGGCTTGACCTAGAAAGAATGTGTCAATTTGTTGATATTGGGGGAGGGGCATCCTTGTTGACTTATGGGCCAGAAAGTGAGGGAGGGCCTCTCACCCTGAGGTGGGGGTGGGCCCAACTGGAAGATTATTTAATTCTAAGTAAAGAAGGAAGAATAAACATTGTTACAGCACTAGCCTAACCAGTCTGCAGGCTTCACTTTGCTCCAGACTCACTTGGCTTCTGTGTGCAATGAGGGGAGCAGTTCTCCTACTTCTGCCATCTGCCATTTATTTCCACCATTGCTGGAAGCACAGGAGTGGACTATGTGAGACTCTCTGAAACAGTGTGCTAAATAAATCTTTCTTCCTTTAAATACTAGATATTGGGTATTTTGTCACAGCAATAAATAAGTAACTAAGACAGAAATAGGCACCAGGAGAATGGGGCTGTTGCTGTGACTTTATCTGGCCATGTAGTCTGGAAGTCTTTTGAATTGGTTTGCAGGAGGAATTGAGAATGCCAACTCGAGAAGCCTCACAGGACTCTGAGCCAAGCTTGATGGAAGATTCTGGTCAGAGTTCAGAAAACCAAAATACTGATAGAAGTGTGGATTAGAAAGGACAGGCTCAAAGAGTTTCAGGTGGGAAGAAAGACTGTATTAACAGTGTAAAGACCATGACTGCCATGCTGTGGCAGAAAATTCATTGACATTTTGCCCTTGCCCTTCTGCAGATGAAACTGGTCAGAGACACAGTATAGTGACTATCAACACAAATAGTTTTATTCATGCAGCAAAAATAATTCAATATCACTTAACTTTGTACATTCTGAGAAATGTTTTGAGGTCCCAGAAGATCTCTCCAATATGAGGTTAAGCCTTTAAAAAATTTTAATCACCCATCACTTCATTTGTCTCTTAAGGGGAGAATTGAAGACCTCAAATGACCCTACATTCTTGGCACCAGAAAATAATCAAGTATAGTAAGACTATCATTTTACTTGCACTACATATTAAGAGTGACAGATTATAATGCTGCTGTAAACTTCAAAAAAATAAGATACATGCTAAACCAGTCTGTAAGGAATAACCTATGTGTATTAAGGTTTATATGTGCCATGCCCATTTATGAGTGATTTTGATTTTATACTTTGATTGCTCCTCACAACTATTTTCATTTCTTATAGGTTAGAAAATCGAAGTGCAAAAAGATCTGATAACATGCCAGGAAACATTAGCAAGAAAGAAGAGCTAGGATTAGAACTCCAAAGTATGTCTTCTTTCTACCATGGCTTCTATGATGCCCATCTTAGTCCTAGAATTTTATTATCCTGCAATGCTTCGTATTCCTTCTGTCATTTGGTTCACTAGTAAATACTTTGGTAGATCATACCGTCTATGAAAGAAACAAAGAAAATGCACTTATTCCACAAGTATATGCTCAAACCAATGCCTGACCGTGGGACTGCCACAATGTCTACCACTAAGGAAGAGACAGAGGCATGGGATAAAACAGTGAGTCAAAATGGCTCCCAAACTGGGCTGTAGTATTAAAACAAAAAGTTTAAAGACATGCATGCATAGTATTCCATTGTGTATAAATACCACAGTTTGTGTATTCATTGGTCTGTTGATGGGTATTTTGGTGACTTCCATATTTTTGCTATTGTTAATTGCAACGTGGAGGCTTTTGCAGGCAGATGAAGAAACTTGAGAACATCACGCTTAGTGAAGTGAGTCAGGAGCAGAAAGTGAAACATCAAATGGTCTCTCTGATATGAGAGACCCAGATCACAACTATCTCGTGGAACTTAAAAAATAAAAAAGTGAACCTGGGGGGAAGGGTGGGGAGAAAGGGAGAGGTAGGTAGGGGGAGGAACAAAAGGAGAGTGGGAAAGTCCTTGTCACCTTGACAAGATACGTATGTGCACAAAAGGCTCAACTTCATTGTAAACCTTAAATCTTGTGCTTATACATATCAATAAAATGGGGGAAAAAAGAGAAGACATGTAGAGCTGAATCTTAAAAGCTGAACAGCAGAGGTGGATAAAATTGTGAAGAACAGAATGCTAAAAAAATGAGTGGGAATTCTTTGATGAGAAATGTGAGAAGTATGGAAGTAGTACAGAGTATAATACTTTCAGGAAGCTGAAAATAGGTGTACAGAGTTTCAGGGAATAGTTTGCCTAAGAGATGAGAGGTTAAAGTAGGCAGAGAGGCAGAGGCAAGACTGAAGAAGGCCTTGTAAGTTATAAGAATTTGGATTCGACTGTGAGATCATTTGTAAGACGACATAACAGAAAGACTGCTGTGAGTCTAAGGCCAGCCTGTGCTACATAGTGAGTTCAGGACCCTATCCTCCCTCCCCCCTAAAAAAATAAATGAAACATAGAGTTTAGGTGGGAATAATCTAGCAATGATAGGCAATATACTGACCTATCAAAAGATCTTGCTGGCTATTGTAAAGACTATGATTGAAAGCGATCAGACTGGAGATAGGGAAACTAATTAGAATGTTAGCACAGCAAACCAGAAAGACAATAATGGCCTCAAGAAAATTAAGTCAGTGGTAGTGAGAATAAAAAAGAGAAAGACATGAGAGATGTTAGAAGAGTATATCAACAAAATCTGATGATTAAATGTAGGGCTGAAAACTCAGTGACATGAAGATAACCCCTTAGCTTTGAATTTGATAAAATAGATGGATGCTGACTGCATTCAAGACAGAGCAGTCACTGGAAGACAAGTAGAATATAGAAGAAAAAGGATGAATTTAGGACACTCAATTAGCCTTTACTGAGCACACACTAGATAAGCTCTCCTCTGAGCACTGGCTATTGTAGATATAAATGGACGTCAATGTCTGTTGCTCCCGCAGTGTGCCTAGGTGATGAGTGACAGATGCTCTCTGTATGTGTGTGTGACTAAAGAAGTACTCATTAGGCATATGCAGCTATTCAAATGTAAAGAAAAGTAAGTAAACATAAATTTTAGGTTATTAGTGATACCAGGTACATTTGAAAACAAGAGACACATGTGTTTACTGTCTACTGTATTAAGTGGCATACACAAAGAACATTTCCATCACTGCAAAAAAGGACTAGTTATCTTAAATAATGGTATGAGTGTCTTTTGTCTTAGTCACTTTCTCATAATTGAGACAAAATATTCAGACCCAAAACTTAAAGGAGAAAAGGTTTATTTGGCTCTTGGTTTTTGGAAGATTCACTCAATAGTCAGCTGGCTCCAAGGCAGAAAGGACACGGCAGAAGCAGCTGCGGTGAGAGAGAGACCACTGTTTCACAGTAGCCAGGAAGTAGACAGGGAAGAGGGTAGCCAGTTTCAAAGATACACTCTTCCAGCTCTTGAAATATATCAGAGAAAAAATGGCAGCAAATTATAGCCACTATGGAACCTGAATCAAAAACACCTGGAAAAACAACAATTTAGTGAAGAGGAAAGCTAGAAATCAAAAAGAGATTGAAGACAAACCAGAGAAAAGAATAATGAAGTTGAAAATGCCAGCCCAGGCTCCAGGAAAGGGAGCCTTTACAAACGCAAATTAAGTATGGAGTGGTCCAGAGATAAACAACTGATGAGCAGCATTGAACTCAAGCCCACTGGTATTGTAAGCTGAAAATGTAATATGGGGTATAACTCCGCCAGTGACAACTTAGGCACCTCAGGCTAGCATTTAAGAACAAATCCACTGCAGAGCCTGCCATTTTTGGGATTGATGTGAACAAGGCCACAATAAGAAGGCACTGAGATGCTCTGAGAATAAAAAATCACAAAAAGGTCCACACTTCAGTCTTGTGAGTCACCCACCTATGGCAGCTGTATAGAAAATGCTACAGGTGACAGTCACAGAGATAAGGAAGTCTAGCCACAGACCCACTGAGAGATACAGATATTAGTGATCCCAGGCTGTGGGAGATGTATCCGTCCTTCCACTTTGGTGAAGAGACAGGCCAGTCATGTGTCTATTTTTGAGGAAGCCAAGATAAAAGTGCTAGGACTATGCACAGCAGACTGTGTAGCAACTTTGAGCACAGAAATCAGTGGTCTGTTTACTGTTTATTTTCTCCATTCACCATCATGTTCAGAGATATGTCTCACACCTTGGTCATTTGTCACATCTCAGTGGGTAGAGACATGAGAACCTCAGGAACATGAGGGTTCCTCATGAGCTCGTAGGTTGCAAAACTAATTGGGATAAGCAGTGATGGAAGCACACAGAAGGGCACAAACACTAAAAACCACTTGAGTGAACATAGCCTCTAAGCAGGTAACATATCCAACCATGAAGGCAGGGTGGCCTGAACATTCATATGGCAAAAAGTGAGTGGCAGAAACACAATGGGCCCTAATACTTCCTCACTATGCTTCCCCATATCTGGTGGACTCAAATAACACAGGTCCTAGAAAAAAAATCTACTCATCTGAACACCTTAACCAGCAGATAGATAATGTTAGATCACTTCTGCTTTTCTTTGTAGTATGGGTGGGGTCTTGCTTTGTTTGGCTTTGCTTTTGGTTGTTCTTTATTTTTTTCTTTTTATCTATTCTTTCTTATATTTCCCATATTTGCTTCCATTATTTTAACCTAATTATATTTACTTTCAGTCTTTAACTGAATTATCACAATTTTCTCTCTTCCTTTATCTCATCTTCCATTGCTTTTTAATACATTTTACTTATTGTTTGATTTTTCACTTTCCCATTCCCATCATTTTCTTATTTATAATTAATAAATTTTAGATATTTAGTTTGATCATTTGTTAATTCTTCCTTATTTTCCATTATTAATGATGCTATCATAGCTGCTTTTAGAAGATCTTTACAGCATACCAGTATTTAGATTGCCTTTGTTTTGATATTATATTGTAGATCTCTTTTCTATTTTTAAGGGTGGTAGAGCTTTTAATTTTTTGATATGGCAATATCCAGGTTGTCTTATTCACTATCTCTTTTTCTTTCTTTCTTTGTTGCTTTCTTTGTTTGTTTGTTTTTTTCCTTGTCTACTTACTACTGGATATCAAGCCCAGAGTCTTTGCACTGAGCTAAATCCCTAGCCTATTTTTATGTTTGATTTTGAAACAAGGTCTTACCAAGTCACTAAGTTTCCCAAAGCTATATCCAACTCATGATCCTCCTGCCTCAATCTGCCAATGTGCTGGGATTACAGATTAAGTACTTTTATTTTTTTATTCTGTAAGCCAATATCTGGCTTTCTTTGTGTTATAAAAAGTATTGGAATTCCCTTTTTCCTTTATTAGTGGTCTTGGGGAATCAAACCCCTAGAAGGTGAATAAACACTGAGAAGGCTGTCAAATACAAAATTGACTAAGTTGAACAGTAGTGTAAATATCAAAACATGATGAAACCCAAGGATACATCACAGGCCGAAATCATCTAACTAAACATATCTTCACAATTGGGACTGACTTTTTCTACCATGGCTGATCTACAACCCTTGACACAAAAGCAAGGGACACATGAGAAAGCAATGCAGTAAGATTACACCCACAAATACTTAATTTACATGCAAAAACCCCCTGCATCTTTGGCCATTATAGAAAGGTAAATCCAACAAAATTGAGTTATTTTTTTTTAAATCTTACTGCAGTAAGAATGGCTAACATTAAAAACTCAACAAGAGTTGGCAACGCTGTGAGAAGAAATGAGTATTATTCATTGTTGGTAGAAAGGTAAAGTAGTACAACAACTATGAAAACTGGCAATAAAATTTCACAAAAAACTAAAAACAGAAATACCACTTAACCTGTCTTTGTCATAGTGGGGTACTGAAACCTCCTACCCCTACAATAATTGTGTTAGTGCCACTTGTTCTTTAATGCATGACAGATTTTGTTTTACAAAATTGTGTTCCCTGATGTTACTGCACAAGAGAATGGTATAAAGGGAATACATATAGAAAAAGAAGAAGTCCAAATATCTTTATTTGCAACTGACATGATATTCTACATAGAATCCCCACACACAAACTCTACCAAGAAACTCTTAGAACCAATTTAAAAATTCAGCCAAGTTGTAAGTTACAAAATTAATACAAAAAATAGCATTTCTGTACAGTAACAATGAACTTACTGAGAAAGAGCTTAGAACAATAACCCTATACTCAATAACTACTTAAAAATTAAATACTTAGGAATAAACCTAATCTAGGAAGCAAAGGATCTCTACAATGAAAACTACAATTATGGTGCAGAAAGAAATTGATGAGGACATTAGAAAACGGAAAGAAATCTCCTGCTCCTCAATAGGTAGAATTAATGTTGTAAAAATGACCATACTGCTAAAACTGGTAGAGAAATTCAGTGTAGTTCCTACTAAAATACAAAAAAATCTTGTCACAGACTTGAGAAAACTATCCTAAAATTCATAAGAAGTAAAAGAGACCCAGAATAGCCAAAGTAATCTTGAGCATCAAGACAAAAGCAGATGACATTGTGACTCTAAATATCAAGTCACATTACAAAGCACCATGGATAAAAAGTGCATGATATTGGCACAAAAATAGATTGTCCAATAGAATAGAACAGAGGCTGCAGAGACAACAGTGAAGTACCCTGAGCTATCTAAACTTCGACAAAGGGAACAAAACATATGCTGAAATAAGGTAGCTTCTTCAACAAAAGGTCCTTGGATTTACTGGTTATCCACATGCAGAAGAATGAACCTAGAACCAAACCTATCACCACCATGTACTAAAATTAAATCAAAGTCTATCAAAGACCTAGATATTAAAACAGAAATGCTAAACCTCCTGGAGGACAAAAAGGGGTAAAACTTTTGAAGGTACAGGTGTGGGCAAGGACTTTCTCAATAGCACACTTGACACAAAAGAACCCCTAGAATCAACTAATGGTGTTTTATAAGAACTAAATGAAAACAGACTCCTCAAAATTAAAAGACCCAATTAAACATGGGCAATTGAAATGGATAGACAGTTCTCAGAAGTACAAACGGTCAGCAAATATATGATAAAAGGTTCAACAGCCTTTGCCATTAAAGAAACGCAAATTCAAACAACACAGAAAAACCAACCTACTCCAGTAAGAATGGCTTATATCGAGAATTCAAAAAGCAAACGATGATGGCAAGGATCTGGGGAAAAGGAGCCCTTTCACATTGCTGGTGGGACTGTATACCATCATAAAAGCAGTATGCAGATTCCTTAAAAATGGGATTTTCATACTTAATTTGACCTAGTGATATCTCTTCTGGGTATCTTTTCAAAAGAGTTAAAAGCACCATATAATAAATATAAACACGCATACCCATGTTTGTAGCAGCACAAATAAAAATAGCTAAAACATTTAAGATGCCAAAATATCCATCAAGAAACTAATGTATAAAAATATGTGGTTCATATACACAATGGAGTCCTACTGTGTCATAAACACAGAAAGATTTGAGTTATTTGTAGGTAAATGGATACAACTTGAGATCATCATAGTTAGTTAAGTGAATCAGACTCTGAGGGATAAATATTGCATGTTTTCTCTAACATAACAAGGCAGAGTGTACATAAATAAAACAGCCCAATAAATGAAATGTTACAAGTCAGGGGATATGATGAAAGGAGTGGAGGAAAAGAACAGGGGAGGGAGAGGGAATGCAAAGTTGTTATTTTTCCCCAATTTTATTGATATGTATAAGCAAAAAATTTAAGGTTTACAATGAAGTTGAGCATTTTGTGCACATACGTATCTTGTTAAGGTGACAAATACTTCCCCACTCTTCTTTTGTGCCCCTCCCTACCCACCCTTCAATTCCTCCCGCCCTACCCCCCTGGTTCACTTTGTTTTTATGTGTGTGTGTGTGTGTGTGTGTGTGTGTGTGTGTGTGTGTGTGTGTGTGCACGTGCACAACATTTTAAAGTTTAATGTAACTATTGTGTATCACATATACATACTAATAAAAGTAAGGGAAAAAGGAAATTCCCTTTGACCTAGTTATACCACTTCGGGGTATCTTTCTGAAGGAACTAAAGGCAATTACAGTGACACATGCAAATCCATATTTACAACAGCACAATTCATAATAGCAGAATCTTGGAAGCTGTCTATATACCCATCAACAGATAAATAAATAATATAAAGGTGCTATAGTTCTATTCTTCTGTAAAGAAGGACAAGTTTGAGTCATCTGTAGAAAAATGGATAAACCTTAAAACCCTAATACTAAGAATAATAAATAAAATCATTGTGTGATTTTCTTATTTGAGAAATTCAAAAGATAATTTAAAGAGAAAAGTAAAAGAGAGGGTAGAAGACTGGAAAATAGACGTCCTGGTATGAATATAATATCTATGGCTATAAGGAATTGTAAAGGTAGGAAAGAATGAGATGTAAGCATTTAAGTTGAGAAAATATATATATATATATATATATATAGTGCTAGGATTTACTGGTTATCCACATGAAGAATAATGATTCTAGAACCAAACCTATCACCACCATTGTTATGTACTAGAAGCAATTATAGCAATAAAAATGCTAATTATGGGAGAAAAGAATGCACCATTCCAGGTCATCTCCCCAGTGGCCCAGATCCAGCAAGGCCCCATCTCTTAACAGTACATTCAGATACTCAACTAGCTAATGGATGGATCCGCACATGAGTACAGCATCCTCATAGTCCAGTCACCTTCCAAATACATGAGACTTTTGGGGCACATTTTGTATCTAATCCATAACATTCCACCCTTGTTCCCTAAGAAATCATGCCCATCTTATTATGGAAAATGGAATTACTCCATCTTTAAGAGTCAAATAAGTCTTAACAGTTCGAGCACAGTCAAAAAGTCTAAGTCTAAAGTCTTCTCTGAGATATAAGGCAAATTCTTAGTTGCGAGCCCCTATAAAACTCAAAAAAATGCTAAATATATCCAACATTCAGTGGCATACAGTGAAAATTTCAATTCTACAGGAAGAGAGATAGGAAAGAATGAGACCAAGCAAGATGGAAACCCCACAGGGCAAACATTAAATTCTGTAGCTCTGAGTCTAGTAAGAATCGCAAGTTGTAGACAGATGTTAATTAACACCAAAGGATTTAAGTGGCCCCAACTTTATGGCACTGCTTGTCGAAGCCCTCCTGGCCTTAATTAAGGTGGTTTGCCCACTGCCTGCAGATTTCCTCAGCAGATGATCCACATTTCTTGCATTTTCCTCGGGTCTTCCCTGCACTTTCAGCTTCATTCTCATAGTGTATGCTCTGTACTCACAGAGATACACTGTCTAGACCCTAGGCCTTTAGGAATATGGACAGAAACAACATAGATAACAGCAAAGTCAGCTACTAGTTGAGTAGGAGATGTGTCTCCTTGAATCATGGCTGCATGAGCTCCTGAGTGCCTGTATTGCTGAACACTGTGAAACAAATCCCTGAGAATCAACTCCCTAGGTGACCTTGTTGGTGCAGTGGGCACAGGACTTGCTTTTCAAATAAAAGCTTTACAATTTTCCACACTAAAACCTTGAAAAGATGGAATCTTCAAGCCGTTTTTCCTACTTCCTGAAAGCAAAATACTCGCTCGGCTTCTTAAAAAAAAGAAAGAAAGAAAGAAATTCTATGGTGCTGAAAATTGAGTACAGGGACTTCATATTGAAGTACAACCCCAGCCAATTTTTATGCTGGCTTTTGAGATGGGGTCTCACTATGTTGCCAGATTTCCTGGGCTCAAAATTTTGATCTTCTTGCCCAGAGTGTTGGGATTACAGGGCCCAGCTTGGTCGCTTTTGAAGGCTACCTGTTTCAGCAACAATGTTCTCCAAGGACCCAACTTTACAGGTGCTTCCTTTCAGTTGATACTACAAACTTTTACATATTTTGTCTTTAATATGTGCTGATTTTCACTACTAATCTGGCTAAAAGCAGCCAGCAGCACATGAATGTTGAGATACCTTGAAATTTTCTCCACCATGTTAATTGATTCACTGCCCTCAATCTCAGTCTCCCACATTGTCTCAGGACAGAGGCAAAATGAACACAGATTCCCTGCCAGCATGGAATTACAGGGCACCTAATCCACCTGCTAATGGAGTCCTTGTTTCCCTTTGGACCTAAGCCTTGCCTTTACTCACTGTATTCTTATTAGCATGCTCATATTCTGACCACATACCAGAAAGATCCATCATGCTAAGTTTACAACATTCTAAATCTTTTCAAGTCAACATCACCAAACCCTTCCAAAGTCCTCCTTCAAAACAGTTTCAAAAAATTCTAACCAACATGATCAGGTACAGTCACAAAAACAAACCACTTCTATGGTACCAAAATTATCTCAGTGATTTTCCCACAGCTAGGATACGATACTCAACACCCACAACTTACTTAAATAGGACAGGTTTATTTTGATTCACTGTTTCAGAGGTCTTGGTCACTGTATAATTGGTCCAAGCCAACACAGAAACACCATGATAGAGGAAAGCTATTCACTTCATGGCCAAGAAGCACAGAGCAAAGAGAGAAACCACGGAGAGAAATACACTCTCCCAGGTCATGACCCATCCCCCCAACTCCCATGATCTCCTTTCAACAAGGTTCTACCTCCTAATATGAAATAATCAATGGGAAGTCCTACCAATGAGCAAAGAGCCCTTGTGATTCAATCGCATGAGACATTAGGGGTACATTTTAAATTCAAACCATAATAATGATCCCAGTGATGGCTCAAAATATGGACAATCAAATCCATGCTGATGAGGTTTCAGATGGAAATTCTTGCAATCAGACTAAGATACTTGTTATGTTACATCATGGCAAAGAATCTGTATAAATTTTGTCCATGCCTGTGATGGTTAGGATCAGGAAATGTCCCCAAAAGACTTATGTAGTTAGGAATAATGGGATATCTTTGGAACCATATGCTTTTAAGAGGTAGGGCCTGGTCAGATGCGGTGGAACAGTGGAGCTTATTCCAGAAGGAATGGATCACTGAGGCCTGGTTGAAGGAACAGGACACTTTGACATGACTTAGAAGGATGTATGTCAACTCCACCCTTCCTTCCTCATTTGTCCTCCTGTCTCCTAACCCATGAGAAGCTTTTCCTCAGACTAGGCCTACATCTCGTGTTTCCACCATGGCCAGTCACCCATGAATGGATTGAGACTTTCTGAAACTGTGAGCTAAAATAAATCTTTCCTTCTTAAATTGTACATGTTGGGAATTGACTCACAGCAATGACAAACTAACTACAACAATGCCTTAAGACCTTTTGGAGGCTGAACGGAGAGATCACTAGTCAGATGAAATACAAAGTCAACAAAGCATTCAGGCAGGGGGCATGTGATCAGGAATGTGTTTTACTGGGGTTTTATTTAAATTCACATTGAGAATCAGAAGCAAAAAGGAACAGTGCAAACAGACTTGGAAAACTTATAGTCTGACCAGGAAAAGAAAATGTTAATTTGTTTAAAAGTGCAGCGAAGGAGGTGGTATTTGCTAAATACACTGCCACAGTCAAAAAGAAGATAACCATTTTTAAAAGGGACAATTGGAGAGACATTTGAAGGGTGTCTCAGATATCATCTTAGCCATGGCGATCACAGAGTCTAAGAGTAAAAGAAATAGAAATTTGTGTCAAAGTCTTTCCAGGCAGTCTTTTGAGACTACATCCAAAAGTGCCTAGGAATTTGCGCTTGGTGTCCAGCAGCAAGGTGTTCAAAGACCCCTGACATTATGGCTCAAGCCAACCTGGGAATATCTCAGTTCATACTGGCAGCAGACTTTGGCATCTCATACATCATGCTGGCTTTTTGTGCTGGCAAAATGGCAGAGTTATGAAGTTATGGGGTTTCAACTAAGATTTCTGAGAAAGTCAGTTACACCAAGCATTGTGTTGCAGTGTTATTCCTGCAAGGAGTTCCTAACAGTGTGATGCGTTGAGCAGTCCAGGTGAAACTTAAGTTGCTTTAGAGACTACAAAGAGTTAGATGTCAGGAATGTGGAATGGCTGCCAAAAGAATACAGAACTTGACATTACATAGACAAAGTCTCAAATCCAAACACTGCCACTTAATAGATGCTTGCAACTTTAGACAGATTATTTTTATCTCAGTTTTCTCATCTCTATAAGGGATATAATATCCTTACCTTAGAAAGCCAGTGACAGTATAAAACAATAAAATATATGCTAAGAGGCAAAGTAGTGCCTAAAATAACAGTAATGCCTATTCCTTGTCCTCTTAAGTTTTAGTCCTGTGCTAATGAATGCTCAGGCATAGGAAATGGGATAAGTCACTTTAACCTTTCAGACTTATGTTTCTGTCTAGACTTCACCAGATGTTATCTAGTGACACACATCTCAGGTTC
This sequence comes from Ctenodactylus gundi, assembly GCA_004027205.1. NCBI lineage: Eukaryota > Metazoa > Chordata > Mammalia > Rodentia > Ctenodactylidae > Ctenodactylus > Ctenodactylus gundi. Next base: position 535,824 of record PVKB01000508.1, on the reverse strand, counting down.
TTGAGTAAGAATTTAATAGGTACTCATCCGCAATCTAGTTACTCTAATTACAAGCATGAGTTTTCATTGAAACTTGAGCCTTAAGTACACTCTAGATTATTTTTCAGCAGAAAAACGTTGGTGAATTGTTGAGATACATCTCTTCTTCTGATTACTGTTGTGCCATCCTCCCTTTAAGGCCTTTTTTTCACTGAACTAAAGTTATCTAATTTTGGCCTGTCAGGGAGACAACCTGTTGGTCTAAGTCTGAATTCTGCAGTCTCAAAATAAATTTTTGGCAAGATATATTCCCTAATAGTTGAACTACTATTATACATGAAGCTCAGACCAAGTAATAATAAAAGAAATGAAACTTTAGTTCTTTAGTTAATACCATTCATATTTAAGAATTAAATAGTAACATGTATTTAATGTCTACATACCAGCCTTACCACCATGAAAATTTCATGTCTCAATCAGTATGTAGTTCCAACTATATACACACACAAATGCACACATAAACTCTAGAAGGAAATTCACTAGCACATTAATATTGGTTCTTTCCCTGAAAGAGAATTATAGGAGATTTATTGTACTTTATTTTATCTGGTGGTGTCTATCTCTTCCATGAAACTATGTTATTGTTTTATAATCATAAACATACTTCTACTAAAATTCTTGGTTTCAAAATAATATCATAATAAACAAAAAGTTCAACAATAGATTTAAATTTTAGTTCTTCCATAGTTGAGCTGTTTTTTGGGCAAGCTGGATATTATATAGCTGGATTTTGGGCAAGTTTCTTAGCCTATAAACATCAGCTAACATTGCTGAAAAATAAAATCTAGTATCTATCTCATGTGACTGTGTATTAAATGCATTAATGTTATGTTCTCATAATAAGCCTAATATACAGGAGGCAGTCAGTGAATGACAATACACACATAGTTAATTAAGGTAGTAGTGGTGGGGGTTGTAAGAGTAATTGTACAGCAGAAGTACAATAACAAATGTAACAGTGATAATGACAACAATAAAAATAATGCTAAAAAACAAATTTTAGTGATTGTTTAGGCCAATTGTGTCATTTGGTTAAGAAATTGAAATCCAGAGGAACCCGGTAGAAATTGCAAATTAAAGGCAAATAAATTCATATCTTAGTCCCAATTTTCTTCCATTACTTTAAATAACTTATATACAGATAATGTTGATTTAATTCAACTGACATATTTGAGTATCCTTGACACTAGATGAAAAGAAGGACAGGTCTTACTCTTGTCAAACCTCACAGTTTATCAGAGAATCAGACTTATTGAAATATCCTTAGAAAATACTACCACATGTTATTAGAGAATTACAGAAATATGCCTTGGAAACACAATTTGGAAGAAACTATAAGATCTTCCTGGCCTGAGACAGGGGACAGGAAACGTTTACAGAGGTAACTTCTCAGTCAGATCTCAAAGGATCAAGAATATTTTGACAGGGAATATAAAAAGAAGTGGGAACTAGGTACATAGAATTATGTGTCAGTAAAGGCCCAAAGGCCTGAGAGTATAACATTTTGTAGGTAGCAGGTAGTAGCGGATGTATCTAGAACAGATGATTCATTTATTTATTCATTCATTCATTCATTCAATTTCATCAAATAAAAATTATTGATACATCTCTGCACCAAGTCACACACATTAAAATGCTGACGAGATGGTGTGTGAGCAGCTTTTTATAATGAAAATGAGTAAGATTGAATCTCCAATTTTGTCTGGTCGAACCATTGTTGAATGGATTTTTTCTACTGAGTAGAAACTGTATAAACCAGACATTGGGAATCAAAAGTGACACTGTCATTAAAAAAAATATATTCTCTAGGAGTCATAGCTGAAATGGAGCAGCACTTCGTGGAGGATCTCATTTCATGTCTGGCAGGATGACAGAAGCAAACTATCACCCCTTCCCTACTGATTTCCTAGTGGGAGCAACAATACTGCACTTAGAGAAGAATGACCTATAGGCTGATTAAGATGTGAAAAATGTTGAATTGATGCTATAAATTCTGGCTCAAGTGAAGGAACCACTAATGTGACTGGAACTCATGCAGTAACTTTCAGAGGCAAGAGATCGATCGGAAATTCATGTTCAACAATCTTGCTTTACCTACTGTGCCAAATCCAATTTTATTTAAGTGAGTAGCTTCTCTGAGAAATACAGGGTCAGGCTGCTCCAACTCCCCAACTGTGTTTGCTTCATATTTCAGACACACCATGAATGGCTTACATTTTAACTTTTAAATGAGATATAACATCATTGAAACAAAGAAGGCTGGAGAGAGAAACTCACAAAGACAGAGACTAAGAAAACAATGGAAAATGTACTAAAGTTTCCTAAATTGTGAATTTCCACAGTAAGAACACATTTGACACAAGAAATTCACTATGTCAGCCTGACCATCTCTGCTCCAACATTGCTTAACATTCACTAGGAATTGCATTTTGTTTCAGAGCTAAGTTTACCTCCGCAAGGAAGATAGGCTGAGTCAATGAGAAGCTTCATCTGTACCTGCAAACTCTTCTTTTCAATCCCTACATGATCCTGCATCTACAGTACAGAAATCACATACTTATTGTCATTCTGGTTTCTCTGCTTTGTGCTTCTTCAAAAAGAATGAAACTTCTTAAATCCTAAAAGAAAACTTAAGCCACACCATCAATCTTGCCTGTTTTTTCCAAACAGAAGCCCCGTTCCAGAGTGACAGAAAAGAAAAACTGCTCGATACACCTAATCCTGTAAACTGAGACAGAAGAAAGATGCATTTGCTATTGTAAGAAGGCTGTTGGGTATGACCTTAATTCATCTTCTGTAGGAAAGAATCACATCTGTTTCCAAATGTTTGTGCCAAAAAATGCACACACATTAAGAGGTTAGTAATATCAATTGTGCACTGGTTATGTGAAAGGCCTGCGTAAGTGTGGTCTCATGTTATCCTGAGATATCCTGATCAGAATATTTATAAATTATAATGTAATTGTTTGGGTACAGTTATCACCTTGAAGAGAAAAGACTTTCAATTTTAAAATATAAAAGAAAAAGGAGTTTTTTAAAAGATATATATTTTAGTTACCGATTTAAGGCCTGGAACAAAGTAGCCATACAATAATGGCTGAAAAAAAATAATGCATGATTGAAAGTACAAAATAAAGCAGAATTAAGAAGTTAGCAGCAAAAAGAAAGGATATTAGATATAACTTAGAAGAACTGTTAAATTATCCTGAAATAGTATGTCTGATATTTATCATACACAGTATCTGTCAGCAACTCTATCTGATCATTTCCTTCAAAAGTCTTTGAAAATAATCTTCCTTTGAATGAAATAAGGTGGAAAGACACTTTGCAGATATTCTATCTCAATTTTACCTGAAATTTGCGATTTTAGGGTCTATACCAAGCCAGTTGTATATAAATAATTTAAAAAGGAAAACTTACACAGCACTAGAGCTACTTTTTGAGGGAATATTTTCTCCCATTCATAATATTCACCTACGTTCCTTTATCTAACACTTAGCTTATAGGTAGTAATACAAAAAATTAGACTGTTGAAAGCACAAAGCACTTGAGAATACAGGAACACAACACTTCGTAAGGCATGAGAAACATACTAGTTCAGGAACCAATGCAAACCAAAAATTACCTTGCCTTTTGAAATATATACTGTATTTCTAAATAAATGTTATGTTTTGATCTAATATGTTACCCAAAAGTCTATGCTTGGAATGTAAATTGATCCAGAGAAGTTAACTGAGTCAAGTGTATAAATTCAGTAATGATTTCCTGTGCTGTTAGAAAGTAGGCCTTGTTGAAGAGATGGGTAACTGGGGGTATTGCCTCCAAAGGTTTAGGTCCTTCACGAACAACTGTTGCTTTATTTTTTTTTTTACTTTCTATGAGCTGCTTTCTCCACTCTAGGCCTTTCTGCCACTGTTAGCTGACCAGCATGTTCTGAAGTCTTTTGAAATCGTGAAATAAAATAAAACTCTTCTAATTTAAGTTGCAGGTGTGTTGGGTCCTATGTCCTAGTCACGAGAATGTAACTAACAAGGGTTGAAGGAATGGCACAGCTGTTAAAGCACTTTCTTAGCAAGCACAAGGCCCAGAGTTTGATTCTCCAGCACCACACAAAGGAGGGCATGGTAGTGAATGCCTACAATACCAACATTAGGGAGATAGAGGCAGGAGGATTACCATGAGTCCAAGGCTAGTCTGGGCTGCACAGTTTGTTCAGGACCAACCTGGGTTACAGAGAGAGATCTCGTCTCAAAAGAAAAAGTATATGACTAACAAAGTACTAAAAATCTGGGTAGGGGTATGTATGTCATGTGCACACATACACGTTCATGAGTACATATATTTGAGGATAAGTGGGAGGAGTTAAATAACCTGAAGTCAACACAGGTATCTGAGAAAGGAAAAACATTCTTGAAAACACTAGCAACTAGGATGGTGGTACAGTTTGGATCTTGAGCGTCCCCCCAAAGTCTCATGTATTTGGAACTCTGTATTGTCGGGATGCAGAGTTTAGCTGGAAGGAAGGGACAAATGTTTGGGGTTTTTCCTGGATGGATGTATCAACTTTTTGAGATTGGGGGTTGTCAACTGGGTGTTGAGATTGAGGTTAGACCCTTCACATGTTTATCATTGACTTGTGAACCAGGAAATGAGGGAAGAGCACCTGCCCTGGAATGGGGGCAACTGGCAGAACCAAGTAAAGGAAGAAAGAAGAAACACTGTTACAGTTTCTTCCTGAGAAAGGTCTAACCCAGCCAGTTTGCAGATTTGACTTTGCTCCTACCTCACTTGACTTCTGTCTGTAATGGGGTGAGCAGCTCTCCACCCTCTGTCTCTGCCATGCTGCTCCCACCATGGCCAGCTGCCGCATGAATGGGCTCTGTGTGTGTGTGAGACCTTCTGAAACTGAACTAAATAAACCTTTGCTCCTTTATATTGTGGATGTTGGGTATTTTGTCAATCCATGAATAAGTAACAAAGACAGATGGTAATTGTGTAACATTAATAACCAATAAAAACTACATTCAGCATGTTAAATAGGAATATAATCATATGTTTGAGTATTATGTGGTCTGAGAATATTTAAGTGCACAAATACTAAATATGTAATACTGTATGAAAAAAATTAAAATTATATTTTATAAATTTTCAAATTTTACATAAATCACTTCCTAATTGCTCTCCCATTTCTTTACTATTGACAAACTACTAGCATTTCATTCTTAGAGAATGGTGTTATGGTTTGGGGCTGAAATATCTCCTTAAAAATCTCATGTGTTCACAGGTAAGACTTCTGGAAGAGGGGGGAATGAGGATGGTAATGGAGTAAGATCACTCTGTCAGTGTGGCTTCACATTAATTTTGATGGAAGTCTGAGATTTAGCGAAGGAAATTTCTCTAGAGCTTGGTTTATGAAGGTGGAGGAACTATTGATCCCGAATAGAAACCGCACAACATGGGAAGAAACTGTGGTGATCACCTGCTAGGTGAGTGGATGACTAGGTTAGAGAAAGGGTCTAGGGCAGTGCCAGGCAGGGCCTGGGGCCACGGCAGGAAAGTGTGAAAGTGTGCCTGAGAGTAGAGAGCACCAAGTACTATGGCAGAATTATAGTCAGGACAGCACACTAGAAGGTGCTGGCCAAGCTTGTGGCTATGTGACTTTTAATGCCAAGAGTAGTGTAGCTGTAGCATTAGGCTAGTTGTTAGGTTTTGTCACTGAACTTTTAGCAATATATTATAATATTTTATAGATTTTTATTCATATTGAAGATGGTGACATAGATACTGATATACATTTCCAATATATATCAACAATTACTTTGTCCTTAAACCACATAAGGTAATCTATTACTACTTCATTGAAAATGGAAGAACATTAGGCAACCAGAAAATGGTTGGTTGTTGAGAAGATCCTCCATATTAATAGTTGAGTAAGCTAAAAACAAGCAAAAGTATTAAAATGTGTGTGAACTGAAGAATATTCTAAGGAAAAAATAATTAAGTGGAAGAAATCATCAGAGTAAAGTCAGAGTCCATACACACTACCTGATCTCCAACTCACAGCAATAGAACCATGGAAAAATGATGCAATAAGTCATCGGCAAAAATACTTGACTCCCCAAAAGCTGATAACATGGGTTCTGAAGTAGCAAGAGTAGGAGAAGTCAAAAAACAAGCGGAACTGGTGGCCGAACAGTTCAAGCCAGAGATGCTGACATAAATGCAGGGGATATTCAGTGAGTTCAAAGAGGATTTAACCAAGCAAACAATAATCTCCATAGATAAGAAAACTTAGTGATTATAAAGACATAAAATAAACAAATAAACAAGGCAATGCAAGTGATGAAGCAATGTTTGCATAGAGAAGTAGAAAAATTGAAAGGAACCCAAGCTAAATTCCAGGAGATGAAAAATTCACATGAAAGCATCAAAAATTGGCTTAAGTATTTTGAGGACAGAGTATTGGATATCGAAAACAAGTTCGACACACTGGACCATGCAGTCAGTGATGACCAAAAAACAAATGAAAAGAGACTAGATAACAACAGTCAATGGATAATTCAAAAACAACGTCAGAAACAACTTCAGTACTGCAAGAGAAAATGTAAAAAGTACAAACAATATGTTCAAAAATTACAGCATAACAATTTCCCAGGCTTCCGGTCAAGATGACGGCTGAGTAACAGCATGGCACAAAGTCTCCTCATCAACTCACTTAAAAAGTCAAGAAGATAGTTAGAAAAAGCCTGTTTGGTGTAGCTAGGAAAGAGAGGTGCATCCCCAGAAACTGAAAGGCGACCAGCGGGAGGCCAGAAACTCCGAAGGATCATCAAAACTGGAGGGGGGGAAAAAAAAATAAATCCCTGCAGTCCAGTAAGCTGCCGCGGGCGGCGGCAAATGACAGGCAGCGGGCGACACAGGAACGCTCACGGGGACCTGAACATCCGACTGAACGGAGCTGGAGAGAAGGGAGCACACAACAAGGGGACCTGCTGTGGGCGGGTCAGAAGCACCTGACTTGGTGCAGCCCACGCTGCCAGCACCCACAGATCACAAACAAGGTCCAGAGGCCAGACCTCAGCCCAAGGTAAACGCGGACCCAGACTAGTCGGAATCATTGGCTGCCTGTGGCCTCAGAAGCACTCACCCGCGGGTGTTTGTACTATAAATGCAGTATGCGCTCCCCTAGAAAAGATCCCGGAATCCCAGATCAGAAACGGGACTCAGCAGCCAATGCAGGCAGTGACATAAGCAGGAGCCATTCACTTTTCCTGCACACCAGAGACAGTCAGAGGTAGCAGTATCTGATTCCCCAGGGTAGGGTGCAAGGGGTGCTGATATTGCAGAACCCAAAGAAAAGGACAAAAATGATGGTAACTTCTGGGCCCAGATAGTCAGTGAATTAAAACAGGAATTGAAGGAGGAGTTAAACCTGGAATCAAAGAAGGAAATAAATCAGACAGCATGAGAGCTAAAAGAACACTTAGCTAAGCATAAAGCAAGCCTTGAAAAGGAATTAGAGGAGACCAAAGAAGAATTGGGGAAGCATAGGCACAAATCTACAAAAAGACCTGAAACCCCAGGAGATGAAGTCAGGGTAAATAAAGATGAATATGGCAAAAATGATGGCAACTTCTGGGCTCAGAAATTCAGTGAATTAGAACGAGAATTAAAGCAAGAAATTAAACAGGCAGCAGAAGAGCTACACCAATATATAGATAAGCAAAAAAACATGCCTTGAAAAGCAACTAGAGGAGACCAGAGAAGAAATATACCAGAAGATAGTGAAGACAAAAGAAGAAGTTAGAGAAGAACACAACAGAGATATAGAAAAATTGAATGCAGATATTCAGGAAATGAAAAAGCAACCACTTTCAATAACTTGAGAATAGTATGTCAGACCTAGAAAATAAAGTGATTCAGTTGCAACATACAGGCCATGAAGAATACAAAGTAAATAAAGAAAGCGAGTCATTACAACGACTGATAGATGATTCAAGGAGAAATAACCTCAGAATTATAGGAATCAAGGAGAAGACTGAGGACAAAACAAAAGGCTTAAAGGACATGTTTAATGAAATAATGGAAGAAAATTTCCCAAATCTAAGAAGAGAAATGAACATGGAACTTTTGCAGGCATACAGAACACCAAAAAACTTTGATCAGAAGAGACCCTCATCATGACACATCATAATTAAAATTCTATAAACCCAACACAAAGAGAAAATACCAAAAGTGGTAAGAGAAAAACAGAAGGTAACCTACAAAGATAAACCCATCAGGATAATGGCAGATTTTTCAATCCAAACTCTAAAAGCAAGAAAATCGTGGAGCAATATCATCCAAGCACTAAAAAAAACATAGATGCCAACCAAGACTGCTATATCCAGCAAAATCATCTTTTAACTTCAAGGGAGAACTTAAAACTTTCCATGACAGAGACAGCTTAAAGGAATTTGTAGCCATTGAGCCAGTATTGCAGAAAATACTTAAAGGACACTTGGACAGTGAAAGGGAGACCAGCGACACCAATGACCCCAGAGAAAAAGTGACAACAGCTAGAAGAGAAGGAGCTGAGAAAAAAGTAGGTTAGTAATCAGTGAAATATGAGTAAATAAGATATGAAAGTTAGGAAATTAAGAAATAACTAGATTTGCCTACATGGCTGTCGCTTTAAGTATATTTATGTGGTATAGATTTAAGTTCATTGAATGTAGCAATGTGATATAGTTTTAACTTTGTTTTGTTGTAGCAATTCACTTATTAGGTCACTAATGAAAGTTTATCCTAAGGAAACTGACTGATATAAACATAATCTTGTGAATGTACAAATATGCACCTTCCAGTATTCAGTTAAGGCAACTGAAATTTATTTATTTATTATTTTTTCTTCTTTCCCAAATTAACTATCCTTTTGAACTACATGCTTATAATTATTTTTTAGTGTGAACTGGTGGGTAAGGCCAGGTTTAACATTAGCAACAAAGATGTAGGAAAATATGGGGAAATAAAACTTTTGGTGAATATCCCAATGAAGGAATTGGTTGGATTCAGAGAGGAGATATCAAGATTTGACTACTGCCAACCCATTAGAGGAATAGGAAGCTGGGGTAGAGTGGTGATTTGAGTGAAATGACTTAGGCGTGGAAGATTAATATGTTAAACACTGTATGGTTTCTCGGACTTGGAAAACCCAGAACACAGACATTCTTTGGAACCATATGAAGTGATAGCTGGAGTTGGGGGAAGGGACAGGGAGGGGGTGGAAGGGTAGAAGATGGGAAGGGATTGTGAAGTCGATGTGATACATAGATGTACAAAACACCCAAATTCATTGTAAATACTATGTATTACATTTGTATATTAATAAAAATATTGGGAAGAAAAAAGAAATTCCCAAATTCATGAAAAAAGTGCAGTTATAACAGGCATATAGAACACCAAATAATCTTGAACCAGAAAAGAGTATCTCCACAACATATCATACTCAAAATCCTAAACATTCCACACAAAGAATACTAAACTTGCATGAGAAAACAGAAAGTAACCTACAAAGTCAAACCTATCAAAATAATTGCAGATTTTTCACCATAAACCTTAAAGGTCAGGATGTTATGGAGTGAAACAACTCAAGTGCTAAAAGAAAATGATTGCAAACCCACACTGTTAAATCCAAAAAAAAAAAAAAAATCCTTCAAAATAAAGAAGTTAAAACCTAAAGAAATTTATGATCACTGAACTGGACTTCCAGAAAATACTCATAGACTCTTAGAGAGACTAATGGTTAAAAAAAAAAAAAGATCTCCCCCCCTCCCCCGCAAAAAGGAAGGACAATCAACTATCAAGACCATAGAACAAAAAGCAAATAATCAAACCAAAGCATCAAAATGATGACAGGATGCACCAAATATACCAGTATAATAACCAATGTTAATGGTCTCTGATCAAAAGACACATCTTGTTTTTAGAACAAACAAAGCAATTTGTTGCATGGAAGTGATGCACTTTATCCATTAAAAATAGTACACAGACTGAAAATAAAAGGTTGAAAGCAACACTTTACATAAATAGACATAGAAAAAAAGAGGGTGGGCAGATATTCTAGTCTTAGACACATCAGCTTTCAAGCCACAGTATACTGGTTTAGGGAACAATGCAACAAACAGGAAGAAACACAATTATCAATATATATGCACCTAACATCAGGGCATACAATTTTGTAAACCAAAAATTACTGGACATGAAATGACAAATTAGCCCAAATATAATTATAATAGGGGCTTCCGTGCTCTCAATATCAATATTAGATATGTCAAATAGACAAAATATTAACAATGAAATACTAAAGTCAAACCACACTAAGGAACAAATGGTCTTAACTGGTATTTTCAGAGTTGCATCCAACATCAACAGAATTCACTTTTTTTTCATAAAAGTACAAGAAACTGTTTTCTGAAATAGACCATATCATATGGCAAAAGGCTTGTTCAAATATAATCAAAGGAACTGAAATAATTCCTTGTATATTTTCATACCATACCAAAAATAAAACTACAAATTAATGGCAAGAAAAAAAGAAACTATAGACACTATACAAATTCAAGAGACTAAATAATTTGTTACTCAATAAACAATGGGTCACAGAAGAAATCAGAGAAGAAATTAAAAACTTCCTATAGTCAAACAACATAGAACCACATCATATCAGTGCCTGTGGGACAAAATGAAAATAGTACTAAGGTGGTAATTTATAACTATGAATTAACATGCTAAGAAACAAGGCAATTTCAAACTTAATAATTTACATCAACATCTCAGAGAAACAAGAACAACATAAGCCAAAAATCATAGAAGAAAAAATCATAAAGATCAGAAAAGAAATTCATGAAATTGAAACAACAACAAAAAACAATAAAAAGATCAATGAATCCAAAAGGTGTTCTTTGAAAGAATGAGTAAGACTGACAAACCTCTGACTAAATTAACCAAAAGAAGGGAAAAAAACCCTACATCAATGTAATTAAAATTATAAAAGGGAAATTAAACAGATACTGTTTAAATTCAGAGAATTCTGCGAAGGATTTTGAAAACTTATACTCCAACAAATTGGTTAATTTGAAAGAAATGAACAAATTCTTAGACACATACAACACACAAAACTGAATAAACCCATAACAGGTATGGAAATTAAGGTAGTAATAAAATCTATACTTACAAAGAAAAGTCCAAAACTGGAAAAATTCACAGAAGAATTCTATGAGTACTTCAGAGAAGAATTACCACCAATACTCCTCAAATTATTACATGAAAATGAAAGACAAGAAACATTACTAAACTTGTATCTGGAAGCTAGCATTACCCAGATACGAAAAAACAAAAAAAGTGAAAGAGAAGGAACACTACTAAACTTGTTTCTGGAATCTAGCATTACACAGATACCCAGATACAAAAAAAAAAAAAAAAAAAAAAAAAAAAAGACATAGGTCAATATCCATATCCATAATGATCATAAATGCAAAAATTCTGAACAATATACTGGTGAATAGAATTCAATAAATCACTGAAAAAGATCAGTTATGATGAGAAAGTGCCTTCATCCCTGGTATGCAAGTATGATTTAACATATTTACATTATTTATGCGGTATACCACAGAAGCAGAATTAAGAACAAAAATCACATTGTAGATGCAGGAAAAGTATTTAACAAAATCCACAATCCATTCATAATTTTTAAAAATTGGAAAAAATAGGTATAGAAGAATGTTATCTCAAACTGATAAAAGCCATCAAGGCCAAACATACCGCGAGTATTATACTTAAAGGGGAAAAAATGAAACCATTTCCCCATAACTCAGGAAAAAGATAAGATGTTCATTCTCACCACTTCTTTAATATGGTACTGAAATCAGGAGAGAAAATGAAACAACAGGAATAGATACAGAAAAGGAAGAAGTCAACCTCTCCTTATTTGCAGATGATAAGATTCCCTATATAGAATACGCCCAAAAATCCACCAAGAGAGTTTTAAACTAATTGACAAAATCAGCCAAATTGCAAGACACAAAATCAACAGCATTTCTCTACACTAACAATAAACACACTGAAAAAAGTGCTGAGAAGCATAAACCTATGCTCAATAGTTCTACATAAAATCAAAGATCTAGGGATAATACCTAACCAAGGAAGTGAAAAAAACTCTAAAATGAAAACTACATTACGGTTAAAAAGAAAAAAAGACTTGAAAAAGACTTTAGAATATGGGAAGACATCGTCTTTTCTTGCACAGGAAGAATTAATATTGTCAAAAAGTCTACAGTCCCAAAACTGACATAGAGATTTAATGCAATTCCTATGAAAATACCAACAGTGTTTTTCCGAGAACCAGAATAAACGACCCTAAAATTATTATATAACCAAAAGAGGCCCATAATACTGGAAGCAATCCTGAGCAGCCAGACAAAAGCAGGTGGCATCATGATCCAGATATCAAATTACAGTACAAAGCAACAATGGCAAAACCATATGGTATTGGCAGAAAACCAAACAGGTCAACCAGTGGAACAAAACCGAGGATGCAGAGAAACCTTGAGTACTGTGATTTATCTGATATTTGACAAAGAGCCCCAAAACAACACTGGCTAAATGGTATTCTCTTCAGTAAATGCTTCTGAGAGAACTAGTGGTTCACCTGCAGAAGAATGAATCTAGACACACATTATCACATATTAAAGTCAATCAAAGTGAATCAAATGCTTAGATATTAAAATAGAAACACTGAACCTCCTGGACAACAAAATAGGTGAAACTCTTTAAGATATAAGTGTGAGCAAAGTCTTTTTTTAATACAACATTTGCTACAAAAGAAAAAATTCACTGAATGAACAAATGGAACGATATCAAATTAAAAAGCTGATGTGTAGCAAAGGAAACAACAGAGTGAAGAGTGAGACAACAGATCAGAAAAAAACTTATCTCCTACACATTGAACAGGGAGCTAATAATTAGAATTTACAAAGAACTGAAGAAAAATAGGCTCCTCAACATCAAAGACCCAGTAAAAGATGGGCAATTGCTTCTGACAAACATCAAATGGTCTCTCTGATATCAAAGACCCAGATCACAACACCTATGGAACTTAAGAGGAAAGACAAAGTGAAAGAGGGGAGTAGGGTGGGGGAGGAGTAAGGAGGGAGGGACAAAAGGACAGTGGGAAAGCCCTTGTCACCTTGACAAGATACTTTTGTGCACAAAATGTTCAACTCCATTATAAACCTGGAATTTTGCACATATACATATCAACAAAACGTGGGGAAAAAAAGATGGGCAATTGAAATGAATAGACATTTCTCAGCGAAGAAGTACAAATAGTCAGCAAATATATGACAAAAGTTCAGTACCTTTATCATTAGAGGAATACAAAAGAAAAGAACACGGAAATACCATCTTACCCCAGCGAGAATACTAAGAACTCAAAATGCAGTTGATGCTGGGGAAGAAGTGAGGAAAAAGGAACCAGTTCATATTGCTGGCAGGACTGTAAACTGGGCAACCACTATGGAAAGCAGTACGGTGGTTCTTCAAAAAGCTCAAAAATCTGAAAATTAATATTACATTTGACCAGTGATACCTCCTCTGGGTATTCTTCCAAAAGAGTTAAAAGCACCATACAACAGTATAGATTCATATATACCTATGTTTATAGCACCACAACTAATAATAGCTAAATTATTGATAATTCTGAGATATTCACCAACAAATCAATGAATCAAAAAATGTGGTATATATATACAAACTGGAATACTGCACAGCCATAAGGACAGATTTGACTCATTGTAGGTAAATTGATACAACTTGAGATCATTATACTTAGTGAGGTGAGTCAGATTCAGAATGTGTGGTTTGCCCAATATGAGAAACCCAATTATAAGCAAATGATATAGGGAAATGTGTAAGACATTGGGAATTGGGGATGAGGCTGGGTGTGGCATGGCAAAACAAAGGAAGCAGAATGTGAATTTGTCACAATATATATGTGCACAAAATTCTCAAACTCAGTGTAACTATTGTTTATCATAAACATACACATGAAAATGAAGGGAAAGACCTTTGGAAGGTAACTCGACCATGGCTTATCATACTTAGTAGTGGATTAATACATTGGTAAGATCATAACTAAATGTGCTGTTGTGAGGTGCAGCCTTGTTGTAAGCAAGTACAGTCTGACTCAAAAGGGTGCATTCTTGTGCCTGACGTTTTCCATCTCTCTGTCTGACCTGCCTGAGGTGAGCCATTTTCCTCCACTATGTCCATCCACCCTGATACTTCTTGTTGTAGAGCCAGTTGACTAGGACTGAAAAACCTCTGAAATAATGAGCCAGATTAAACCTTTCCTTCTTTTAATTGTTGGTGTTGGATATTTTGTCTCAGCGACCAAAAAAAAAAAAAAAAAAAAAGTGACTAACACAAATACTGGTATGAAGAGTGGAGTCCCTTCTGTGACTGCACCCAATCCCGTGGGTCGGAAGTCTTTAGGATTAGTTCACAAGAGGTACTTGCAAAGATTTGGAAATACCAACTTTAGAAGCCCTAGAATGTTACAACCCAAACTTGTGGGAAGTTCTGGTCAGAGCTCAGAAATTCAGAACGGTAATAGCAATGCAAACAGTAAAGTCTAGCTCAGGAGATTTCAGTTAGGAACAAGGACTGCACTGGCAGTTCAAATAGAGACAACGTATGTTACACTGTGGCTCAAACTGTGCCTTTACTTTTTTCATATCCTGAGACTTTGTGAGAGACTGAGATTAAGGGTGGTAGATTAATTAATTTGGTGGAGAAAATTTAAAAGCACCCCAACATTCTTGCTGTGGTATGGGTATTATTTTACGCTTTCAGCCAGATTTACAGTGAGACTAAAGACAAAAATATATAGGTGAATAATTTGAAATATTTTTCTGGTAGACAGAAAGGAAAGAAATATACAGATATAGCAAGAAAAGACTGGCTGCTGAAATGATAAGCATTAAAAAGAAGCCAAGTTCTTTGTAACAGAACAATAGAAAAAATGGCCTGAAGTCATCTCAGGGAATACTCGGCCCAAAGATAAAAAAGTGTAATGCCTGGGCACCCTACCCAAGAAGGGCACCTAGAGAATAACCTCTAGATTTTCTTTCACTGTGCTTAGCCATCGAGTCACTCAGAAGCTGCTGCTGCCCTGCTTCAAGAGCACCATTCACATCACCCACGTTGTGCTGATTTTGCCGACATCCAGTAATGAAAGGCTTGCGAAGTCAGAGCAGCTTCAATCCAGATTTAAAAGGAAGGCCTCTGACACTTGGAAGCACAACCCTGAAAGGGAAGGGCATGAACATACGACAGTATACCCAATGAGCAGCAGTGACCACTGAGAGTTGGAAACACTCAGTGCATGGAACATCTCTTGAGGAAAGCTGCAGGGAGTGAGTGCAGCCAGCCTGAGAGGACATGCGTGGGATGCAACTGGTAAGGTCGCATGAGTTGAGCAACTCAATTTCCTTGGACTCACATGTCACCACAATCTTCCCCTACATCGATTGAATAGCTCTATACATGGAGATACAGGATTGCATATTTTTCTGTGAAGTTTTGGTCTTGCTTTGATTCCATTCCTTTCAGTCTCCCCATTCTTCACTTTTGAAACAGAAATATTTGCTTTCTTCTTGATTTTTACAGGAATTAGAGCTAAGAATTTGCTTTGAGTCTCACTGAATACATTGGATTCAGACTCTTTAGCAGTACTGAAATGTCTAAGACTTTTGCTAGAGATGGACTAAATGCTTCATACATACTGAGATAGACATGAGGCTTCTGGAGGCCAGGTTCAGAATGTTATAGGTGTGATGTAAACTAACCTTGAGAATCTCGTGTTCAGAGGTAAGGCTATGGGAAGGTGATTAGATCACAGGACTGCTGCATTCTCCTATGGATTAATGCACTGATCACCTCATGGCTGAATGTTCTGCTAGGAAGTGGCCCTGGCCAGAAAGGGTAAGTCACCTGAGGAATGCCCTGAAGAATGCCCTGAAATAAATGTGTATTCATATCCTCAGTTATTCCCTTCTCTTTCTATTTCTTGGCTGTAGTAAAGTGAGCAGTTTTTCTCTACCAGGCAATTTGCTGAGCTATTTCTGCCACAAGCCAGCCAATGCTGGACTGCAAAAAACAAACAAACAAACAAACAAAAAAACAAAAACAAACAAAAAAACCCTCTGACTCTCTCTCTCTCTCTCTCTCTCTCTCTCTCTCTCTCTCTCTCTCTCTCTCTGGCTCTCTGGCATTGGGGATCCAGCCCAAGGCCTTCACACTGAGCTGCATCCTCAGCCCAGTTTTATTCTTGATTTCAGACAAGATCTTGCTAAGTCACTAAGTGTCTTAACCTGGGTTCAAACTTGCAATTCTCCTGCCTCAATGTCCCAGATTTCTGGGATAACAGACCTGTACCATCGAGGTCAGCTAATCTCTCTTGCTTTTAAGTTGTGGATGTCAGACAATTTTTTCCCTAGTGACACCAAGTGACTACTACATAATCGATTAGAAAAATGTATTTTATCCAAATAATACTGAGAAAAAATTATACGGTCAACTATACAAAATGCCCAAAGTATGATTCATTCAATTTAACCTTTCAGCTTTATGATGATGTGAAAACCATAGGCATTCGGCAGAAACTGCAGCTGAAATTTTGAATATTGACTTTTTTCTCCACCGGCTAGTAATACTATGATATTCCCACACAATACAGAGCAGCAGCAAGTCAGAGCTCCCAATGACTGACAGATCATGAAGGTAAACAGCTCATACTCTAGAGTGTATCTGAGCCCAAACTATCAATGTTCTGTAGTATCTGTGCCCAAACTATCAATGTTCTGTGGATTACACCTATTAAATGAACTTTTTAATTACTTTCAACTTAAAATAGGTTTACTGGTACATAACCTCATTATAAGTTAAGGAGCATCTGTACTTCTTCTTTCTTAAAGAATACTGGTTTTATTTGAATTATGTGGATGGAGCCAGGGAATTACCAAATTTCACTTCCTACTGAGATTTGCCTCTGTATTTCACCAGTACCTCCCTCCACAGAAGCACACCTCAGGCAACTAAGGGACTGAAAGCACTAAGCACCCTTAACCTAGAGCCTCCATTTAGTGGCTGGGTCTGCCCAACACCTCTTTCGTGAGTATTTAATCAGCTTTTGCCCATTCTCTCAATGGCAGGTTCAGATCATCCTTAGTGTTAGTTTCCCCACACCATCTCCATACTCAGCCTCTTAAAGGTAATCATTCGTTCTCCAAATCCAGAATCCAACATCTTATTTCACTGAGAAAATTAAAGGAATCAGAAAGACTCTTCAACTTTGTATTTCTTCTCTTTATATTTAAATATATTAGTGGCCATTTTACCAGTTCTCCATTATTTAAAGGAACATTTCTTTAGTCCTAAGGACACCCTGATAAAGAAGTGAATGACACTTATTTCATCAAGGTTTGTGTAAGTATGACTGTGCAAGTTACGTTACCTTTCTAAGTTTCAATTTCTTCATTTGCATAATGGAGAGAGAATATCCACATATACTCCATCAACTTCAATATGATAATATATATAAATTGTTGAGTCATGGTGTCTGGCAACACAAGTAAAAAAAGTTGCTGCCAATGCTGTTGTAAGCTACACTATTTCCTTGCCTTCACTGTTACTTTCTTAGCCCTTGTCTTTCTTTCTTTTTTAAGGGTTATCCCATTATTTTTAAGGTGAACAAAAGGAGGTCCTCTAAACCAACACTTGCCCAATTTCAAATATAAGATTTTCAGATTCATGTTTTTCATGGGAACCTCTGCATATCATGAGTGAGGAAAAGTAACAAATAAAAAGGAAATGTTTGCTAAATTATCCCTATACTTCTGTCAAAATGCTTTGGATCATCATGGTTTAATGTGGGGATACAGTAGTCCTTCAAGTCAATCTATTATAAATATCTGTATATTTAGAATCATCTTATTAGAGGAAGAAATGAGATTCATTTTAGAAAATGTTCATTCCTACATAAAGTCAAGATATTAATTAGGTAAGTAGCCCCACAACTATGGTCATCTTTTACTAAATTCCTTCATTCTATAGAAACAATGATAACATATCAACAATATTTTCCTTAAAACGGGCCAGGGTAATCCCCCTGTAGGGTAGGGCTTCATAGAAAACCTCCATAGAAGGTAGCAAATACTCTTGAGGAAAATGAGTTTAAATACTTAAAACTTATTAAAGTGATAACAAATTATCATGATGCAACAGTTCTAGAAATCAATTTTGCTGTGATTCTTAAAATATCTTTCTTTTTAACAGGATACAAATTTCTCTGGTAAAGAAACCTCAAATAAATATGTAAATCTATCATTCAAACTCACTTATTTAAAATCGATGCAATATTTGGCAAAACGTTCCCTTGAAATCAATTATCTCACCTAAAAATGGGATACAAAACACAGGCGCTATTTACAATTGGTACATAAAGTATAACACAAGACAAATTAATGTACCGTCTATATTACTTTTTATAAATAATGGGGTAAAATTTTTATAATAATATATGATAACTCAGGATAAAAAATGTTACAGGTAATATAAGTTCAGCTAAGAGATATGATTTTTTTAAAGATTGGAATAAAAGTACCAAAGTAGTAATGTTAAACTGAAGGCAGAAATAAGCCTCATTATAGTCAAGTGAGGAATTAGGCAAACAAACATTAAACAACATAACCCTGATCACATATGGCAGAGAGCCTAAACCAAATCTTCTCATTCAAAATCGCTTCTTTTCTCTGTGTATTTCTCTCTTCTTCCACCTCTTTCCCCTTTTTTCTCTCTAATTTCTTAGCACTGCTCCATACCATAAACAAAGAAAAGCTAGTGCCTATTTTTAAAAATCATGCATTCCATATCTAATGATGATAGTTGGGTAAAAATTAATCAAAGAGTGAAACTTTTCAGAGAGAACCTGATCAAAGTTACACTGTCTAAAAGCAACAGTAGAGAGAGACATTTTTGTGAAGGAGAAAAGAGAAATAGGAGATGGAAGATGAAATTTGTACTTCATTAGAGAATATGGAAACAACACTACACAGAGACCTTGAAAAAGGATCAGTTCAGAGGTGAATGAAATAAGTGATAGAACTATTCGAGGATTTTGCAGAATAGTAGAAGACAGACAGGCTTACATTTAATATCTTACTCTGGGAGCTCACCATCTTTCTGGCGTTTTTAAAGTTATTAAAATCCATTCACTGATTATTCTTTCAATGTATTTATTAAAAGACAATATCTATTTCAGGTGGTTAAAATAAAGATAAATAAGAAAAAAGGCAGAAAACCAATTAATGCGTTTTTACTTCCCTCAATGAATGAAAGCTTCTATTTTCTTTTTAACAAACTCACTTTTTCTACACAAGAGAACAAAAATATTCCTAACTACCAAACAGGATTATCACAGACTGATGTAGTAATGCTTAAAACGGGAAAGGTCGTGGTTGAGAGAAGCAAAGGTATTAAGAGGAAAAATACAGAAAAATAAGGGACTTTCCTCCTGAACCTAGGTCAACACACCTATATAATGTTTTACAAATAAACTAAAGGACCCTGAGTACCAAGACGACAGAACCTTATCTAGCAGTGCCTAGATCTCTCTGTAATCCTCTCCATAATGCTGGTTGAATCTAAACCTGCTTCAACATGTTATAGATGTTCAATATGGGCCATGGGTATAGATGAACTTGTCCCACACATGGGAGGACAGAGCTGACAGCCACACTGAGCTCTGTAGGCTGCATTCCCAACCATGACTAAAAACTCATATGCAGCCATCTATTTTAGGTTTTCTTCACACTGAAAACAATATGCTAAGATTCTTCCCATGATATTTCTCTCCTGTAAGCTTTAAAAAATACAACCACTGTTTAGACCAGCATAATTTTAAGGTTTAGAAATCTTTCTATCCTAGTTATCTGAAAGGACACTGGCCAACATAAGGAAAAGGAGCACTTTTCTGATACCACAATCAGTGCGAGGTATGACATATATATTATCCATTTTAACAATTCTTTAGTAGAGGAATGTCAAGTTTAAAAAGTCAATAAATAATCCCATCCTTAGACTTTTCTTAGTATTGGTTGCTGCCATCGGTTAGATTAGTAAAATAATCTCAAAATTATAAGAGGTATTTTTAGGGTAGCAGGCAAAGTCAGGTCAACTAAGGTGCGGCTCACTTGTCATTTTTCTTAAAAGCTGAGACAGTCTGAAAAAAACCTGTGTGATTTGGATATATGTAGCCCAAGATGTATATGTTTGGGAGCTTGGTCCTCAGTGCAGCAAGGTTCAGAGGTGGAACTTTTGGAGTGACCAGACTATGAAATCTCAAGTAATGAATTCATTCTTGAATTCATATTTTCATGGTATTACTTTAAAGTGACAGAAATATAGGCGGTGGGGTTTAGTTCGATAGAGTGGGTCACAGGGGTGTGACTTCCTATATCTTTTTTATGCCCTCTATTCTTTCCTTCTCTCTGTGTTTCCTAGACCCTAAGAGATGAAAAGCTTTCTTCTGCTGCGCTCTTCCACCATGACGTGCTACCTCACCTGTGGACCAGAAACAATCAAACTCAGCAATCCTGATCCAAAAACTCCGAAACTGTGAGCAAAAATAAACATTTTCTCATTTCTTTCATTCTGGTATTTTCTCATAGCCACAAAAATCTAACTAACACAAAACCTCTTCTTTTTCTTAGGTTTACCTGCCCATATATAAAATGTGAATTGAACTAAGTAGTACATCAAAAACCTCTGAAATGAGCTAGGTTTTTCACACCTTATGATGATGACAATAATGATGGTTCGATGACAACAATGGTCCATAAATTCCTCTAATTTGTTCATTAACTCATGCATGTATTCAAATGTATTAAGTACATATTTTAGGTTAGTTTTTCTTTTTTTTTCCTTTTATAAAAATAATCTTTGGTAGTGAAATAAGTAAATGTCTCTTAATTCAAGTTTCTATAGCAAAGTACCACAGACCAGATGGCACATACACAACAGAAACTTACTTCTCACAGTTCTGAAGACTGTGAGTCTAGGATGAAAGTGCCAGAGTGGCTGATTTCTGGTGAGGGCCCTCATCCAGATTGCAGACAGCCCCCTTCTCCTCATATTCTCACATGATAGAAAGAAAGTAAGCTATGTCATTGGTCTCTTCTTATCACTAATTCTTTTCACAAGAGCTCTACCTTCATGACCTTACACATTCCAAAAGCTGCACCTCCAAGTCCAAAGTCTTGTTGCTTCCAGAGATTAGATTTTAGGATAGGAACTTGAAGGAGGTAGACACATATTCAACCTGTAGTAGACTCTAGCTATCCTTAATCATGAATGATCATACCCAAGCATGCTAAAAATGTACTCATTATGCTCTTTCTACCACAAATCGAAAAGAATGACATTTCTGTTCACTCCATTAGTGAATAGATATTTTAAAAGGTGGGACTGAACCTCATGAGAATATCTAAGGATAGAAACTACATTAAATAGGAATGAGTTTGCAGATGACAGCTGAAGTTACAGGAATTAAAGAAATTAAATACTATGAGTGTAAAAGTGAGGAGTTGATGTGAATAGAGTAAATAGAATTCTAGAGAACTCCAGTACTTAAAGGTCTTCAGAAGAAAGGAGGAGAAAAGAAAGAAGCAAATGAAGACACACGAAGAAAACTAAGATAGAATACTGCCAATCAAGGTAAAAGAGAAGAGGGGAATGAGAAGGGATCAGCAATGACAACTACTGTGGATCGTGTGGGGTGAGGTTATAAAATAAATGATGTAAAATGCTTATCCTAATTCTAATACACAAAGAAAAGCAGAAATCTGAGTTTAGTTCGTTCAGGACTTAACACAGAGTGAGAAGTAGTAGTCAACACAACAATTCTCAAGAATTCTGGTGCTAAGCTTGCATAATTGAGAGCACTGCTTCTTATCACCTCATTGAGTCCCAGGATTCAGTGGGGTTCTACAGGTAAAAAGGTGAAAATACCTAGAATACAGTCTAGCAATAAGTAGGTGATTAACACTTGATACTCGCTTGCACACAAAGATTACCAAATAAATATTTATTTAATATTTATCAATTTTACTTGTGATTGTACAGGAAGACAACCATAAGTTTAAAAAAAAAGAAAAATAAGGTCCTAATTTCAAGGCATTTATAGTATGTATACATATGAGATAGGGAAATGAACGCATTAAACAATATTCATAGAAACAAAAGTGAAATTGAAATAGAAAACATTTTGAATGAATTGCACATAAATATAAATGAGGAAGTTCTGGAAATGATAGGGTAGTCCTGAACTGACAGGTCAATGCCTTTTGTAGACCTGAGGATAAAGCCCAAAAGGGAAGAATAGAAAGCTCACTGGGAGCTCTCCGTGGTTCTGACCCTGGCATGGGTTCCTCTTCCCTTTCTACAAAGAAAGCTGACTTGTATTTCATTGGTCTTGCTAAACACAACTCAGATTCAGCAGCCCTAAACTAGATGCCTGCCTGCAGTCACAACACTTTTTAATTTGCTTCAATTGTTCACTACTCGAGTAAAATAATGTGGAAAATTCAGAGGCTGCACTGTGGTGTAGAAAAAGGAATGCTGACTTTGGAATCAGGGAAACCTAACTTGAAGTTCTGGCTCTTCATCATTTGTGGCTCGTAACAGGTCATTTTTATCTCTTTGAGCCTCGGATTCCATGACTGTAAATGAAAAGAACAATTCATGTTTGACCTAGTTCAAGGATGTGTTGGGATCTCGTGACTCTCAAAATAGAAATAAAATTGCAGGATAAATTGTCTTTATTAGGAAGGATCATAAAGAGTTTATGATGCAATCAGCATGTATGTAGAAGTACTTTAGAAATAATAATAGTAATAAAAATAATAAAAGTAAAATATCTCTAAGGTCCTATATATTCTCCACTAAAACTTCAAGTAAAAATTTTGTGTATATATGTGTCTGTGTGTATGCGTATATCTGTGTGTACAGATACATATATACATATAATAAAGATGGGTGCCCCTCTCAATTCCTGACCCACAAGTCAATAACACACACCTCTAACTACTGTGTTAGTCCTTAAGTCCTATTCTTAGTATCTTAGAGTCATTAGTTCCTCATTTATAAGTGGGTATAATCATAGGGTGACTGTGGAGATCAGATATAATATGTGAAGATGCTCTGTAAAACATCTTACAAATATAATATAATGGTTTGGAGAACAGGTCCTGAAACTAGTTACAGTTATTATTTATTGTGAGACTTTGTATAAGTCATTTAATCTAGCTAACTCCAATATCTTCAAATGAAAAATGAAACTCATAGTATTTTTTAGGTTTATTTTGTTAGGACAAAACACCTGACACATGGAACTTAAAAAAAGGAAGTGTATATTTTGCCTCATAATTCCTGGGGTTTCAGTCCATGGCTGGCTGGTTGTGCGCCAGAAGCATATGTCTCATGGGCATGGGGTAGGAAAGCTGCTAACCTCATGGTAGCTCAGGCAGAGAGAAAGGGAAAAGCCAGAAAGAAAGGGGACAGGTATCACATACACTCTTAAAGGTCAAAATCCATGCATTCAGATACAGACAAAAGTGCGCTTTCCAAACATCATAAGTCTCTAACCAATCAAGCTGACAATCAAGATTAGCCATCATACACATAGTAGTTTTTAACTAAAGGTTATTGTAAAGATGAAAATAATTAGTACATATAATAAAATATAGAATAAATGATAAGTAAATGATAGCTAGGTAGGTAGGTAGATAGGCAGACAGACAGATAAAAAAGTATGGCCTGGTATATGGTAAAAAAGCAATATATACTCATTATAATTTTTATTCTATGGGTGTGATAGTCAAGCTTTAGTAAGTCAATTTTATTGGCTTTGGGGCCACTTGGGGGACTGATGGAATGCACCTCTGGGTGTGTCTGGTTAGGTCATGATAGAGTGACCTAGGGAATTATATGTGGTCCCTAGTTCCTTCTCTGGCATTGTTCCCTAGCTCTGCTCCCCTACTGCTTTTTTTTTTTTTTTTTTTTTTTTTTTTTTTTTTTTTTTTTGCTTTGATGTTTCTGACTTGGAATCAGTCAACCATGGACTGAATCCCCTAAATCTATGAACCAAATTAAACTTTTCCTACTTTAAATTGTGTGTGACAGAGATTGTGTCTCAGCAAAGGGGAATCTGGATAGCAACGAACAATGTTAAGACAGCCGGCTGACATCTATTTACAACAATGGCATGAAAACACATGTTCATACTAAGAAAACTAAAAATACAGTTTGAATAATGAAAATGAAAAGATTGCAAAACTAAGAGCTAAATTCTAGTGCTTTACAACTAATCTAATCTAGTAGTGTCTTTACCCTCTGTGTTGTATGTTTTGGGTCCACAGACCACAAATGATGCAGACATGTGGTACAGTGGAAAGAAATACAGGATCTCTCCCTTCAGGCTTAAGAAGAAACAAGCAATAGACGTTAAGACCAAATGGGCATCTAAGGAAACAGTGTCACCTGAGGAAAATGCTCTTGGAAATTTGTGGTAGGAACAAGCAGGTGTGCTTTTAAAGATAAAGGAGTTAATCAAACAGTTCTTTAAGCTAAAGTACCAAAGAATAAGACTGATCAGAGAGAGTGGTTTGAAAGAGAGTGGTTTGAAAGACCAAAAGACTCATTGGAAAACTGATTTACAGAGGCTGGCTTCCATGGAGTTCTTTTTTGTTGTGCCAGAAAGTATTTTTTAATACAAGAAAAACAAACAACCCGAAGCTGAAGCAAATGGTGCATCCCCATGAGAAATAAGATTAACTGTCATTGATTTGTCTCAATTGGAATTAATTTGCAAAGAGTGAAAGGAAGTAGGATGTGTTAAGGAAGATCATTGACTAGTTCAGTTTTAAGAAAGTAGAGAGATATGAAGTGACATGGTCTAAAATACACATGTAGGATTTCTTCTACAAATTTCCTAAGGATAAAAATTAGAAATGGGGTTTTTGAAACCATATAATGTGTCCCTTTCTTCTCCTTGTAACTTTGAAATACATTGGAATGATACACCTTATGCTAAAATAAATTGGTATTTTATGAGTCCTCACATAGCTGAGGTTTTCTTTTTTTACTTGACATGCAATCAACTACAAAAGCAATCCTAGTAGAAAAAGCAATTCAGTGCAGTCAATAGTTCAAAGCCATGCATAAGTGGAGCTTTTTATTGCAGCTTTGGAATTATTCATTTCACTCTAATTTTCTAAATGGGTCTGCTTTATAACATGGTCCATTCTGGAAAGTAAATTTTTCAGCTTTGGTCCTTCCTGTATACATGTTGAATGCAGCACAGAAAGGCCAATCAAGGCTTCTCTTTGGTTAACTTTTTCCCAACCTAATCTTGTCAGACTTCTGCGTCCTCCATAACCTTTGCATAGCCAGTTTCATTTTTCATTCTGCCTTGCCTCCCCGTTCTAATCTAAGCCATGTTCTTCCATATTAGGAATTAGGCTAATGTCCACTGTTGAATAAACTCTGAATCTAAAAAAAAAGTACAATAAGGAAACCAACGTTTAATTAGTACTTATTGTATCTCCTTACAAAAGTAGAAGCTTCTACATTGTCATATTTACTGCTTTCAATGACATTCTGAAATATATATTATCAATCTTATTTATAGACAGGGTCATGGAAGGTCAGAAAAAATAATTACAAATAAAGACAGCTCAGTCATTTTTAATGTCTCTACTTCTGATTTTGGTCATGTTCTCCAACTGTCCAAAGCTCTTAATTACATTGTGCTATTATAGCTCTTCCCTACAAAGTGCTGTCTCCTGCCTTTACCTGATCTTCTAAACTAAAATATGAATTGTTTCCAGGAATTCATCAAAGTTCTCCTTTCCCACAATTATAAGGACCTGTAAATAAAATAAAAATGTGTCATTAAGACCATGCTCCTTTTATATTGAAATAATCTAGGATTCTCAAAATACACTGGAGTCTAGGTAGTTATATTACCTCAAGAGAAGCATATGTCTTGCATGCCTATGCTTTGTATCTGTGCTTGTTATATCTGACAAAACCTCTTCCTAGCTCTCTACACCCACTTCCCTTTTATCAACCTTTGTTCATCATCTCAGAAAATATTTCTATGTTCTAAGAAGCCCTACAGTTCAGGGGAGAACCAGAATATAGAGAGAGACAAACTGATTATTCTGGCACATCCTCTCTGCACTGAATCAAACATTTTTAAATATTTCCCTTTCAATACTTCTTTGAAGTAGGGATATTATTATTCTCACTATGCCAGCACCCCATAGGCTTTAGAGAATATGTGCAGAATTCTGTCCAAGCCATGTTCCGACTATCAGTGTTGCTCACCTTTAGGCTTTTTAGCAACACATGTCACAAAATGATGCGTACATTAAAAATTTCAGGATCTCAGATTTCAATGCTGGACTACCCAGGTAAACATTTTCTGTGTGTAGCAGCACCTAATCTGCCGCCTGTATCCACTGAAGAGGCAAATTCAGCACTAATTTTCAGTCTTGGATATTCTAAAACAGTCCAGCCTAAGTCAGTACCTCATCATTCAAAAATTTTTTCTCAGATTAGTGTTAACATTTTTTCCATCTTAACACATTTCATTGTTACTCAGATCTTAATCTACAAGATTGGATAAAAACACGATTTCCTGAGCCCTACCCCAGAGGTGCTAATAAGGGGCCTGGGAATTTATGCTTGTGTTTTTAACAAATGACTCAATGATTCTTTTTCCTTTATTGCTGTATGTTTGTGATACCTAGTTATTACATTTTTCATAGAGAATTAGTATACATATATATTACATCTTACTGATGTTTACTCCCTCTTCAATGCTTCTCCCTTCCCCAGATCCCATTCCCATCTCAAGAAATATACTTCTCTGTTTTGTATCAACTACCTTTTATTTTGGTCTTTATTTATATCTTCTGCTTTTTCACATAAATCATGTGATATATAACATTCTTTATTTCATATAACATCATTGCCTCAAAATACATCAGTTCTTCTACAAATTACTTGAATGTGTCCTTATTTATGATGGAAATACACTCCATTCATATGACACTTTTTTATCCATTCATCTATTGATGGGCAGGCACATAGGCTGCTTCGAATATATAGCTAAATGAATCATGCTAATATAAACATTGTTATGTGTGTTTCCGTGTAGTATGATGTCTTCAACCTTTTTTGAAGATGTCCAAGCAAGGTACACTTAAGTCTAATGAGCTTCCAATTGTTAGTTTTCCAAGGAAGCTCCATATTGATTTCTGCAACAGTTGTACTAGTTTACACTCCCACCAAAAGAGAAGGGCTCCATTTTCACCATAACATCTACAGCACTTGTTTTTTGACTTCTTGATGAGAGTGATTCTTAATGAATTAAGATGATAGCTGGATGAAGTAAAATGAGATTTGCTTTGTAACTCTCTGTACGTCCAAAGTGCTGGACCTTTTTTTCAAATACTTTTTGGCTGTTTGTATTTTGAGAAGTGCCTGTTGATTTCAGTTGGTCATGTTTTGATTGGGTCTTTTGTATTGTAGGGCCTAATTTTATTAAGCTCTTTATATATTCTAGATATTAGTCCTCCACCTGAGGCGTATCTGGTAAATACGTTTTCCCACTCTAAGTTTTCTTCTTATTTTGCTGGCTGTTTCTTTTGTTGAACAAAAGCTTTTTAAATTAACAGAATCCCATGGTTGATTCTTGGTGTTATTTCTTGTGCAGCTGGTATTCTGTTCAGAGAATTTTAGTAGACACCAATGTCTTCAGGAGTTTTGCCTATTTTAATCTTCCAGCAGATTCAGTGTTTTTACTAAAATATCTACGTGTTTGATACATTAGGATTTTAGAATAGGGTGAAAAATAAGCATCTAGATTAATTCTTCTGCATGAGAATGAACAGTTTCCTTGGAACAATGTAGTAAACAGGCGATTTTTCTCTAGTACATGGTTATGGACCCGTGTCAGGACTCAGATGTCTGAAGATGCACAGGGCTGATTCTATATTCCTCCTTCTACTCCACTGGTCAACCTGTCTCTTTTTGTACAAGTAGAATGCTATTTTTAATTCCTATATTTTTGTGATACAACTTGAAATTCAGAATTGCAATGTCTTCTTCTTTGCACAGAATTACATTAGTTATTCTGATTCTCTTTGTTTCCACACAAATTTTAGGAATGCTATTTTTTTGTTGTGTAAAGAATGATTATTGTTGGTATTTTCATTAGAATACATATGTGTGTGTATAGATAGATAAGACAGACAGACAGACAGATAGATAGATAGATAGATAGATAGATAGATAGATAGAGATATATATTGCTCTATCTATGGTTCTATCTATGTAGGAATAACAGATGCTCTTCCATTTTCCAATGTTCTCTTCAATCTCTTCTTTCATAATACTACAGTTGTAATTATAGAGGTCTTCCACTTTCTTGATTAGGTTAATTACTTTGTATTTATTCTTTTGAAGCTGCTATAGATGAGATCATTTTCCTGATTTTTTTTTTCTTAGTGCCTTTGTTGTTGTTATTCAGGAGTGAATGGTATTGGTTTCCGTATATTGATTTTGTATCCTGACATTTTGCTGAATTTGTTTAAAAGTGCTAATTATCTTCTGGTGGAGATTTGGGGATTTTCTATGTTGAAGATCAGGAAATCTGCAAATTAGGATAGTTTCACTTTCTTTCCTATATGTTCCCCTTTAATGAAATCATCTTGCATAAATTCTCTGACCAAAGTTTTACAGGTCTAAGTACTATATTGAATATGAGTAGTAAGTATAAAAATTATTATCTTGCCCCTGGTTTTGGAGAATATGGTTTCAGGATTTCCTCAATTAGCAAGATGTTAGAAGTGGGTTTCTCACAAAAGAATACTATCAATTTGAGGTAAGATCTTTCTGTAACTATTTTCAACAAGATTTTCATCCTAAATAAATGCTGGATTCTATGAAAGGCTCTTTCGGCATCTATTGAGATGATTGTATGATTTTAAGTCTTGTTTTTGTTTATATGCTGTATTACACATTTTGATTTAAATATATTGAAGAATTCTTGCATCCCTGGGATGAGGCCAAGTTGGCTTTGGCATATTACCTTGTTAATTATTTGTTCCATTCTGTTTGCAATTATCTTATTAAGGATGTTTATATTTATGTTCACTGAGGAAACTGGCTGGTATGTCAAACCAATCTGAACAAACCACAACATCTCACTTTTACAATAATTTGAGGTTAACTATGATAGAAGTGAAAATAGCCTTAAACCCAATACCTAACCAAAAAATGCACAACTGAAAAGACTGTTCTCAGAATAAGTAGTACAAATGGCCAATAAAAACAAACAAACAAACAAACATAAAAGCTCAGGATTTTTAGGCATTAGAGAAATGCAATTCAAAACAACATAGGTTCCATTTTTCTTCAGAAAGGACAAATCTTATGAAGACCTCAAACAACAAGTGCTGGTGAAGTTGTGGGAAAAGAAACCCTTCTATATTGTTATGGAGAGAGGCACACTATAAACTGGTACGACCATTATGGAACTCAGTATAGAGATTCCTTAGATTCCTTTAAAAACTGAAAATTGATTGGTCATTTGACCCAACTATTTCTCTTCTAGGTATCTTCCCAAAACAGTTAAAGATATCATACATCAATGATCCATGTATGTCCACATTTATAGCAGAACAACTCATAATAGCTTAACCTTCGAATCAGTCACTATGCCACTAACAGATGAGTGGATAAAGAGATGTGGTATATATACATGATGGAATAATACTCTGCCAGGAATAAAGAGAAATTTAAGTTATTTGAGGGAAAATTAGATATACTTTTAGAACATCGTGGTTAATAAAATGAGTAAGACATATACAGTTAAATTACTTCTCTAACATAAAAAAGAGTATAAAAAAGCAAAATGAAATAGTAATGAAAGAAAATAGGAAGAAAGATTTTTTTAAGAGAAAAAGAGGATGTGGTGAAGTGAGAGGAGTGGGAGAAGAGAAGTAAAAATGATCAAATTGCAATATGTATAATGTACTAATTCCTCAAGTTGAATATAATTATTATGTATCACAAATATATAGTAATAAAAGAATAACTTGGGGGAAATAAAATGCTATGACATTAAAAAATTAAAAGTTAAAAAAAATTGTGTTTCAGGACAAAAAAATTTAAGCCTAAATTTTTCCAGAACTTAGCAGTCTAGGCTTGTTCATGCTACTTTTTTATAGACATCCTGAGCTGCTTCTTCAAAATCTAAGGTAAATAAAATTTCACATATTGTATTTATGAGGTATTTAAGGAATATCATTTATAGAAAACTGATAAAAATTAAGATATAATATACTTTATCCCTAATAATAAGGAATAACTGCATAAGCCAAAATAATGCAATAATGTGAGGTAATTAATCCAATATATTATCAATTCTTAAAATATTTGCTAAATATTTCTGTGTGAAAAGCACTGTGTTAAGTGCTACATTTATGAGGTACTAAACAAGATAAATTCAAGTCTGTTCTCTCATGGAGTTCATAATTCAATTAAAGAGCCTGATGTTACATGAAGAATTTCATTTCATTTCATTTCATTTCATTTCATTTCATTTCATTTCATTTCATTTCAGTTGTATTATGTGTTATAAATGTACCAGGCACTATAAGAACATGTCACTTAAACAAAGCAAAACCTAGACATAATCAGCAGGACTATGAGCAACTTCTTTGGAAGTTGATGGTTGAACTAAAATATAAAGGAATTTACTAGACAGAAGTCAGTAACAGATTGTGTATTTCATACAAATAGAACAGCTGTATTCCTTCTTATGCCTGAAAGAAAAAGAGTCAAGTTTAAAGGGCATAAAGGAGACCACTGCTGCTGATTAGGCTATGAAGGTCATCAGGCAAAAAGTATAAGCTAATTCTAGAGATGTAAGCACCTGAGATCTCAATGATAGTTTTGACATGCAGGGATGATATAAATCCTTGCTATTCAAAGTGTCTTTCTTAGACTGGAAACATCAGCACTAAGTGAACATCTGACAGAATTGAAGGAGTTCAATCCCTATGTTAGACATACAGACACAAAATCTGCATTTAAACAGAAGCCCAAGTGATTTCTATATATGATAAAATTTGAGAAGCACTGATGAAAGTACACCAAAATCAATCTCCATTTCTGACATTCCAAATGATCTAAAATTTTATAAATAATACCTTTCATTTTCAAAACTTTGGACTTCTCTTACTCATCATTCCATAAAAATAAATTTTTTCAGACCTTGAAACATCTCAAAGATGATGAAAAGGTATGACATGCAGAAATGCTCTAGCAGTCATCCAAAGTCTAAATCAAGAGTATAAAATTTGGCATATAGTCAAGAACTGTTAAGACTTGGTTTCCCTCCAAAATAAAGATTAAAAAGTAACCTTTTCAGATCTATGAGAAGCAGTAAAGAAGACAATGAATGCAGAATTTTTCTACTTATCTGTATGAAATAAAATTATCTCTAGCTTTCTCATTATCAAGAATAATTGTATTCATTTGTTCATTCAATTAGTCATATGGCTGTATATTGAGAACTTACTTCACACAGCTATGTACTAGGTTTTGGGATACTGGTGAACAGCTATTCCTTCTGTCTAAAAGTTTTCAAAGGCTTTAGATACAGAAAATAAGACATCATATAATTACCACCAACACTAGAACATAATACAAGAAAATAAGTTGTGCCTTGGTGTGAAGCACTGGAAGACAGACTGGATGGAATTTCACTGTACCACTGTACCTTGGGCAAAATTCTTAAACTTCTCTAAGCATAGTGACTTTGTTGATAATAACATTTACACTATTCAACTTCTCTGAAGTTAAAATGGTTAGTTTTTGTCTATTCACTCAAATGTTTACTGTGTGCTAGCACACAAAATCTCCCTAGGAAATCACAGATTAAAAAAAAAAAAAAAAGACTTAGCAGTTGTTCTCAAGGATCTTCTTGTTAAGCACAAAATGGTAACAAAAATGAAAGGGAGAAAAGCTTTTGGGATTTTATGACAGAGTAAAACAAGCAAAGGAGACCCAGATTTGAGAAAGGTAAGGTATCTATTTCAGTTTATTCCAATGTTTGCTATAAAGATTAAAGAAAATTTACAACAATAACAACAAAATAGAAATTGAGCAGGAGATAGTTTTCAAGTTAATAATGCCCAGTAAAGCCAAGGAGCACTAAAAATAATGATCATAATAACTAATACTGAACACTACAAAATACCAGATATGGTATGAAATGCTTTGTATGCATTAGCTTTCTTAAATTCTATCTTTGTGGTTTTCCCTGAAACTTATCTTACTCCTGCATCTCTTGACTTTTTCTGCCATTTTTTTACCAGAAAATCCTATATTCGTCTGCCAAGTTTCAAGATAAACATTATTGGTCCTATTTTAATTTCCTTCCCTCCTGTCTTTCCCCTAAGCAGTGTTTGACGCCCACCCCATATCCAATTCTATCGATATAGACTACATTTGGATGTACTATTCATTTTCCTCATATTTCAAAATGGTCCAAAAATGTGTCTTTCATTGCAGTAACTCCTGTTCTGAAATACCTCTCTGAGCCAAAAACTTTATTTCTTCCTAAAAGAAATTCTTATGCAGATAGATTTTAGTTTTAGGCAACACAGAGATATTTACAAATTTCTAAGAGTTTTAGGTACAGCAGAGCTTTCAACTTTCTTATAACAAATTCAACAATATAGATGATGGCATAAGAGATTGTTAATTAAACAATTTTAATTTAAAATGTAATTTAATGGGCCCACAGTAAAATATCCTTGAGCATTGTAACAACAAATTCTGTTGTTAATTTCTTTGGAGAAAAATAAATTGTGCTTTTCTACACATCCTTAAAGTATGTGAATTCTACATCTTCATTAATAGATGATGATAGAATTTTCAGAGAAATTCATTTCTAAGTTCTTTTTCTTTTTGAATAAAGTTCTTAAATAGGTCATGCTGACTGCTTGACTTTCAACTTGTTTCAAAAAACTATTTCTTTGATTTTCAAAATTGGGCAATGCATTTTAGATCAGAACAATTGAATTAGTATGTATCAATGTGATCCTGAGCTGCTAGGAACCTCAGAACAGGAGATGATCAAAAGTCTCGTGTTGCTCATCAAAATGTAAGATCTAGATGTAAGTCTTTTGAGACGTAAATTCTCTAAGCACACACCTTGCTATTTCATGCTTTCGTGCCTTTGCTAATGTTTCTCCCCCTACAACAAACCCCACTTTTCCCTTTCCCCTGGATAGTACTGAAAAGTCCTTCAAAGGTCAGTTTTAGCCAGGCCCGGTGGCTTAGGCCTGTAATCTCAGCATTCTGGGAAGTAAAGGCAGGAAGATTGCAAGTGCAAACCCAGTGTAGGGAACCTAGCAAATTGGTGGGACTCTGGCTTACAATCAAAAAATCAAAACTAGGCTAGCAATATAGCTCAATGTGAAGGTTCTGTGTTCAATTTCCAGTACCACAAGAAGAAAAAAAAAGTAAGTTTAATTGTCACAAATTCTCCAGGGACCCATTCCTGATTTTCATTCCCACTCTCATACCACAGTCTAAGTATTTTTTCTTCTTTTCATGATCCCAGTGTTGATTTTTGCACAGCAAAAATATTGTGGCAAAGATATTACTATATGATAATCAAATTCCAGTTCCTTTTTACCCAGGTACATCACTAGCCTACATTTCAAAGCATTTCCTGTAGCTGAAGAAGACTCTAGACAGATTGAAGCAAACAGATTAGAAGTGGAAATAATGATTATTCTCCTAAACTCAATCTTCTACATTTTCTCTTACCTCATGTCCCAGTGTGTGTAAAGGTCTGGGTCCCTATTTATCCTGCAGCTGAGTTACCCAACTAAATAACATATAATTTAAATACACTGGAAGTAAAATTTTATGCTAAGGCACAGAAGTTTTCAGGTTGTTGTAACTTATAATGACTAATACAATAATCAGATGTTACATATCTGCCTTCTTTCCTGGACCCTGAGATTCTTGAGTTTAGAATCTGTGTAGCATTTTAAAAAATTCTTCTCTGATTCTATCATGGCAAAATGTAGGCAGAAAGTAACTGATCAAAAATTTTTATAAAAAGAATAAACAAATACACTGTAGGTTATCTTCAGTTTGCAGAAGCTCAATTTTCCCAACAAAGGCAAGGAGAAATTATGAATCATATAAAAACTAAGGGCTTCCACATCAGAAACCTATGCAATATATCCCCAATACTCCCTGATGTCCTAAGGGACCGGAATCACAGAATAAAAACCAGGGAATGTACTTGACCTAAACAGTAGGATCTGGGAAAAGGGGGAGACAAGAGGCCAGAAAGAGAAAAGGGTGGTAAAATGGTTAAGATGTGATTTGTATATGCACTAATTCTTCAGGCTGAATTTTATTGTCATGTATCACAAATACATACTAATAAAAAGAAATTTGGAAAAATTAAAATACATAAAAATAAGGACCCTGAGAGAACCGATACTGGTAAGATATATCTCCAACCTATCTCCAATAATTCAGCAGTTTATGAAATATATACTCTATACTTGAATATATCAATGTGTATGGAAAAAAAATTAAATAGGGCCAAATTACTCATTTAAGGAAAAATGATTTTTCTTTTTCCCCTTCTCCTCTATAGGAGATAGTCCTCACCAGGAGGTAGCCATTATTAAGAAAGCCACATTAATCCTCCTCCAGACACATTCAGACAGCATTGTTTTGTTTTGTTATATAAAAAAGAACCCAAAATTTACCAGTAATTTCACTGGAGAAGTATGAAAAAATAATCGTGAGAAATGTACCAGGGAGCCTAGTGAATAATTATAGCACACGACAGACTAGCATTTAAAACTTAGGGTGCTTATTTTAATTCAACATCTGAAACGTTGCATTTATACAGAGAAAGAGCGTCACGGAAATTAACTGATTCCAGCTCCAGCACGGACTGGAATCTGCAGAAGACGCTTATTTTCATAGGTCTATGTTCTTTACTTTGTGTAACCAGTTTTGAAAGCATGTAAGTTTATAATATAGACTTCTGTTTATGGATACTCAACTGGTCAGGAGGCTCTTGTAGCCTAATTCAACTAATGATGGGGACGACTGGAGCTCACACTACAGTTTTTTGGAGCAGGAGAGTCAAGAGAATGTTTTGTGCCTGGGAAGGTAGTAGGTTTGCTTCCAAGATAAGTATGAGGCCTGATGGAAATGAAGATCTGATCTCATGAGAAAGAAAACAGGGAGAAAGAGTCTGAAAGAAAAGTTGACTAATCGGAAATGTCAGTTTTATGCCAATGAAAATGAGATTTCACTGGTCCCCTTTAAAGACATGGGATGGATGTAGGCAATGTGATTAGTAGATACCAACTATCAATGAAAATCTGAGATCAGTGACTGAATAAATGATGATGTGACCTAAAATCATCAGGCTTATCTATGGAAAAAGTCTTGATAAAAGTTTCCCCAAATTCCAAAACATTCCTAAGATTTTATATCACATTACAGTAATGATCCATCATGCTGAAGTAAACTTCAAAAGCCATTAATAATAAAAGACATGTGAACAACAGTTACAGAAAAGACTAATGTAGCTTTCTCTCTTTAGAAAATGATACTGTATAATCACAGTTATATAAGAAGTAATCAAAGAGTATGTAGTCAAAATGTACAGAAAAATTATAGAAATATTTTGAAAATTAATTTTAAGATATTTGTAATATTTGTAGCATTTAAAATATTTAATATATTTTCCAACTTTAAAAATTTTGCAGTTGATAATGAATTCTTATTCTAACTCAATAGTAGCTTATGTATTGAAGATTTTACTTCTGGTGTTATTTATCTTAGAGCAGCCCATTAACTTTAATAAACTTGGTATCTCAAAGTTGGGTGCATTCCTTCTCACACATTCATCATCTGCAATGTTCTTTCTGCTGGTGTCCAACTCAAAATAGAGAATTGCTTCAATAAACCACGGACGTGGGAGTAGAGCAACATCTCCAGAGTGAAAGCCAGCAGAAGTACAACAGTGTGGTACACAGGGAAAGGAAGAGGGCTTTTGTTGAAGGAATTCGGTTTGAACTAGTTTTGTTTTGTTCTGTATTTTTCATAACTATTGATTCATTTTCTCTTATTATTAATCTTTGAGGAAATAAAGGTTTTATTACACTTGGCAAGTTCTTTACTTTCAATGGGCTTCAATTTCCTAAAGATGTTTGGAAGCAGATGAACTAGGAGTTGTGAAAAAGTATTCAATAAATTACATTTTTTGCATACAAAAGTGTTAAGAGTAAGTACTATGGCTGAAGTCCTATGTGGTAGAATTAGGATTTGATGTCCAGGTCTTTCTGGTCTAAGCACACACCTGTTCTCATTATATCATGATACGTCTCCCTCCTCCTTATATATGAGATTTACTTCAGAATAATACAGTGGGGAAGGGGATGAAGGAGTCGAAAGTGACAAAAATGAAAAAATACTATGAAAGTTAATCTTTGTTACAGTAGGGTTATGAGCACATGATATTCCATATACTCTTCTGGCCACTTCTGTATATAGCAGAAATTTCCCAGAATGTAAAGTGAATTTAATCAAAAAGCAATGTATTGAATATTATCCTAAAGTCACTTAGAACTTTATTCTAGACCTTCTTTAATTTGTCTCCTAGAATTTGTTTGATTTTTCTTTCTTTTCTCCTGATAACTGTATAAGCAAAAATCATTATGTATTAGCAATGTACTTAATGAACACTTGTTTAGTCTCATATCTCATTTAATCTTCATAAGAACTCTATGAAGAATGTGCTAGGACTGATTTTATGGATGAAGCTCAGGGAGATTAAGTCACCTGTAGAAGGTATTATATTCAAATCTCACATCTATCTTATTCTCTAGATTCTGCTTCATATTTTAAGAAGATGTCAAGGTACCACAGACTACTTTGTAGCTGAAAGAGAATAAAGTATTGGAAAAGTGAAAGAAATGGCCCTGAGTTTTCTTTGGTATCAAAAACAAGAATGGAAGAATAGATGCTATACACCCTTCTTTTGTATGCCGGATTGTGCAAAGCCAGAAGGATGCACATCTTTCCTTTTGTGAGCTTAAATCCAAAATAAGAGAACACAAATGTCAACAGATGTAATGAGGCATTTATTTTTGACATAAGAAAAGAAAAGATATAACAACAATAAAACAAGCAGAAGGAAAGAAAGAAAAGAGTTCTAGTTGAGCTTTGACTGTACTTAGCACTTGGCATATGCGATATATGCAATGCTCTTTACAAACCCAAGTCTCTCAACGGGTGGACTTCATTAAGCAAAAACGTTTTTTGTTTGTTTGTTTGTTTGTTTGTTTGTTTGTTTGTTTGTTTTTTCTGCTGGTCACTTTTAGGGTGGAATTTGAAGAGAATGTGGGCCAAAACCTGAAGAGAGCTGAATATTCTGCATAACGGAGGGAGAATTTGGAATGTGGAAGGAAGGCATCTTCTGAAATATGAGAGAAATGAGGCAGCAGAGGAGCAAAGCGTGGACTACAATGGAGGAAGGTGAACAATTTAAAAACTCCTTAGTGACAGAGTAGTTAATGGAACTATTTTCAGTTACTAAATATACTCCCATACAAAAAGCAATGTAGGGGCTGGAGGATTAACACAGCCATTAGAGTGCTTACCTGGCAAGTATAAGGCCCTGAGTTCAATCCCCAGCACCTTGAAATGGCTGGATGTGGTGGAGCATGCCTGTAATCCCACCACTAGGGATGCTGAGGCAGGAGGATTGTCATGTGTCCAAGGCCAACCTGGGTCACACAGTGAGTTCAGGCCTGGACTACAGAGTGAGACCATGTCTCAAAAAACAAAAACAAAACAAGCAAGCAAACAAACAAAAACAAAACAAAACAAACAAAAAAAAAAAACCAAAAGCAAAATAAAAACAGTTATATGGCAGCTTTCTTTTTAACAACTCAGAGCCCATGCTTTAAGTACAGGAGTACAACTCACAAAAGTTCATTTTTTTTTTTAAGTTTTATAATAGTGCTGAAGTGGTATGCCCTGATCTTTGCTCTGGCTAGTGATGTGCATGCAGTGTAACACTAGGCAGTAATACTGGACAACCTAAGTGAGCTGCAGCCCTAATTCAGCCCCATGTTCTTAAGTGTAAAAGAATAATAATCATGGTATTATGTAGCCAAGTTGCAATACACAGTAGGTTTGGAGTATTAAGTGCTTATACAACTCCGGACAGTTTCAAATGATGGCATAACCCTCTAAGTCAAAGAGCATTTATATATACGTTGATTCATCCTGGGGGAAGGGGCAAAAATGATAATTTTGCACTAAGCTTATGAATACAAAGCCAGATGTTGCAAAAGGATTCCAGATGCCTACATTTGGCTGTGCATAATAGCATTTATAATAAAACTATGAGAACATCACAGGATAGTGAAGGGAGAAGAGAAAATAAGCACAGCTTTCAGTAAAACAGTAGACTAATATTTTAGACAAACTATTTATAACAGCAACAGGAATCTATCCAGGTGACTCAACTTGAACTGGTGCAGTGGCTCTACTCCCTGCAGCTTAACTGACTAGAGTCTCGGAATCGTACATGCATC
This sequence comes from Ctenodactylus gundi, assembly GCA_004027205.1. Taxonomy (NCBI): domain Eukaryota; kingdom Metazoa; phylum Chordata; class Mammalia; order Rodentia; family Ctenodactylidae; genus Ctenodactylus; species Ctenodactylus gundi. The sequence goes on along the minus strand of PVKB01000508.1, from coordinate 496,951 downwards.
TCTTCCTCATTTCTAAAAAACAGATTCAGAGTGTTAAGATTCAAAAATCTTGTTACATGCGAAGCAATTTTCTTCCCCAAGGTCAGTAGTAAAAGCATTTTCATTTTACCCAGAATAATGGACACCTGTGTGGTGCCTGTATGGTGGGCTAATCCAGTTGCTGTATCTGAAATGACCCAAATAAAACCAAACTGATGCATTCTGAGCAAGAAACAGCAACATTTGTCCTTATCCAGACCTTTGTCAACTTGCTTTTGACTAGTCACTCTGAAATTATCTGCATCACCTGTGTATTTGTACATAAAATTATTTTTCCCCCAAATTTTGTAGTCATCCAGCTCAAGGAAAGTTTTGTAAGATATGATGGTTTTGATTGGCTAAGCATGAGATAATGTGTCTACTGTGATTACTGGAAGAATTTAATTCTAAATCATAGTTCTCAGACTATGAAAGCTCAGAATTCATCTCAGTAACAATCTCATCTGTAGCTAGCCTTTCCAACACCACTCTAGGAATTTTACTCTAGCCAAAAGTGAGCAAATCATTACAGTGATACTAAATATCTTATATAGCCTGTCACCACTACTCAGCTCTTAGATTGTAACACAAAACCAGCCATAGATAATCTGCAAATAAGTGGATGTTCCAATAAAACTTTTCTTACTGGCAATGGGCCATCGTCTGATCATAGGCCATATTTTCCCTGCATTTTCAATTAATCTTAATTGTCAACTTGACTAGATGAAGAAACTTCTGGAGGAGTGACTGGATCACGGTATCCGGTACTCATCAACAGAATAACCCACTGACATTCACAGCTTAACGTGCTGCTAGGGGAAATCAGCCCACTTGGAGCACACCTTCGGGGGGTGTGACAGGTAACAGTGATATGTCAACCTAACTAGAGTAAAAAATGCCTACTAAATTAATAAAAGTTCTGGGTGTGTCCAATGGGTAATTTCCAGAGATAACTAGCATATAAGTCAGGAAGATGAGGGAGGAATTGGTGGCATCAGTCATTGGTGGAACCAACCAAGAGGCTCGTAGCATGGAAGGAATAAAAAAGAAGAAGGAAGTGTGTCCATTTTGAAGAGCTCCACTCTGTTTGAGCTGGTGTGTCCTTTACTGCCATCCCCTGTGGTCACTAGTCTGCAAATTCCTCAGACTTCCAAGTTAAACTTGCTCTGGTGACTCTCCAGTGATCTTCCAAGCCTCTGACCTTGGGCTGATCCCTTTTGTAATCTGGGCTGAGGAGCTACTGGATCCTACAGCTATTCTGAACAAAGGTAGCCATTTTGGCCACCTCTGATCTTGTAAGCCTACCTAATAGTAAGTAACTTTGTAGAACACACACACACACGCACACACGCACGCACACACAAACACTCTAGCAATTCTGCTTCTCTAAAGAACCCTAATTAATACAGAAAGCTTAGAGGGTTTGCGCCTCACTGGCACTCATCCCCTGTGCTCCGCTTCCCGGCCACTACAAAATAAGCAGCTATCCTCCAACATATCCTAACACCACTATGTTCTTGCCTTGGAGCCAACAAATCATGAACTGAAATCTCTGAAACTGTGAGTCAAAATAAGCCTTTTTTTCTATTAAGTTGTGAGCATTCAGTATGTTTTCCTGGCGACTGAAAAGCTGATTAACACACCTGCTCTATGATGTTAGTAGAAATCTTCCTCATTCTTCTCACTGGTAGCTTCTTTCCTTGTTTTTTATCCTTAAATCTTATCTGCAGAGTGTGGTAAGCCTCAGCTCCAATGCTCACAGATTTCTTTAAGTTCGCAGCATCAGTAAAGAGAACTATAAATTCCTATACCACTAAATTTTGCCACTGTGAGAGCCACTATGACTTACACTGAACCAGCAGGATGACAACTGAATTGCTGTATGTACAGAAAATACAAGTATAATGAAGCTCCATTTTCAGCACATTCAGCTTCACACAAAATAATAGGCTCAGCAGATGTGTGCCAATATGATTTTTTTCTTTGTGTCATTCTCCTATTCCACAATATTGAGGGCTTTACTGATATGCTCAACAATCTTGGAGATACCTTTTCCCAAAGAGCAAGACTGTTGTCTTGTATCAGGGTATCACACAGAGTGGAGCCTAGCATCTCTCAATAGACCTTTTCCAAATTAGAATCCTTGTTAATAACAAGATTTATGTAAGAGTCAAAGACCTGTTTGCAAATGATCTTGTGAACAGGTCAAAGTTCCAGCAAATGCTCTTGGCTTACAGAAAAGAAGCAAAGGGTACTGTAGACAATAATGAGCAGTGTTAATGTTACCGACTAAATAATTTTTAACAACAGGTATGCCTAATAACTCAATTTGAAAATTTCTATGGCATAATATAAACCTAATCAGCTTCTTACTCAAATTTCCATATGAATGCAGTTAGGGTGGAGAATACACCACTTTGTTTAAGTTCTTATCATTTCTTCTGTTTCTTTACTGGTCTCCCTGGTATTCTCCCTACTGTGTATTTTTAAATGGACATTTTATCGTATACTTCTTGCTTAAATCCTTAGTAGTTCCCCTTGAGTTTCAGAAAAAAAGTCCAAACACTCTAGCATGACCTTTACAACCCTGTCTTAACTCTGGAGCCTCACGCTCTGCCATTCCTTCTCCTCTTCACAATCTATATTCCTGACAAAGTAAAATATTTGCAGTTCCTTGAACATACAACATTTTTGTTTACTTCAGACATCACTCAAATATCTTTCCCTCTTAGAATACTCTTCTTACTAGTTTTTGCTGTGTAACTGCAATCAGGGGGCAAAGCTCTCATATCCATGAACTGAGCGGGCTTTGATTATGTTTAAACCCATTCAATCCGGCCTATTGTGTTTCTGTCTGATTTTAGCAAAATGTCCTACACTTATTACTACATGTAATGCTATAACTATTCTTCTCTGTGCTCAGGGGCCCATGTGAATTCTCTGAGCAAAACTTTCCTTATTTTTGTATCAGAAGACCTTAGTATGGACTTGATACAAAGTGGACATGATGTAACTCTAAATACAAAAACTAAAATAATGATAGCAGCTTTAGGTGCCAACAGACAACATTTCAAATTCTGAAAAAGGGCAAACTTTCAAAAATATATGTATACTTATCTAGCTTTTGGCATCTCTGACCTGTCCTCTTCCAGATAATACATAAATGTATATGAACCATAAGCATGAACTTTGGTTAATCATTTTCATAATCTAAAAGCATCTATGAATCTAGTCCTCAGATCCAAAAGCAGAATAATGCCAGCACCCCTCCTATTCTCCATTCAAACTCTGTTACTACTATTATACTTCCTAAAGCCCTTACTTCTAAGGCATGGCTGAAACAGCATCCTTAGGCCCAGCATACACACACAACTGCATGGTTTATACTCCTCACGATGCCTTTTTTCACTCATCGTTGTTTGTCATGTTCATCCCTGTTATACGTATGCATAGTTCATTTGCTATCATCATTCATAGCACCCATTATATTGCGAATATAATTTATTTATCCATTCTCTATCCACTATATTGGTAGTGGGCATTTAGGTATTTTTCTCACACCTCTGGGCTAAAATAAGTAGTGCTGTTATCAATGCACATTTCTCCAGAGTACATACTAGGAGTTTAATTTCTGGGTCACAAGATATGCATACATTCTACTTCAGAAGCCACTGACAATCTTTCCCAAAAATTGCACCAACAGAGAACTTCTTTTAATTCATGAAGCGTGTTAGGTTCACAGAAAATCTTTATGTAAATACAAAGTACTGTTATTAACTCAATGTCTCATTTGCACAAGATCATCTTGTTCCATAGCAATTAAAAATAACATCTTTGATTAGATGAAATCAAATATCAACTAGGATTTGCATTTCTAATTTGTATATGTCACAGTCTGCTCTAATCAAAACTTGACAAAAAGTGTCAGTGGAAAAACAAGTGCTAATGTGTTGCTTTTAAAAACATATTAGGTCATACATGTTCAGTCAGCATTTGTCTGGTGATAGGGAAAGACACTGGCATACCTAATACATTCTACCTCTTCACTGTACATTTTGAGTAGTAATATATTTTTAAAAAACATGATTCACTGATCCCTACAATTTATGTCATGATAAATATTCTGGAAGTAAATGGTTTACTGCTATGCATTTATTAAATATCAAATTTGTTATTATAGTAATAATGCATACAGAAATTATACTTGAAAAGGGAAATATGTAGCATACAAAGAAGTTATAAAGCACTGATAACCCTACTACATACAAAAATTGCTAAACTATCAGTGCACATTTTATCATGTATTCATATATATATATATATATATATATATATATATATATGTATTTTTAAAAAATAGTATCACACCATTCATTCATTTTACTTAGTTTACTTTTTAAGTTATATACATATTACCCTATAAATTTACATTAAATTTCAGTTGTTTGATTTTTAAAATTAATTAATTTCTAGATTGATACATAAGATTTGTCCACATTAGTAGGGTAATGCTTCAGTACATTCATATACGATGTGATGTTTATATTAAACATATTTATAACTTCATTTATTTTTATATACATGAATTACAGATTCAGTAACACATTAGAAACATATGGCTTAAGGAATTGGTGAACATCTACATCAATTTTGGCTTCTTTTTCTTTTTTTCTTACTCTTGCCCTATGCTTTCCCTCCCTCCCAACACTCAAGAGATTCATCCCTTTCCCAGCAGTTCATCACCCTTCTTCCTATCTTGTCTTTTATGTTGGGGCATTTTTATGGAATTATTTTTGTGAATTTCATGAGAAGGACACTTGGCAATAGTCAGTCTTCTGTAACTGGCCCATTTCCCTGAGCATTATTGATTCAAGATGGCCCCATTTTCTTTCAAAGGCTTCATGTTTATCTTTCTCTATGGCTACACAGTATTCTATTGTGCATAAGTACCATGTCTTCTTTATCCATTCCTCTATTGAAGGGCAAGTAGGTTATTTCCAGGATTTGGCTGTTAAGAATTGTCTTGCTACACATGGATATGCATGTGTCTTTATGGGATGCTGACTTGATTTCTTTTGGGAATATGCCCAGTTGGATCAAGTGCAATTTCTATTCTCAGCTATCTAATGAATCTCCAGACTGCTGTCCTTAATGGCTGAACCAGAATGTAGTCCCACCAGTAGTGTAGAGTGTTCTTGTTCTTTCTACAGCCTCACAAACAACTGCTTCTTTAAAATGCTTTCAGTAGTATATCAGAACTTATTACTCCAGTCTAACTATAGCTTAGTATATATTGATTAGTATTTCCCCACAGTTTCCATCCTCTCACTCTCTGGCCTCTGGCAAGCCCAAATCTATTCCACAATATCAACTTTATAAAATTCGACATATGAATGAGATCATGGAGTACTTATTTTGCTGTGTCTACCTTATTTCACTTAATATAATGAACTTGCATTCCATTTTTGTTGATGCAAATGACAGAATATCATTCTTTTTATGGTTGAATAGTATTCCTTTGTGCATTTGTTCCACACTTTCTTTCCTGTTCATCATGTGATAGATACTTAGATTGTTTTCATTTCTTGGCCATGGTAAATAACGCCATAGGGAATATGGAAATGCTTATGTTCTTCTGACATAATAATTTCATTTCCTTTGCATGTATATCCAATAGTAGGATATCTGGATCAAATGGTGGTTCTATTTTTAACTGTTTTGAGGACTCTCCATTGTTTTTTTTTCACAAAAGCTATACTAATTTACATTTGTACTCACAGTGTGCAAGGTTTTCCTTTGTTTCACATCAATTTTTAAAGCTCAAACAAAGTGGTGGATCATGTTAGCAAGCTGTGATATAAGAAATATGCTTTGTCTTCCTATTGTATAACTTCGGCATATAAATCTTTGAAATGCATGCCTTTTGGTATACTGGTGGCTGAGTACTCTTAAGATAGATTCATCACAGGGGCTGATCAGAGAAAAGAATAAAGCATAATTATGAGACTTTTAACATCTGCCTCCTACCACCAGTTAAGTCAATCATAAATGGCCATGATTCAATTAATCATGCCTATACAGTAAAATCTCCATAAAAATGCAAAAAGACTGGGTTCATTGAGGCTTCCAGGTAGCAGGAAACATAGAGATTCCTTGAGAGGGACACAACAAGAGAGGCCATGAAAGCTCTGTACCCCTTCACTCATACCTCATCCCAAACATTTCCTCAACTATAGCCTTTATAAAAATATCTTGCAATAAATAAGTGAACATAAATGTCTGAGTCCTGTGAGCAGCTCTGGCAAATAAATCAAATCCAAACGGAGTTGAGGGAACCCCATTTTACAGATATTTGCTGAAAAGCACAGGCAAGACAAGATGGGCCTTTATTGGCAACTGAGGCAGGTGATAACACAGTCTATGGGACTGACTTCTTAGTCTGCAGGATCTATGCTATTTCTGAGTAAACTGAATTAGATGACATCGAGCTAGTTTCCACAGCATCACTTACTGTGTGTCAGATATGGGAAGCAAATCCCAACACACTGACTCACATAAGAATTGTATGTTCATTATTGATTGAAGGAATTGGATAAACACGTTTTGATATTTCATATATTTCTCACAAGTATTTATTTCAAGCAACAGATCAATACCCATTATTTTACTACTAGTAAAGTGTGAAATACTTTGAACAACATTAACTCTACCATTGCTATGGTTTAAATCTGCAGTGTCCCTCAAGAGCCTACGTATTTGGATGTAGTGGGATAACTGTGGAACTGTGTTATTGGAGGTAAGTCTGGCTGGAATGGGGCAGATGTTTCAGGCTTGACCTGGAAAGAGTGTGTTAACTTGTTGAAACTGGGGGTTGCCCAGGCCAGAGTTGTCAAGTGTATACTGTTGACTTATGGACCAGGAAATGAGGAGGAACATCAACTCTGGGGGTGGGATGTACAGGGTGAGATGTTAGGGGTGCCCAACTGGCAGAATAAAGAAATTAAAGGAAGAAAGAAGAAACATAGTTATAGCTTTTTCTAAGAAAGGCTCTAGCCTTTCCTGAGTCTCCAGACCTGCTCGGCTCCTGCCTCACTTGGCTTCTGTCTACAATGGGGTGAGCAGCTTCCCAGCTTCTGTCTCTGTCAAGAGCCTTCACTGTTGCTAACTACCCCATGAGTGGACTGTGTGAGACTTTCTGAAATTGTGAGCTAAATAAATCTTTGCTCCCTTAAGTTGCAGATGTTGGGTATTGTGTCATGGCAGCAAGAAAGTAACTTAGACAACCACTTAAGAACCTATATTACTTAGACCCAGATTCTCAATATATGGTAACCTAAGTATACTCATCTAAAGGTAGAGTAATTCAAGTAGTGAATAAAACAATATATACAAATTTACTTGACTTAGGGCTGGACAAATAGCACAGAGGGGTTTGCAAGTGTCAGGCCACAAGTTTGGCTGCGCAGCACCATATAAGCTGGGTATGGTAGCTTATGTCTGTAATTACAACATTAGGGAAGCTGAAGCAGAATTGCTGTTAGTTTGAGGCCAGCCAAGGCCAGACAGTGAGTTCAGGACCAACCTAGACTACAGAATACCTTGTCTAAAACACACACACAAATAAGAAATTGTCATCGTTCTTCAGAAATTCATAATTTAATAGCAGAGTAAGGTGGTCAGTATGAAGTGCTTACTATGTCAACAGCCTCACTGTTCATTCATTTTTAATGTAAGAAGCATCTCTGCACAGGGAGGATTAAATAGTTCCTGGAAAAATAAGCCCCTGTTCTCATATTATATACTTGGAAGAAACTTCCTTCCAAAGAAGACAAGAGAGAAGATTAGAAAAGATTGCTAAATTGGTGGTGCAAAGATCTTTGAAGTCTTAAAGGAGAGAAGAGGATGGGGATAGAAGCAGAAAAAAGAAAATCTGCCCAACTATATTGCTTCAGCCATGCTCCATTTTTGCAAAATGTATAGATCTGAACTCTTTCTTCAGCAAATGTAATTCTTTTGTAGTGGGAAATCACTCAAATGGGTCATTCGGTTAGTCCAGATTAAAGCAAAGATCCACCTCTGTCAAGGAAATGTTTGAGAGATTATGGATAAATTGGAAGAAATTATTTCATATAAAAACATAAAAGGTTACCATGTTATATGTGCACATACTTATAACAGTATTTCAGAATACTTTTTCTTATTTTAAAAATCCTTCTGAAGGATCTTAGGCTGCTTTGCTGTTTTTCTTCTGGTGGTGGTAACGGCGGCAGCAGCAGTGGGGGTGGTAGCAGTGGTGGTGTGTGTGCAATAGTTTATAAAAGACTAAAAAGCAGTTTTAGGGAGAAAACTATGTAGAAAATGAAGGACAAAAATGGCGACTTCAAGGGCCCAACAATAAAGGAAGACACAAAGGTGATAAGTGCACATCCCAATCCGATTATAAAAGATTCCCACCTCACTCTGGCATTCCAAATATTTGAGGTCCTCAGGGTGTACCGACGTGTCTCTGTCACATGTACTTCAGCACATGCCTTCCTCTCAACCTGGAAGCCTCTCTGCTCTCAGTCTGACTCTCTCCTTCCCATCCTTGGATCTCTATAACTCACCCTATTTTCTACTATCACATCTCACAGAATCTTATTTCTTCCTTCCATCATATATCACAGTTATTATACTTACTTGAATGCTTACTTAAGACTTTTACATATAGATATTTCTATTATTCTGTATGTTTCAATGGTAGCAGAATTATGTCTGCCCATCACATGAGCTCTTAGAATTTTAGCAAAATTGTTTATTAAATAAATACAGCCATCTATCTAATTCAGTGTTAAGTACAAAATAACTTTCTTATTTATTACGTTATCTTTGTCTTCTAACCAGTATACAAGAGTCAAAAAGCATAGGACTTTCTTATTGTTATCCACTGATGGGTTCTGATTCCTGTACAATGAGAGATACATAGCATATGCTCGATAAATATTTTAAGTAAATAAGTTTTATATTCACAGTAATGATAATTTCCTTGAAGTATTTTCTTGGCCAATAAACATTTGCTTGTGGAAAATGATGACTAAGAGAAGAAACAGTTCAAAAGCCACGCAGGGTTTATACACCGGTTTGAAAGCACATATGAGATATGGTTTTAAGGATTCTGAAAATATCTTGGATGCCTCTAGAAATTAAACAAAGAGAAGCTAGGAAAGGGCAAGAACAAAAATATCCAGATTATCCGTGTTACTGTGAATTGATTTCTATTGGTGATTGGAATGTTGGACAGCCTTAACTAGCAGGTAGACGTTATTTTTATTTAAATGAGAAAAGTAGCACTCAGCGAGATTAATTAGATTTCTCCAAATTGCCACACATATAGTAAGTAAGGAGCTGAGATATGAACTCTGGCTTGTCTAATTCCAAAGCCCATGCTTTTTCTATTACGTACATTTGCCCATGTTTATAAGAAAAACCCTATGTGGACTAAATATGTCAAATGTGCTGGGTCTATAAAATATGCTAATGATGTTTGAAACAAGGAGAAATTCATTTTAACTGTTAAAATTAGAGAAGAATTTCTGGCGTATATGAAATTTGTGCTGAACCATAAGGATCAAGGATTGTAACAGACGAAAATAGCAGGGAGAGGGGGAGTATAGACGTGATGCCAGTGGGGTAAAGGAAATGCAGTAAGGTTTGGGAATACGAGCCAGAAAAATAAGCATAAAATAAATACAGGAATTTGAAACTGGGTATGGTAGAACATGCCTGTAATCTTAGCACCTTTGGAGGCAGAAGCAGGAAGATTATACGTATGGACCCTGCCTGGGCTCTCAGCAACATGATGAGACCCTGTCTCAAAATAAAGAGTATGAGCTAGGGTTGTAGTTAGAATAAAGGCCCTGGGTTCAAATTCCAGTGCCAAACAACAGTTTTGATAGACTGGTCATCTAGAAAGTAGATGAGTTTAACAATAAAGTACTACTTCAAAATTGGAAAACAAAATAAAAATGAAACTATAGAACGGAGTGTTTAATGGAACAAAATCTTCTTTAATACTAACAAAAGATGCATTATGCACATATCACAATTGGTTCTGCCAATAAAAGAGCTCTCATAAGCATAGAAAACAATGCTACAAAGTAAGAATTTTTTCAAATTATTCACTTAAGCAATCATTTAAAAAGCTGAAAACAACTTTTTTTGCTTCACAGTAAGTATGAGAATTTTTGATTAATATACCTTCAATGCATGTACTAGCAAAGCATTCATTTCCACATAAGAAAACTGAAGTTAGAAGAAAGACTAGGATGTAAGAATTCAGGTGAGAGGAAAGAACTGGTTAAATTTATTGGTTAATCTGTCATTCATTACTAAAATTAATAATATTCTGTTCTGTATTTTTTGAGACAGGACCTCTCTTTGTAGTACTGTATTTTAAAAAAAATATTTAACTAAAACTCTTAGAAAAGGAGGAAGATACATACACAGAACAGTTTATTTAGGTAAACTTCTTCCCCGTCCCAAGTAATCGGAAAAAAGGTATTAAATAATTTCAAACTTTTTAAAGGAAATAAGCAGGTGGCTAAGAACGTTACATATTTAAAATTATCAGATTATAAATAGAAACTGTGATTTCCGTATGTATTGCCAGCCTAAGGCAGGGATGAAAAAGAAGACATAAAACTGCAGGGAGATTTTCACTCCTCTTTCCCTGCACAACTGAGGTCTGCAGACTTTAGGCAGTGTAAGGCAGCAGTCCACGGCAGAAGGGGAGTTGTTGGCCTGAGACGGGATAATCAGATCCTGAGAATAATAGGAAGCTTTTAGGAGAAGTGGTGGTGGAGGGCAGCCTGAGTTAGAGAGAGCCATCTGACCTGTTGTCTCCCCACTCCATCTTTCTTTACAAATTAGTAAAAGCTTTAATTGTTATATTCTCAGTATTTTGGAGTAAAAGAATTACTCTGCTATTACCTACAGAAAGTCAAATCTTCTAACACATAAAAGTTTTCTAAGTTAAAATCATGATATTTCCATTTTAAAATAACTCCTGTGTCTTAGCTATTAAAAAAAAATCTGTGCTCTCTTTCTAGCTTATGGAGGCTACCTGAAATAGACACTTTAAATTTTCACCCTCTCCTGTGCAATTCTGGTAAGTTATGCTGGTATGTACTTGATTTGTCACTCTGGAATAAATTTCAAGTTGTAATTCACACTTAATTTTGAAGCATAAAAGAAAACCAAATTTTGAATTTAAACTTCAGGAAAAAGTAAAGTGATAATATCTGAAATACGGAAGTAAAAGCATAGCTCAACTAAATAAGGAAATCTTCTGAAAATTATTAGAAAAAGAGAAGTGACTTACAAAATGTCACTGAAAATGGTATTTTATTGGCATGCATTTTTAGTTCTTTTAAGTGGTCTGATAAGTTCTTGTCTGTAGATTAATTTTCTTCTAAATAGTACAATCTCATATCTTATCCTTACTTAATATTTCCCTATTCCATATTTTGAAGAATGTTCATGTATTCAGTTTTATTTAATATTTAAAACAGAGAGAGGCTAAGTGATTTGCTTTGGACCATTTATTTTAATCCTCACAACGAATGCTTGAGAATTTTGTGAGGAAACTAACATAGCCAACTGATCTGTGCACACAGAAAAAATAAGGACCTGAATTATAATCTGATTAACTTTCTATCCACTAGGCTATACTGCCATTAGCCTATCTCTATGAACCTATCACATTTATATCCTCTACATAGTTGACTCTTAAACTACTTTCTAATTATGAATAATCTGTACAGTTTTGCTCAATTCTCTTGAAGAGAAGGTAGAAATAATGGCAACTTCTGGTATTTTGTACATTATTTTAACATGAAAGAAGAAAGAAGATGCAGAAGGAAATAAGGAAATAAGTTGCAGCAGGAAATAAGTTTCTTGGCAGAGAACTGTTAACCCTTGTCCTTCTGCATGAGGAAAGAGGTGGCTACAGGAATTAGTCTAGGCTAAGCCAAAACTGTAAATCCAAATGGAAAGACAATAAAACAAGACAAAATATCAGTGGAATTTTCCAAAATTCAAATTTTGACCTCTATTTTATCTTTGAGGACAAGAAGGATTCTGATTTATGAAACAGAAGTCACTAAGCAGCTAAGTTGTGCAGGAGAGATGGAGATAAACAATATGCAAATTATTGAGATTCTTATAGATTATTAGTGCAGAAAAAATAGGAAATTTTGATTCAAAGTAATGAGAGAAAATGCAATGCTTTAGACTGTGTTTGTGCTGTGATAACAGTACTTGTGACCAAGTATAACAGTTAATCTTGATTGTCAAGCTAACTTGAGTAAGAAATATCTAGAAAATTAGAAAAGGATAGTTCTCAATCTTCCTACAAGGGTGTTTCCAGAGATAATTAGTTGGTGGAAGAGAAAACTGAGGAGGAAGACCTGCCCTGTATGTGCGTTGCACCTGGGATAGGGGCCTGGTTCGAACAAAGGTAGAAGAAAGAAGCCCAGAAGCACAAACTCTTTCAATCTGCTTGCTTCCACGAGGTGAGAAGCTGTCTTCAACTACACTATTATGCCTCATCATAGGACTACAAGCAATGGAATCAGAAGACCATGAGCTAAAACCTCTCAATCTGTGAATCCAAATAAATATTTCTTCTGTAAGCTGTTTTTCCTCAGATATTTTGTCACAATGAGAGAAAGCTGATTAACACACTGGATAATTTATAACAGATATTTTTTTGGCTTACTGGAGGCTAATCTGTCCAATACAAATGTCCTGCATATATTATAGTAGAAGGGCAGACGGTGAAAGAGAGCAAGGAAGGGATATACTTTGTGTAATAGCAGCATATGCACCAACGATAGAGGGACTCCATGGCCTAATCATCTGTTCAAGGTCCTACCTCTTAAAAGTTAAATTAGTGATTTAGTTTCATCATGAGTTTTGAACAGGACAAATCTCCAGGAAGACTGATTGGAGAAACTAATATTTTAATTTGTGCTTAGTAGTTCAGTAGGACTTTGCCAGATGAAAAGTAAAGGATGAAACACAAGGCCAAAGTAATAATACGTGAAAAACCTGAAAAGACAGATATTTGATGTTTAATGGTCATAGAATTCTTTAACTACAGGGCCACATTTCTGTCTGGAAGTAACATTCAGGTGCTTTATACCATTGTGTAATGAAAGAGGCTACATCTTCCCCCATATATATGTTATATATATATATATATAATATATATATATAACACATAGTGTTTAACAATGAATTTGGGTGTTTTGTACACCTATGTATCATATCGAGTTTACAATCCCTTCCCAATTTATCATCCCACATGGAAAACAAGAAATTATTATTTTTCCCCACTATTTTTTATTAATGTACAAATGTAATACAGTGTATTTACAATGAATTTGGGTATTTCATACACCTATGTATCCTATCGAGTTTACAATCACTTTCCATCTTCTACCCTCCCACCCCCTCCCTGTCCCTTCCCCCGGCTCCAGCTATCACTTCATATGGTTCCAAAGAATGTCTGTGTTCTGGGTTTTCCAAGTCACAGAAAGCATACAGTGTTTAACATATTAATCTTCCACACCTAAGTAATTTCACTTAAGTCACCATTCTACCTCAGCTTCCTATTCCTCTAATGGGTTCACAGTAGTTAAATCTTGATGCCTCTTCTCTGAATCCAACCAATCCCTTTATTGGGATATTTACTAAAAGTTTTCTTATCTATATTTTGCTATATCTTTGTTGCTATTCTTAAACCTGGCCTTACCCACCAGTTCACATTAGAAAATAACTACAAGCATGTAATTCAAAAGACTAGTAAATTTGGGAAAGAAGAAGGAAAAAAGTTAAATTTCAAATGCCTTAGCTGAATACTGAAAGGTACAATATTTGTACATTCACAGGGTTATCTTTACATCAATCAGTTTTCTTAGGATAAATTTTCATCAGTGACCTAATAAGTAAATTGCTATGATAAAACAAAGTTAAAACTATATCACATTGCTACATTAAATGAACTTAAATCTATACCACATAAATATATTTAAAGTAACAGATATGAAGGCAAATTTAGTTATTTCAAATTGTTTTAACTTTCATAACTTATTTACTCATATTTCACTGATTATAAACATACATTTACTAAGCTCATTCTCCTCTAACTGTTGTCGATTTTCCTCTGGGGTCATTGGTGTTACTGGCCTCCCTTTCACTTTGTAGGTTTCCTTTAAGTATTCTCTGCAATACTGGCTCAGTGGCTACAAATTCCTTTAAGCTTTCTCTATCATGGAAAGTTTTAAGTTCTCCCTTTAAATTAAAAGATAATTTTGCTGGATATAGCAGTTTTGGTTGGCATTTATGATCTTTTTGTGCTTAGAACACATTGCTCCATGATCTCCTGGCTTTTAGAGTCTAGATTGAGAAGCTGCAGTTATCCTAATGGGCTTATCTTTGTAGGACACCTTCTGTTTTTCTCTTACCGCTTTTAGTATTTTTCTCTCTGTGTCAGGTTTCTAGAATTTTAATTATGATGTGTAGTGATAAGGATCTCTTCTGATCAAAGTTGTTTGGTGTTCTATATGCCTGCAATAGTTCCATGTTCATTTCTTTTCTTACATTTGGAAAATTTTCTTCCATTATTTCATTAAACATGTCCTTTAAGCCTTTTGTTTTGTCCTCAGTCTTCTCCTGGACTCCCATAATTTTGAGGTTGTTTCTCCTTGAGTCATCTATCAGCCATTTTAACGATTTGCTTTCTTTCTTATTTACTTTGTGTTCTTCAGGGCCTGTATGTTGCAGCTCAGTCACTTTATTTTCTAGGTCTGACTTTCTATTCTTAAGATGTTTAAAGTGGTTGCTTATTATTTCCTACGTGTTTTTCATTTCTTGAATATCTGCGTTCAATTTTTCTATATCTCTGTTGTGTTCCTCTCTACTTTCTTGTATTGCCTTCATTATCTTCTGTTATATTTCTTCTTTGGTCTCCTCTAATTGCTTTTCAACACTTGCTTTTTGCTTAGCTATGTGTCAGTGTAGCTCTTGTGCTGTCTTTTTTATTTCCTGCTTTAGTTCCTGCTTTAATTCACTGAATATCTGGGCCCAGAAGTTACCATCATTTTTGCCATTTTCATCTTTGGATTCTGCAATTTCAGTATCCCTGGTATCATCTTCTGGGGTGTCAGGTCTTCTTGTAGGGGATTTGTTACGATGCTAATCCATGGTTCTTCCGGCTGTCTCTGGTATGCAGGAAAGAAGGGTTTGGTAAAGA
This sequence comes from Ctenodactylus gundi, assembly GCA_004027205.1. Taxonomy (NCBI): domain Eukaryota; kingdom Metazoa; phylum Chordata; class Mammalia; order Rodentia; family Ctenodactylidae; genus Ctenodactylus; species Ctenodactylus gundi. Next base: position 481,638 of record PVKB01000508.1, on the reverse strand, counting down.
CCCAGTCCTAAATGCCTCTGGAATCCTCTGGCCCAAGAGACAGACAGGGTGATGGAATTCCCAGTCCTAGATGCTTCTGGAAGCCTGTGGGGCTCAGGATTGACAGGGTGATGTAATTCCCTGGAAGCCTCCGGAAGCCTCTGGCTCACAGGATGGGCACGCGATGGACTTGCCTATCCTAGATGCCTCTAGCGTGCAGGGCAGCGGTGAACTGAAGCCTCTGATGCGTGCCAGAGGAACACGGCAATGATTCCCTTTCTGAGGTGTCTTGTTCCCCCCTGGACCACTCAGCACAGCTGTCCATCTATCCTGGCTTCCCTCCCCCACAGTGGGGCTCTCCACCCACAGAACAGAGGTGCCTTGAGCCATTCAGGGAATCAGCAGCCTTTTCCCCTCTTTTCTCCTCTCTCTGCCACTTTTGCCAGTTTCTTCCTAAGCACTGTTTAAGGGTGACCCCAAAGCCCTGGTGTGCTCTTCTGAGCTTTCTTTTACTCTAAAGGGTCCAGTCTTGGGCTTTTTTTCCCCTTCTATTTAAACTGGCTCCTGCTGATGTCATTGCCTGTGGTGGCTGCTGAGCCCTGTTTCTGATCTGGGATCCCGGGGCCTTTTCTAGGGGGAGCGCAGATTACATTTGTAGTGCACACACCCGCAGGCTGGTGTTTCAGAGGCCGGGGCCGCTCACTGCCAAAAATTCCCACATCTCCGGAACCGAGCTTACCTCAGGCTGAGGTTCTGGCTCTGGACCTTCTTCCGTCTGTGGTCTGTGGATGCTGGCAGCTCGGGGCTGTGCTGAGGCAGCTGCTTTTTCCCTCCTCTTCCAATGTGACTTCAGGATTACGAGCTTTTCCCAGTCCGCAGCTGCCTGCAGCTCCAGCCATTTGCAGCTGGCCTTTGGCGGCTCCATGGGCAGCTGGGATTTGCTTTTTTTCTCTGCTTTTGATGATCTTTCAGAATTTCTGACCTTCCCCTGACCTCCTTTCAGTTGTTGGGGATGCTCCTCTCTTTCCTAGCTACACTTAACACACTTTTTCTAACTAAATTCTTGACTTTTTAAGTGGGGCGATGAGGAGACATTGTGAAGTGCTGTTACTCAGCTGCCATCTTGACTGGAAGTCAAGAGGCTACTTCTTGTCCTTTCTGTAGGTTCTCAGAAATTACAGCCAATAATCCGATCTTTGGAAACTCACCTTTGATCCACTGGTCTTTCTGTCTTCAAATGTTCTTTCTTCTTAGTTTATGATTTAAAGATAAATGAAAGTCATCTTTCATCCTGTATACAGCACAGGTTCAACACTATAGAGTCACAGAAGTCAGTTATTAGCTGGTTCTTAAATAATACAAATAGGGTATAGGGAAAGCCGGAAATAAGGAGAAAGGAGATGGAATGGATATAAGGGATATTTCAGCGACATAATTTGCAGAATTCTGGTGACAATAAAAGTAGTAAGCAATGCAACTTTCTTTTTTATTGTTCACTTATTTTTATGTTTTTTTACTTTTTTTTAAGACAAGGTCTCAGTCTATAGTCCACACTGGCCCTGAACTTACCAAGTAACCCAGGCTTACCTCAAACTCATGGCAATCCTCCTGCCTCAGCTTCCTGAGTGCAGGGACTACAAGAGTGCACCACCATACCTGGTTAATCTTTATGCACTGCTGGAGAATGGCACCCAGGGCCTTGGGCATGCTAGGCAAGCACACTAACAATTGAGGTAGACTCCCAGTCCCTGCTCAACTATTTTTAAAACATTTTGACTACAGTTGACATAATTATACAGACATAGAGTTACCAAAATAAATGTAGAATGTTTACATTTTTAAAAAAATTACTACAACAGAAGACACATTTCCATGAATTCCTCTTCAAAATACTCCCCCTTGGTTAGAATATACTTTTATCAACATTCTTGCCATTTTCTGAGGAAGTTCTAAAAATCCTCTTTAGTAAGTGTCTTTACAAAGTGTGATCAAAAATACAGTGACTGTTGCTGCTAAGAGCAATTCAAAAATGGCAGTTCATTAAAAAATATTGCATGTAATCTAATCCACTTTTTAGAAACAGACCTAGCACTGTGGGTCTTCTGTATCTTCCTCAAAGTCAAAATGACATGAAAGGCAAATGTCTCAGTAACTCTTTCGTTGCTAGGAGACAATATCCAATACCTACAACTTAAAGGAAGAAAGATATATCTTAGCTCAGTTTCAGGAGGTCTCAGTGCATTCATGAGTGGCTAGCAAATGTGGGAAAGGTTTGGCACACAGAATTGCAAGAGGAAGTATCAGGGAAGCAAAAAAAACTGAGGCAAGACTACATAATTCTAGGCCACACTCTCAATAACCTACCTATTTTTTAGCTACCCACTTGTCAGTGATTATCATGCCTTCAGTAATCCACCACCGACTCAGTGATCCACCATGCCCTCTGTAATCTACCCCTCCCAACCTGGATCCACTTTCTAATAGCACGTGAAGACCATAGATAATCCACAATATCCAAATACATGGAGGCTTCTGTGGCATACCCCAGATCCAAATTATAACATTGTATACCTGGCCCCCCAAAACTCAGGTCCATCTCCTTATGTACATGTATTTAGTTCATCTCTAAGAGTATCCAAAGCCTTAACAGTTTCAGCACTGCTAAGAAGTTCAAGTCCAAAGTCTCTTCTAAGAGTTAAGGCAAACTCTTAGCTGTGAGGTCCTCTGAAGATCAATGAAAAGCCAACAACTTCCAGCACACAATAGGATAAACATTCCCATTCCAAAAAGGAGGACAGAAGAATAGAAAGCAATTAGACTAAAGCAAGACTAAAAGGGCACGGTAAACATTTCTGTAGTAGCATTAAATTTTGTAACTCAATGACCAGCATGTAACCTTGCTGTGGTGAGATGTGAACTCCAAAGGCTTTAGGCAGTTATGCCTCACCTGAAACTTTCATGGCTTCTCTTTCAGATTAGCTCTGCTGATATTCTGTGGCCTTCCTCTGGAGACCACATTTCTGGCATTTTCAAATTTCTAAAGTGTCCACTACACCTTCAACTTTCCTTTTAGTGTTTCATGCAGTGCCCTCTCAAAAAGCACACTGCCTAATTTGCAAGGCATTCTTCTGAAATCTGGGTGGAAGCCTTCGTGATCCCATAGCTCTATGTTCAGAATGCTTGTGAGGCCAGTACCACATAATGTTATAAAAATGAAACTTTGAGAAAATCTACCTAACTTCTAATTTTGGTCTCTAGAAAAGAAAGCGCTTAAGTCTTAACAGGTAGAATCAGGTGCAAAGCCATCTACATTAATGGTTTTCCAGTGTTGTGTAAAAACATTCCCACAAATTATAATATACAGATTCAATGCAATTCTCAAGATACCAACATTATTTTCACAGAAATTGAAAAAATAATCCTTAACTTCATAAAAAAGCAAAAAACATTCCCACAAATTATAATATACAGATTCAATGCAATTCTCAATATACCAACATTATTTTCACAGAAATTGAAAAAATAATCCTTAACTTCATATAAAAGCAAAGGAGACCTAGAATAGTAAAAGCAATCTTAAGTACCAAGACTAAGACAAGAGGCAGTACAATTCCACATATCAAGATATACTATAAAGCAATAGTCGTAAAAATATCATATGGTACTGGCACAAAAATAGACAGGTAGACCAGTAAAACAGAATTGAGAAGGCAGAGACAACATTCAAATACCCTTAGCTACATAATCTTTGATAAAGGAGCCAAGCATACCCTGGAAAAAGGACAGCCTCTTCAACAAATGCTGCTGGAACATTGGACATCCCCATGCAGAAAAATGAATACAGACACACACCTATCACCATGCACCAAAATCAAATCAAAGTGGATCAAAGACCTAGAGATTAAAACTGAAACACCAAACCTTCTGAAAGACAAATTAGGCAAATACCTAAAAGCCATAGGTGTAGGCAGACTTTCTTAATAAGCAAAAGAAATAGCCTCCATTATTAATAAATAGAATTATGTCAAATTAAAAAGTTTCTGCACAGCAAAGGAAATTATCAACAGTGTAAAAAGAGAACTAACAGACTAGCAAAAAAATATTCACCACCTGAACCTCAGAGAGTAAGATCATAACCAGAACATACACAGAACTAAAGAAAAGGAAGCCCCTCAAAATCAAAGATCTTATTGAAAAAGGGGCAAAAGAAGTGAGTATGCAGTTCACAGAAAAAATTCAAATGGCCAATAAATACATGAAAAGATGTTCAACATCTTTAGCCATTAGAGAAATGCAAATCAAAACATCACTAAGATACCATCTGACTCCAGAGAGTCATATCAAGAACACAAATAGCAATCAGTGCTGGCAAGGCTGTGGGGAAAAAGGAATCCTCCTGCACTGCTAGTGGGTATGTAAACTGGTACAACCACTATGGAAAGAAGTATGGAAGACATCAGAGTTATCAAACTAAAATCAACCGGATCTGCAATATTCCTCCAAAAATTCATGTGTTTGTATGTTGTGGAATATCAATGGAATCACGTGCTGCTCAGAAGAGGCATAACCCTGGGGTCTGACCTGAAAGGTGTGGACCATTGGAACATGGCCAGGAAAGATATGTGTTTCCTCTGCCCTTCTTTGCTCACTTGGTTTCCTATGTGCCGTGCCACGAGCAGCTTTTTCCTCCTGCAATACGCTTCCACCATTTCCAGAGGCCCACAAAGGGTCTGAGACCTTCTGAAACTGTGAGGTAAAATAAATCTTTCCTCTTGCAAGTTCGAGGTGTCAAGTACAGTGTTCTAGCAACAAATAAATAACAAATATATCAACATAATCAAAAGAGTGACTTTTATCATATCCATTCATACTCAGTGACAGGAAAGCATTCGTTGAGAATGAATAAAATTTTTGGAGGCATCTTAGAATTCTGCCTACTATAGTCTTATAAAATAAAAATCAAATCATGACATCCTTACTTTCACAATCCAATTGAATCACATGTAACTCACATTACATTTTTTGTCTACTTCATGTCCCAACCCAGGTAGAGATTATTCCAAACTGTTTATTAAAACACCCATAACATACTTTAATACACTGGTTTATTTATACACTTATTTACCTTTATGCTCTAGGAACTCATTGGGGCCCAAGCCTGATTTACTGTTTTACTTTCAGTGCCATTATGGAATTGATAAACAGCAGGTGCTTAAAGACTATTGTTAAATGACTAATTATCTTACCCATTGGAGGATCTGATTACTGATTATTTTAAACAACTCAGAAATACATTAGGTAAGGAGGGCATTAAACAGTCAAGTGCAATAAAAATGTTGAAGTCAATCAGTACACAAGTGACAAATCTTTGGATCACATCATTCTATTTCTTTTCTCCATCTACTGACTAGTAATCCCTCAGCCTACGATGTGGATTATAACTATTCAAGACCTCACTGGGGCCTACTTCCATCTAATTATATCCTCTATTACACAAATTTTTAATCACAGATCCCCATTGGTTCCTACATTTCAGCGTAAAAATACCTTCCAATTTCTCTTCAGTGTAGATCTTCTTAATTATGCCTCTGTTCTAGTCTACGTTTCATCTAGACTAACTGATGTGCCTACCTTCTATCTTGCCTCAGTCCAATCCACACTTCACACCAATCATGTGAATTACAAAGCCTAAATAAAGATGTTACTCCTGTGCCTAAAATCCTTTAATATATTCCCACCACTTCGTGGGCCAAAGTCAAGCTCCTTATTATGACACTTGGAACCCTGTGTATTCTGTGTTTGTGGGAGATTTCTTCCTCTTCCCCCATCTGTCATCCTGTCCCTCCCCCATTTTATACCTAATAATAGTTCAGTATTCTCTGAGGACATAGTATAAATTCTTATCTCCCACTACACATTAACTTCTCATTTCTACATTTCCAATTTTCTACATTTTTATATTACCACTTTCTAGATACTTCCCATTTCATCTGCCTATTCTTCACTAATCATCATCTTCTTCTTCCTCTTCTTCCTCTTCTTCCTCCTCTTCTTCTTCTTCTTCTTCTTCTTCTTCTTCTTCTTCTTCTCCTTCTCTTCCTCTTCTTCCTCCTCCTCCTCTTCTTATTTTTGAAACAGGATCTCACTCTTTACACCAGGCTGGTCCTGAACTCACTGGTGTGGCCCACGCTGGCCTTGCACTCAGGAAAATCCACCTGCCTCAGCCTCCTGAGTGCTGGAATTACAGGTGTGCACCACCACGCCCAGCTTTATGTGGTGCTGGAGAATCAAATCCAGGGCCTTGTGCTTGCAAGGCAAGTGCTTTTAACCACTGTCCATTCCTCCAGCCCTCACTAATATTCTTATATTAGCTTCTTCTCTACGTGCACATGACTCTATTTTAGCACTTCTCACATAAAACATATCTCCTCATCTGATCGTGATCTCTGTTTAGTACTTTTATTGTATATTATTATTATTATAATCCAGAACAGGGTAAAGAATTCCTAAAGAAATAATATTCATACCTTCATTACCTTCCCAAGTGTTTGCTGAGTGCCATTTCTGGGCTGTGTGTGTATGCTGGAGACACAAAAGGGAGCCTTCCCAATTTATGAAATTCCTCACTGCCACTCATACAGTCAGGCACATAGTACATGCTCATGTGAGGACTATGTTCCAGAAAAAATTGTACTCTAATATGAATTAACTCTTTCATTTCATATCTCCAGCATCTAGCATTAAGGGACAACACAACTGTGTTTAATGTTTATTAATTGCAGGCAAATGACTGATTTCATAAAGATGAAATGAGGTGTATAAGGCCACCAAACAGAACTGTTTCTAGAAGGGTATTATTTATACAGAGTCACTATTCATGGAAACATTCTTTGACACATGATTTAAAATATTTTATTTTCCTAGGCCATTAACAATGGGGAAATAAAGCCATTAAATTCTGATAAGATGTTGGCAAGTATTATTGCACTAACATAGATTCTAAAGTGACTCTTTAATAGAGAGCATATGTACTTCAGAATTCATATAGATTCTCAGCTGCTGAGTGATGGCATAACACAGTATGATACAGTAACTGGCAAAGACATCTTTTCAGAAATCTTCCTATGTAAGTAAGAACTTTGGTCTTCTCCATGCAATTATATATCATCTCCCTCAATGAACTTCAGCTAACGCAAGGGAAACAATAAAATAAATAAAATAGAATTCTTCTCATGCTTTCAGGGCAATAAAATTAATGATATGATGCCAGTAACATTTCTCATTTTCTTTTATGTCTAAGTTCGATCATAAATGAGACAATGGAAAAGTTAAAGCCCAATCAGATAAAGAACATTTAATTACTAGGACTGGATGAAAGGCTTAGAAAATTCTTTAAATCTTGTGCATAGAATTAGAGAGAGCATAATTAATATTAAATTCAATCCCATGTACTTACCAGATAAAAGAATTGATTTAGACCTATAAAGAGACAGTTTTTCCCATATTTATATAATAAATGAAAGGCAGAACTAGGCTAAAATCCAAATGTTCCACCTCCCCCACCGGTCTTTTTCAGTGCTTTCTGAAATAGAGCAAGACCAGTCCACCGGCCTTCTAAAATTCATTAGTAATCACAAAATTAGGAGACTATTTTATTTTTGTACCCCCACTGAAGACAGCGAGGATGAAAGAATCATTGGAGAATAAAATAAATCCTAAAGTAGGGGTTTCTTTAATCTGTGAAAGCTGAGAAATTTAAGACATGGGTTTTTAAGAAAACACTACAGAAAGTAGTAACAGAAGGCAGAAAATTCAGTTAAATACACAATAATTATCCCATAATCTGAGGAAAAGAAAGGAATCGTAAGCATTAAAATAACAAATACCAACAAAAATAACCAAGTCCTAGTGAAGCCACTCAATTGCACAGTTAATAGTTCCTCAAGTCTACTGTATAACTAAAAATTCAATGAGTTTGACTCCACGTCATTGCTGGGAAACTGCTTCCTACCTAGAACAGCCTCATATGCAAGAGGTTTCTTTGTGAAAGAAATAAGTAAATGAATGGTTTCTACAATTCATTTTTAACCTTTTCTGGTTGTATGTTCTTGAACAAGTCACTTCCCTTTCTAAACCACAGAAGTTTCAGCCCTTGTGAACACTTTCCAAAGACGTAGTACAGTCCAATATTAAGTTTGGATCATTTCACCAAGTTTTCAAATCATCTCAGTTTAATTTTGGTAGAAAATATATTTGTCTATTTAAAAATTAAGAAACTTAAAGTCTGTATTTCACAGGTTTTTTTTAATAAGACGGTGATAATTAGTAAAATGTAAGAGTTAAAACAGCTCCATATAGTACATACATAAGATCCAACATGACTATTAATTTCAATCTATATCCTCTCTAAAATTCCTACTTCCCAGCACTTGTCAGTCATAGTATAATACCTGCTTGTATTAGTGACAGGAAACATAGTTTGGAGGAAAATCATGAATTTGAAATGTAAGCCACAGACCTACTACCTAAATTACCTTATCTCTTCAAAGTTCAGGATTAATAGGATTTATAACAAACTGTTGCAAGAATATTACTGCTTATACTAGATGACTGATGTAAATCTGTAAACTCTGTCCAAGACAGATATAATTCAGGGGCTGGTTTATTGTATGTTAAGAGTGGTAGAGAAAGAATGATTCACAAGTGGGGTCAAATAAAAAACAAACAAACAAACAAACAAAAAACCCTAGGCCCTAGCCCAAGCACTGAAGCTCATCAGTGCCATGACTTTGAACTAGTTACTTTCAATTTCTGACTTTCAGCTTTTTTGTTTATATAATCAGATAGTTGTACTAGGTGAAGACCAAGGCTATTTTCTGCTCTGGCATTAAATGCTAGTTCCTTGGAAGACGAGACCATATTCCTTTTTGTCATTATATCCTTAATAGCATATAATTGTTTGATCATAGTGGTACTGAACTAAACAGAACTAAAAGAACTGTAAAGCAGAGAGACCATTGGAAGAATAATTTCAACAAATATGAAGAGGAGGAGGTAGAATCAATAAGACAATATTAGATTATAAAACAGTGAGGAAAAAAAAAGTGTATGTGAGCGTATTTACGGCATTTCCAATGAAATGGGGTCCAGGTGATGAGTGTTATGGTCTGGATCTGCACTCTCCCCCAGAGTCTCAGGTATCTGGATGTTGTGGCTCATCTATGGATTCTACACTCTGTCAGGAGGTGCGGCCTGCTAGGGTAGGGTGGATTACTGGGCAGGTATAGGGTTATAGGGACCCACCCACTGTGGCTTTTAGAAGGGTGTGGCCTGGAAGGATGTATACTCTGGCAGCCTGTATTTTTCCTCTTGCGATGCCATGAGCAGCTGCTCTCTGCCAGATCCTTCCCACCATTTCCAGACACCCATGAATGGAATGAGTTCCTAAAACAGCTAAAATGAACATTTCATCCCTTAAACTGTGTCAGATGTTACGTCCCAGTAGCAGAAAAGTAACTGGGACAATCAGAATTCATCAAGAGTAACCATCAATGGCCAATAACTGTTAGCATATCCTTAGAAATATAACCTTAAAGAACCTGAATTATTGTATACAGAGAAGAGAATTCTTAGAGGAGAATAGATCAGTTGCCTCAGCTCTTCATTTTCGAGAAATATATCAAAGCTGGGTTAAAGGTATCAAAAAGTATTTCATGTCACCTTGAAATACCTCATTTTTGAGATGTTACAGGTTTAGAAATTCAAGAGTTATCATCTTTGGCTATTTTTTATGGGAGAGAAGCACTGAATATCACTAAGAGTTGGAAAAGAGCTCCTTGTATGGCAAATACAATTTCTGAACATACAAATATGACAGATAATTTACTGGAGGATATTTAGTCAATTTTTCATGTCAAAGGCATCTGGAATGTACTCTTCAATTATCAAGATTCCTAGATATTTGTAGGTTTCTAGCAACATATTTATTTAAAATGGGCCTGTTCAGAGAAAGTGAGGAAAAATGACCAGAATATAGAGTACCAATTCCATTCTACCTTTCAATTAATAAGAATATGGAGAAAGTTGTCCAAATTATGCACTGAGTTAATAGTAGAACTGCTACTAGGGCAATTAATATGAAATGAGATTACTATTAATTAAATTTCTATTCTGGCTCTTTAGATGTGTTATCTTAATTAATACAATATATAAGGAACTAGATATAGTAGCTTTGTTCTGCAAGTGAAGAAAAAGTATGGAGAGTTACTACTAGCTATAAATTAGCCAGGATTTGACCGCAAGTTGACCTGACTCCAACCCATGCATGGTGTTGCACATTGCTATTACTAGGGAGAATTTTGCAGCTTAGTTTGGTAAGGAAATCCATTTACAAATTTCAAGTTTGGGAAATAGGTTATATGGCCAATTGACTTCTTACTATGAATTTAAAAAATATAAAGTGCTGATCACTTGCTGATTTCAAGTAACATCTGGGGACCCAGAAGCTTATTGACCATGACAATGTTTTTTTTTTATTATTATCAATATACCTCCAGAGAAAATCTGTTCTCTTTCAAGATAAAAAAGATGTTTGTTCTTCTCACTTCGTACTTCCTGGGGCTTTCTCTCATACATGGGTCAAAAAATCATCAGTCAAAAAATAGAAAGTAATTAACCTAGAAAAAATATTCTGTGCAACTTATTTCTTAAACAATAGCAAATCATAAGCAAAAGGAGGCCTTGTATAAATTTAAAGGCATCTGTAACAAAAGACTCTGGAAAGATTACAGTTGACATTGAATCAGATTCTCATTCAACTGAGCAAAACAAATATCCATACAACACTCTACATAAAAAATCAATTTCATTCACTTATGTATCCATTCATTTTTCATTCATCTATTCTGTGCTGAACCTAAGCTAGGTGCTATAACTTCCTAAGCATACAGGCTACATTATTCATCACTGAGTTCCCAACATCTGGCACAATGCTTGCCACAACACATGTTTGATGAATATGAGTACAAAACTGACTAGTAATACAAATAATCATTCTGTAGTAGAGGAGAAAGACAAATACAATTAAAAATATACTTTCATGAGTACACAAAGAGAGAACACAAGTATATTTAAACACTAAGGTGACTAAGCCTAAAGATAAGAGGTCAGAACAAAAATTCCTGGAGGAGCTGATACCAGGGCTTAATTCTGAAATAACACTGACAGTACAACTCTCACTTGACTATATAATTACAACCCAAAGGCTAGATTATTATTTTTTTGCACCTACAGATATACTACATTCTCATTAATTTATATATTCCTTTTTCAGCTTTGAGAAAACCAAATGATGAAGACAGAGACCTTTAGCAAAGATTACAAATAACAAAGAAAGATTGTTTGATTCTCTGGGATTGGAGAAGAGATTCTAATTTTTCAGTACATCTTGTTTGAATCAGGAAAATACAGAAGAATTAAGTCATGGAGGGAGTTTTAAGAGAGAGAGGCAAAAGTGAATAACATTGTGTTAGTGTGTTTCTTTATTCCCAAGCTAAACATTTGTTGAGACCTAACTATGTATTAGACATAAAGGACACACAGATAACATAACAACATGTCTTTAATTTGGAAGAACTAAATGTCAAGTGATATTACACAAACAAACATCAGCAAAGGAGGAAAAGATAGAGGAGTTGCTGCTGATACTCAATTCAGGAATAGAAAGAAAAATTTACTTATTTGGTTGGCAGTCCTCAGTAAATTGAATATAAAAGATCAGGTGTGTTAAGATCTATAAATACTGAAGAAAGGCAGTGGGGCCCATGATGAGACAGAGCGTTTCCAAGGGAGGGTCTATTACCATTTCTTATTGCCACAGTAAATACAGAAGGGTGTCTTCCTCCCTAGGCACAGAGAAATCTGGAGCCAAAGAAGGAGAAGACTCAAGACTACGGTGATCTCTGTTTTATCAAGTCAAACTGCAATTTAAAGATGAGGAAAGTGTACATATACCACAATTAATGTATCCATTTGTCTGTTGATAGGTATTTTAGTGTTTTTCACAGTTTAGCTATTGTTAGTTGTACTGCTATGAACATAGGTATATATGTATCTCTTTTATACAATGTTTTAACTCTTTTGGAAAGATTCCCAGAAGAGGTATTGCTGAATTAAAGGGAGTATTTATTTTCAGTCTTTTGAGGAATTTCCATACTGTCCTCCACTGTGGTTGTATCCATTTGCATTCCCATCAGCAGTGTTAGAGGGTTCCTTTTCCCCACAGCCTCACCAGAACTGATTGCTCTTTGAGTTCTTGATGTACACAATTCTTTCAGGGTTAGATGGTATCTTAGTGATGCTTTGTCTTGCATTTCTACAAGGGCTAGGAATGCTGAGCATCTTTTCATGTATTTACTGGCCATCTTCTTCATCTGAGGCCTGCCTATTCATTTCCATTGCCCATTTTTAATCAGACTTTTGAATTTGAGGGGTCTATTTTTTTCAGTTCCTTCCATATTCTAGCTATTAGCCTCCTATCTCAGGAATAAGTGGCGAATATTATTTCCAATTCTGTCAATTCTCTCTTTACTCTGTTTATGATTTCCTTTGCCATGCAGAAATATTTAATTTGAAATAATCCCATTGTTGATTCTGGGAGCTATTGCTTTTATTTTTGGTGTCCTATTAAGAAAGTCCTTGCCTATACACACATCTGTCAGATTTTTGCTCGATTTGTCTTCTGAGAAGGTTCAGTGTTTCAGTTTTAATATTTAGATCTTTGACTACTCATCTATAAAGACAGATAGCTTTGAGCCTCTTGTAGGTAAATGGATACAAGTAGAGACCATCTTACTCAGTGAAGCAAGTCAGACACAGAAAGTTAAACATTGAATGAGTCCTCTATAATGTGAAACTCAGAACACAATCATTTCATAGTATTAAATGGGGGGGAGGGACAATGGAAGCTAGTGGGGAGAAAGAGGAAGTGGGAGGGTCAAAAAGGAAAAGAGAAGGGTATGTAATTTTGACATGTGCACAAAATACTCAAGTTCAATGTAAACATTAGGTTTTGCACATATACATATCAATAAAATGGGAAAAAAGATGAGGAAAGTGAAACTTGAAGAGTACATATTTCCCAAGCTTTGAGACGCACATGTAATATACAAAAGTAAAACTGTCTTTGGACTAGACACAAAGCCCATGGTCTTCCCAAACTTCCCTCCACTTTACAACATGCGTGTTAACCTCATTTTCATCAAATAAGATGAGGTAATGTAGGACATTCAGATCCCATATTAAATATTACATTTTCCTATCTACATTTTTGGATAACCAGAAAACTTTTATCTTAGTATCAGTAATTTACTGATTAACTATGGTACATCTTTAAAGGTTTAAGAATCCTAATCTTGAGTTTCCTTTCACTAAAATAGGAATAATAATATCTTCATTCAAGAGTTGTGATAATAGAAGTGAAAGTGCTTGTGTAAGCTATGAAGAATTAGAATTACAGAAAAAGGAGAATCTTTATTTCTTACTTCACTTGCTGAAGTGACTGGAAAAGTATACTTGTCATGGGAGACAAGAGCTGACTGAACTCACAAGCCAAGCAAAGGAAGAGGGAATAAAATCTATCAGTTTAGAATGCAACTTCTTCACTTTTTTTCTCCCTGTTGAGTTTTGCTAACCAGTATCAGAGGAAAAATTAACAGAGCCAGTGAGTAGGTCTCTGTCTAAAAAGCCCTTCCATCTGTTGCAGCAGAAACCATCAACCAGTAATTAAAATGCAATTGCCATCCCCTGCTGCATCCCAGGATGGCCATCCCATCTGTGTGAGATATGGGGGGAAATGCACCAATTTTTTTGCACTTTTCTGGCTCCATTAAGTTTATTCTCTTTCTATTAATTAATCTAAGTACACTGGGGGCTCTCTTTTACTCTGCAAGCCAGGGTGGCACAACTACCGTGAGAGGGTATGCGTTTTTAAAATTTGGTCCCCATACCTATTACAGAAAGGCTTAATTACTTTTGACTCTGTAATTAAAATATATCAGCAGAGCAGATTCACCTGTGTGTGTAGATGTTCGCATGCTCACCCATGTGAAAGGCAAAGATGAATCACCCAGTGAGTGCGAAGAAAAAGTAATTGTTCTAGGTAGTAAGGCGATTGATTCTTAAGGAGGATTTCAAAGGAGAAGTCGGATAACAACTCAGAAGATATACAGGAGAATTTTTGTTCAATCTTTCATGAAGGAAAAAACTGGGTCCAACAATGAATCATGACAGTAAAGTGATGTGTCTAAAGACAAAGAGCTAAGCTAGAAGTAATATAGGGTGGCTCTGGACTAGGGAAGCAGCCCAGAGCAAAAGGAAAAAAGGAAAAAAAATGCTATGATGGTGAATCATAGCTACAGTTACATAGGTGAGCCACAAAGAGAAGGCAAATCTAGAAATGCAAAAATAGGAAGAAGGCTGTCTCAGGTGTGTGCCACTACACCTGCCTTATGTGGTGCTGGGGAATCAAACAAGTGTTTTAACCACCGAGCTATTCTTCCAGCCCCTCATATCTTCTTTTGTAAAATAAAGGAAATAATACTTGTCTCACATCCTGAGTCACTGTGTATAGCTACACAACTACAAGGGCACCATTCACGTCAACTCTGTTCAGTGCCCTGAATTTGTACAATTATTTAAAGTCTGAATCAGGAATGAAAGAAAAAAGTTTCTTTTGCAACCTAAAAATCTGTATAAATGCATTGTATCTTAGTTTCAATGATGATATCCTTATTTTTCTCTTTTTCTAAGTTTTCCCACCTGAAAAAATATGCTCTCTTAAGATTTTCTTCAATTCTGATATTGAATTGTATTATGGTTTAGTCATTCATTCACTCCAAATTCAATCAGGACTTAAGTAATAACAATTTAAAAATAATTGCGATATGTTCTTCAACATATACATGTATACACACAAATATAGTATGTATAAACCATATCTTTACAATCTTTTTATATATTTATATACATTCATTTATACATAATTTTATGTATACTATGAAGACCACCTAGGTAAGATAATTGGTTGTATATTATTATATCAATTATAATTCTTAGTAGATATTCAAGTAACATTGATTAGAATAAACACTGGCAAAACTTAAGTAATATACTTAAAAAGACAAAGTCTCACCTTAAATAGAAGTATTCTGAAAGTCTTTGGATTAATTGATTTAACAGGAAATATTATACAGAAATTTAAATACACTGGACTCTTAGTCCTGGCTTCACTGCTAGCTTACATACCTTATTTAAAGTACTTAGTCTTTCAGGATTTCAGCCTTCCACTAATTAAACAAGAGATGGGGCCAACATAGCGATAGGTGATCTTTCAGAGTAGAGCTCAGGTAGTTTATATTTGAGCTAGTGCACTGTCAAGTTCTTTTTGATAATTTCACTATGAACGCATACACTTCTGGTGTTGAAAATATACACTTAAATCAAAGATGATCAAACACTATTTGATATTTCATAAAGCACCCCGAAGAACTACAAATAACTGATGAATCTTGATAAACCATCACTGTTATGGTTTGGATTTTGAATGTCTCCCAAAAGTCTTGTGTATCTTGAAGGTGATGGGATGGTAGGGTTAACTGGACTGACTGGAACATATTTTTAACAGGCTATGATTTCACATCTTAATAAGCAGTGAAGCCTGTCTGGGAGGGGCAGACCACTGAAGATGAGGCCTAGAGGGATATATCCCTGCCCTGCTTCACTCCATTCTTGCACTTTCCATTGCCATGACTTGAGTGATTGTCCTCCACCATGGCCAGTCGGTCCTACACCTCTAAAATGTAATTAAAATAAACCTCCTTTGCGTTAAGCTATGGGAGTCAGGTATTGTGCTCCTGCGATGATTCAGTAAGACAGCCAATGCACTCGTTCTTAAAAATTCGTCTGTCATAATGTTGATTTACACAGCTGCTGAAAAGCTGCATTTACTCATTTGAGTTTGTCTATATGTTTTTGCTTCCATTCATGCCTTTTTACCAAATAAATCTTTCACTTCTGTTTTTAAAGTTCATCTTCAGTACAGCAGAATGACTAGGCAGATAGTCTCTATAAAAAGCAGAAGCAGAAGCAGAAGAAGCAGAAGCAGAAGCAGAAGCAGAAGCAGAAGCAGAAGCAGAAGAAGAAGAAGAAGAAGAAGAAGAAGAAGAGGAGGAGGAGGAGGAGGAGGAGGAGGAGGAGGAGGAGGTAGAGGAAAAAGAAGAAGGTATAATAGGGACTTAGAGACGGCTTTTACTAAAAAGCACTGAATCTTCACTTGTGCTTGCAGATGTACAATGGAAAAGCAGAATTAAAAACCTGACAAATCTCTGTCTTCATATTCTGTCTTTGGATCAGAATCTTCTTCACCTCTGCACACTGCCTTGTTAACCAGTTAAGTGTAAAAAAAAAAAAAAGCTGGTAATACAATGTACATTAGTCCTAAATTTACCCAATCTGTCTTAGCTCCCTTAAAACAGAAAACACTATAAGAGTAAGATATTTTCAACAGCTTGTTAACTACAAGTTTTTACAATATCCTATTTTGAACCCCTTGGAACAGTGCTTGGATTTCTCCAGTCATTGCCCTAAACCTTCCAGGAAGAGCAGAACCTCACAGGCAGAACATCCATCATGAGACTGACCCCATTCCCGACGCTAAGCAGGACACATCCGCTGGTGGGAAATGGATTGCCCCATCAAGCAATGTAACTTCTCTGGAGCCTCCTCACAGAACCAGAACTGAGATAACAAGCACCAAGGAACCACTTGTCCAGGACCACATAACTCTGCACACTTCCTCCCCTGCCCATCTTCCTGCCTTTATTTTTATTATATATAATTTTCCAATAAATGTTATTTTATTAGTATATGACTGATACATGAAACATTCATCTTGAGGAACTGAAAAAATGTATGTACATATACATACATATATATATATATATGTGCATGTGTGTATATGTGTGTGTGTGTGTATACACACACACACACACATATCATGGTAATCAATTAATCACTTTTTGCTTTTCTTTTCCTTCCTCACCATCCCACTTTCTCCCTTCCCCATACTCCCCAGTACCCACAATGACAGGGCTGAATACAGGACTGAAGACACCGGTTCCCTTACTTTTCTAGTTTGGTTATATTTAATTAAATCTCCCTTCCTGCTTATCTCTCCAACTGGCATGTTAGAACTAGAACCTAGACTACTGAGATCTCCAGAACCAAGCCATCTAACAAAAGGATGTTATTTTTTACATAAAATACAAACTCGGTTTCACATCAATGTAAGGAAAAACTTGCTTATTATCGGGTCAGTCAAACAAGGGAATAGACTGACTCCGTAAGTGGTTGAAAAGAGATCGAAGAGGCACTGGGCCAGGTCATTTTGGAGGAAACTCCCTATTCCGTATTCTCAAGCTCTGGGATTACTTATAAATACTCATATAACCAAAAATTATTTAGAAGAAATCCTTTTTCAAATCCTGCTCCTTTTTTCTATCAAAATCTGTTTGGCAGCATTATTTAAGATGGTGAACTCTCAGAGTTAAAAAGCTCTTAGAATAATTTAATCAGTCTTTCAGTCTCTTCATTGGACACAGAAACAAAGATCCCAGTAGAGAAAGTATATTCTCCAAGTTCAAACAATTAGTCACAGTCAAAACAAGAGATAACATTAAGTTTTCAAGATGCTCAGGTTAACACAGATTAAACAACTGTGTATAAAGTCATACGTAATAACTTGTAAATTAAGAGCCTCTGTACTAAACACCCTTTGCAGTTTCTTAGAGCTGGGTATTTTTATAGAGAAGGGTCCCACTAAAAAGGCAAGATCTCAAAATTTTGTCTTTTTCATGTTATTTTCCACTAACCCAAATACAAATTTAAAGAATAAATTCTAAGGGAAGTATATTAATTTGTGTGCCCTCTTGCAGAGTTCATTAAACAATGATCCATAATAGGCTAGCTCACTCTATAACATATTTAGGATT
This sequence comes from Ctenodactylus gundi, assembly GCA_004027205.1. Taxonomy (NCBI): domain Eukaryota; kingdom Metazoa; phylum Chordata; class Mammalia; order Rodentia; family Ctenodactylidae; genus Ctenodactylus; species Ctenodactylus gundi. Next base: position 463,612 of record PVKB01000508.1, on the reverse strand, counting down.
ATTGATGTTCTTCAATATTTAATACTCACTACCTTATATATAACATGGACAAAATTTAATACAACTTATGTAAATTAACTATTTGACATTCTACTTTGTTCATTAGGAATATGTCAGATGAGTGAACTCAAGTTAGATTAGGTTTAGCACAGCAGGTCTGTACTAATTTGAACAAAGAGACTACGAGAGCAGTAATGCAATGCTCACCTCCAACTGGTTTTCCAGAAATAATCACTAGGTCAAGTACCTTGTGATAAGGCTTCTGACTGAGCCAAGGAAAATCTGATAGGAAAATTAGATGTGGTCTTCAAGAGTGATGGACATTATAGCAAAGCATAAAAGATGATGATCTAAACAGTAATACAAAGATGAAGACAGGCTGAGACAAGATTTCACACAGGAAGAAATAGGTTAGGGAAAGGAACTGAGTCAGGGGAAGTGCCACATTTCCAAAGAAGGCCATAAAAATGGATCTGGATATTTATTCTAATAGGGGCATATTAGTGAGATTTCTGCAGGTTAGGACAGACCAAAGTTCCTCAAGTGAAGCTATGTATATTTCCTCCCATCTTCTTGGGCACACTTTTCACTTCTTATATTTCTTTTATTTTTCTTTTTGAGACAAGATCTCACTCTGTAGCCTAAGCTGGTCCTTAACTTACTGATGTTACCCAGGCTGGCCTTGGACTCAGGACAATCCACCTGCCTCAGCCTCCCAAGTGCTGGGATTACAGGTGTGTGTCACCATGCCCAGCTTTGTGTGATGCTGGGGAACTGAACTCAGCACCTTGTGCTTGCAAGGCAAGTAATTTAACTGCTGTGCTATTCCTCTAGGTCCTAAGAACACTTTGTTAAACTTTCTTGCTTCCTATCCAATCTGTACATGCTGGGATTCATTCACTGTGGCTCTTTCTTTGGGCCTTTTTATAATCAACACACTCTAAGCATCATTTTTTCATGGCTGAAATACATATCTCCCAAACTCTCTTAAAATCCTTTTCCCTACAGTCAACTCAGCTGTTCACTAAAAAGTTCTATATGGATGTGTAGTAGAAATTTATGTGTGTGTGTGTGTGTGTGTGTGTGTGTGTGTGTGTGTGTGAATTGAAATCACAAACTTCTTTTCAAACTTATTCTTCTATGACACTACCACAAGGTACATTGCTGCTTAAATCAAAAACTTGGTTGACATTTTCAATAATTTTTACTTCACCTTTGACAACTAATTCATTACCAAGTTATGTTGATTGTACTTTCAAGAAATCTCACCACTGCTTCCACTTCCTCCCATCTTACTGCCTGGACTTCAATTCTGACCATCATCATCTCCTGCCTGAGATTTTGAGATATTCACCTGTTAATTGCTTTGCACTTTTGGAACTGGGTTAGTTCCAGTTCTTCCCACTACATCAACCAAACTTAACTCTATGAAATTTTAAAAAAAAGCTCTTCAGTCAAAATGTTCTGATTTCTCATTTGCTTTGTTATAAAGTTCAAACTTCCAGGTACCAATAGCCTTGTCACATGACTTCAGCATACTTATTTACCCTCCTTTAAAACCAATCTCTTTCCCTCTTTTTATCACTTCTTGTTTCCTACACAGAAAAAAAAAAAACATAAGAACTATGACCACAGTGAGAGGAGTGAAGTGCCAGTGCCAATAGCATAAGATTTAAGATTTAATGCATCACAAACTCTCAGGTGCCCACTCAACATATGTACAATCCTGAGACTGAACACTTGAGAGGGAGTTGCCAATGGATCGAAATTTAAGAGAACACCGATTTACTAATTTTTTTTTTTTTTTTTTTTTTTGAGACAGAGTCTCACTCTGTAGTCTGGGCTGGTCCTGAACTCACTACGGTATTCCTGGCTGGCCTTGGACTCACAGAAATTCTCCTGTCTCAGCCTCCCGTGTGCTGGAATTACAGGTATTTGCCACTGCAGCTGGCTTATATGGTGCTGGAGAATTGAACTTAGGGCTTTGCGCTTGCTATGCAAGTGTTTTAATTGCTGTGCTGTTTCTACACTCCCTAAACTTGTATTTTTTATTAATATCAATGAGATAAGGAAACTGAAATTAAGAGAGTTTAAATTCAAATTGCCAAAGCCATATAGCAATGGAGAAAGGGATGGAGGAGTTGAACTCCAAAAGCCTTTGCCTGTGTGTTTTACCATACTGTCTCTCACCTTTTTTAAAAAAAAAAAAGAGAGAATAAATTAATAACAAAGTATGAACAAGCCTTTGGTCATCGGCATTTAATAGTAATGAAATTTAATCGTTAACACTAAGTATAATGCAATAAATTTTTAGTTTACTTTTTTTTTCAAATGATTCCATCTCTTTGTGAACATTTACATTGTTAGATCTTTGTTTCCTTCCTATAAAAATATATTTGCACCCATTTAAAAAGAAATTAATGACTATATAGGACACTTCTGGTAGATTAACAACAGATCACATTAACATTAGCTTGTCAATATTTTGAAAGAATTTGTCAATCATGCCTGCAATAAAATCAGAATATACCAACTCCTGGCTCTCTTTTCATTATGCCATAAAACTCAGTTCACCAAAATACATTTATTTTATTTAAGTCTGAGGGAAATTTTATGGGAAAATATTTATTTGATTAGCAAACAGACCCTCTGCTATTAACATGGCTCTGTGATGGTAACTGGTGGAGAGGGTCTGTGAAGTCAGTCCTGACTCTTCTTCCACTGCTCGAGTTAGTCATACCTCAGCAACCTGACACTCACCTAGACATCAAATAGTACATCAGAGTGCTCCCACACTCAACTATGTATACAGGTTGCTTTCAACCAGCCTTCCAGAGCTGCAAGGAATTTATACCCATTTTCTAGAAGTGATCTAAAAAATATGTCACCAAATGTTGTAGCATTTGCTTGTTTGCTTGGCTAGTTGGTGGGTTTGCAGTGATGACGACTGAACTCAGAGCCTCACATTGGTAGGCAAGCTATCTAAACCTATTTGAGATGCTTCCAGTTACCAATTTCACTCTTAGTTTTTCATTCTCCATTGATTTTGGCATCATTTTCAATTTTATGGGAAGGGAAAACTCACTGCTTTATCTTCTAAACAATGCCAATATAAATATTTATCTTTTCACATGATATGAATATGTCCTGAAAATCTGAGGGGAAAAAAGCACATTTACCCTACAGTACAAACAGCAGTGGAAAAGGTCCTCTGAGTATAAAAAGCACCATCTATATTACTGAAGAAATAGAGCGAAAGTTTATATAAATAATTTTCTCTGCTGTGAGCAATAGTTTCTATAATTCAAGCTATCACAAAGCACAAAGAAAACTTTCTCTTGCCCCTAATTAATTATACTATACTACATGTATCTTTCAAGTTCATTTAAACACAACATATCTGGAAAAAATGTCATACTCAGAAATAATTAAGGGAGAGATAAAGTGATTTTAAGTTAAACTTAATGACCTCTTATCTGTGTAATTTTGGACCAATTATTTCACTCTGAGTGCAACTTTCTTCAATGAAGAGACACACCCACATCACGGGTGGGTAGATGTGAATGAAAGAGCTGATTGTTCTGCCTGTTTGTTAAGAACGAACTGCGGAAATAAATGGCATAGAACCAGTACCACAGTTAGAAGAGTAGATTAATATTTGTTGAGAATTTACTATGTATTAGGCTTTATACTAAGAACTTTACAGATTTAATTCCACAATCTTTGAAGTACTTAGATAATATTGCATTCTGCTATAATAAGTCTTATTGCCATTTTATAGAATTGTGGCTCAGAGAGAAAATCACCCAGTGACAAGGTGAGAGATTTATGATTGAAAGGCAATTTTCTATCTCGAATCTACTTCTCAGTGTGAAGGGGAAGATCTCAGTGTGGATGAAGAAGGTGAAAATATGGCAGATAATTAGAGAAGGCAAATCTTAAAAGCAAGAAGGGACCTATAAAGGCAGTAAATTTCAAAGTTCCTGAGAAGATGCATCATTCATTAGAATTAACAGGTATGGTCAAGTAGTTTTTTTCTTTTAAAAAAAATTGTGATATTCATGCTCAACACTGATGGTTTGCAAAATGTGTTTCACCATTCCTTCTTTCCATTCACAAAGACTTAGAACTTATGCAAACACCAGACCCTCACCCTCAGTAACTGTGACTCCTCTCTATTATTCCAATTCTATTTAGTCAAACTTCCATGGAAAATTTTCGTCACTTAAGGAGAAATTCTTGAGAGATGTACTTCTGGAAATGAGTAGAGATAGCAACCTTAGCTTTTTGTTTTGTTTCATTTTGTTTTTGTTTTCTGTTTTGTTGTTTTGGGGACAAGATTTCGCTCCCTAATCCAGGTTTATCCTGACCTCCCTATGTATCCCAGACTGGCCTGAAACTCACAGCAGTCCTCAGCCTCCTGAGTGCTGGGATTGCAGGCAAGAGCCACCATGTCCAGGGTTTACGTGATGCTGGGGAATACAACCAGGAACCTCATGCTGATGAGGCTAGCACTTTAATCACTAAAGTAGGTCCTCAGCCCTAGCAACAATACTGTTGGAAAATCAGGAGGAAGAAATTTTGCAAACAAATGAGTGATGAAAATAACTAATCAGAAATAATCAACACAAAAAATACATTTTTGTTATATAAGCTGAGGTAAAAAAAAAAAAAAAAAGACAGGTAATTGTGGCTGTACTCAGGAAGGTTGGGTCATCCCATGAGTCAGGAATGAAGGTGAGTCCTAAACACTGGGGCATAACACAAGTTCTAATTTTCTGAACTGTAGGTTCTAGAGCCCCACTGGTCAGAATACTGATCTGGATGTCCAAGATAGAACCCTTGTTTTTGTTTGGCTCTGATATTTAGGGAACTATTTTGCCAATGAGAACCTGTTACAAGAAGTAATTACTCATAAACTAAACAATAGCCTTTTTCTCACTTCCATTTATTCCAACAAATGAAAAGTTTGCTCTTTGCCTATAAATTCATCAAGGCATGACAGATGTTCTATTTATGCATCCATGAGTCAACCTGGGAGTAAAAAAGGTTTTTGATAGTTATAATAACAAAAAGTGAAGATGACAGCAATGACGGTATATTTCTCTTAGGGTCATACTTTTTATTCTAAAATTCAGTTGTTCTATAGCTTATGTGATTTTATAATTTTCTTTCTATTCTTTCCTTAATACATTTACATACTACCGACTATGTGTACAACGTGAGGACAGCAATCATGCTCCATGACCTGGTGAGACCTGGAAGACTAGAGGGAAAACTGAATACTCACATGAATAACAATGTAAGTTTTCAAAGAGTCCAGGATGACGTAAGAGTATATGATGGCGGAATGGGATCATTTTAAATAGGGAGCTAGGTTACTCCTACAATGTGACTTTTCACTAAGATCCAGAAAATGAGTGGAAGCAATAGACATAAGTTACGTTATGATGGGTAGTGAGAAACTCTTCAGGTAAAAAAAGAACAGCATGCACAAAGTCCCTGAATCCAAAGGCACCAGAGAATATTCCAGCAATTAAAAAGTAGGGAAAGCATAAGGAATGTTGAGAGTTCCAGGCCAGCCTGGGCTACACACTGAGGTCAGGACCGAAAAAAAAATAAAAAAAAAAAAAAGCAAACAAACAAACAAAGAAAAAAAGTTGCGCTTGACTCAACCAGAAGAGAATCTAATGAGCATGACAGAAAACTAAAATGCAGACAGTAAAGAACATTCTCTCACAACACACAGTTCCCAAATCTTAGTCGCTAGATTCCAGCTTCATGATCTTCATATCTTTAAGATGTTTTGGCAAATACTTTAAAAATTAACCTCATTTTACTTAGGAGCTTACTTAGTGCTAACCTCAGTTTTTACAGTGTATTTTAATTAAGGAAATTCATTTTCTCATAACCCTCACCTAGATCTTAACAAAATAAAATCCTCAGAAACAAACATGGAACTCCCAGTGGCAAGAGGCACAACAGAGTGTATGAATCGCGGTTTTTGATTCTTTGTGTCTGTTCCTGGCTTTATCATTTACATGGTGAATATCATTACATTGAGATTTTTTGTACAATTTTAATATAATTTAATTGTCATTTTATGGTATGAATCGTCCTATTAAAATATAATTTTCAAGGAGTTAAATTTATTTACTTAAATAGAAATCTGTCTCTTCAACTTGTATTTGTAAATGGGACTGGTGCCAGTGGAGAGAATTACACCCCTCAGCATAATATCATCTAATTGCAGGATTGCACTAGTGCATACCATACCCATAATCAAATACTATTTTATCTAGCACCACCCACCAAATTCTGTGCAGATTTGTCAACACTAGAAAATTTAAATCATGATTTTCAGGACAAACCACGTTTGTTTGTTTGTTTGTTTTGTTTTGTTTTATTCTGTTTCTGCTTAATCTGTGAGATATTTCATTTTAGAAGAGAAAAAAATCAGCTTAGGGAGCCTGATTATTTTGATTAATGATGAAGTAAAAAAATATCTTACAAATAATAACAAGTAATAAAAAGTAAAAATCATGAATAACTTACAGTGAAAGGGTAATGGTTTTCAAATATGTTTCATATTAACTTTTTCCTTTGATCCCCACAATGATAATAACTATTGAGAAATTATTAGCCCCGTTTTAATAAACTAAGAATCAACAATGTGCACATCTTAGGGAACATGTGAGAATAATCACAAGGAAGCATGAGGCAAATCTAATACTAGTATTCTTTCTGGCCATTTCTGAAAGAAGCACTATGGGATGTTGGAAATATTTTGAAACTGCTTATTCTCAATTTTTTCAACTGCCTGATAAGAAATGGGCATAGAAGGACAGAAGGTGCTACATATCACTAGGAGGAAGAGCTATGATGCATGGACTAAACAGGGCCTGAGCCTCCCACAGACTATTTATATTAGACAAAGACTGCCACAAAGCTCAGACTCAGAGGTTGAAGGCTCTGTTTCACCAATCCCTTATCATGAATCAACTAGTAGGCAGCATACTGGATCACAAAATTAAAAGGATGTCTCTCAAACTACAGTCAATAAGAAGAGATTACTAGGTTGCTACTTAGAAGTCATTTTACATTTTACATTTGGATCTTTTTCAAAAAACTATTTTAATTAACAAAAAACTTTATTATTTGACATGTCCAACAATGATTTCAACTAAGGGAGGAAAGGTTTATTTTAGCTCACAGTTTCAGAAGGTCTCAGTCCATTCATGGGCAGTCTGCCATGGTGGAAGGACAGGACAGAGGCCTAGCCAGAGAAAAGCAGCTCACAGTATGGGAAGATAGGAAGCAGAGAGCCACGTGCAGAGCTAGCAATAGAATTTTATCTTAGTGATTCATCCTTTCCTGATTATGCTCCAGTAACTTGCTCCTTCCACGTCAGGTCCCAGTGATTTTCTTCTCTAACCAGGTTCCACTTCTTAGCAACTTTGGAAATCAATGGATTAACCCTATGATGGAATGACCTTCCAAACACATGTGGCTTTGGAGGGATATTCCAAATCCAAATCATAACAGGGATTATACCAAATTTTAGACTGTTTCTTGCAGTGCAGATATTTCAACAATATTAATTATTATCATCAAAGGACATGAAATATCTTTCCATATATTTGTGACTTTCAATTTCTTTTGTTAATGCATTATAGTTTTGTATGTAACGGCTTTTTAATTACTAGTTAAATTTACTTCTAGATATTTCATTATTTATTAATTATTGGTAGCTACTGAAAATGAGATTATTTCTTGCTTTTTGGGTAGTTTATTGTTATTATAAAGAAACACCACTTAATTTTATATTTTCATATTTATATCTTAATATTCTATTGTATTTGTTAATTACCTCTGATAGTATTTTTGGGAGTAAAGTCTTCACAATTTTCTATATAAAATATCATGTCCTTTAAGAAGAAAATATATTAATTTTTGTCATTTCCTAACTTGGTGCCTTTTATCTCTTTCTATTGCTTAATTTCTCCAGTTAGGACTTCCAGTAACATGACAATTAGAAGAAGCCAAAATAGACATCCTTATTTTGCTAATGAGCTTTCTATTTTCCACTGTTGAGTATGCTAGCTAGCTGTAGGTCTGTCACAATAGCCTTTATTGTACTGATGTACCTTCCTTTCATACCTAATTTGTTCAGAGTCTTATCAGGAAAGGATGTTGATTTTATAAAATTATTTTTCTGTATCTATTAAGGTGATGATACTTTTACTGTTTTTCATTCTATTAATGTAGTATGTCACATTTATGAATCTGTATTATGCTGAACCACCATTATATTCCAGGAATAAATTCCTTTTGAATGTGCTGAGTAATCCTTTAATGGTGATGCGATGTTCATTTGCTAATCCCTTGTTCAGGATTTTTGACTCTGTTCATCAAGGATATAAGCTTCTAACTTTTTTATTTCACAGTGTCCTTGCTTATTTTCGATATGAATGCAGTGCACACCTTGTACAATGACTTTGGATGTATTTATTCTTCTGGTTTTAGAAAATGCGTTAAACAAATTAATATCTTATAGATAGGTGAATTCAGCATTGAAGCCATCGGATTCTGGGCTTTCCTTTATAAGAAATTATTACTGATTCAATCTCCTTACTCATTATTGGTCTTTTCAGATTCTCTATTCCTTCAGAATTAAATCTTGGTAGACATTATGCATACAGATATTTATCCATTTCTCCTAAGTTATCTAATGTGGAGGCATATAATTGTTCATTATATTCTAAGAATAATTTTATACACCTGTGATATCAGCAGTCATGTCTCTTCTTTCAGTTATGATTTTCCTTATTTGAATATTTTATTAGTCTAAATGTCAATTTTGCACATCGTTCCAAAGATAATCTGATTCACTGATAATAGATATTTTTATTTATTTCATTTATTTTGGCTCTGATCTTCATTATTTCCTTCTGCTAGCTTCAGGCTCAGCTTGCTCTGCTTTTCGTATTCCTTCAGATATAATGTTTAATTTTTTGATATCTTAGCTTATCTTATGATATAGGCATATACTGCTATAAATTTTCCTCTGAGAATTATTTGTGCTACATCCTTTAAGTTTTGACATGGTGTATATCCATTTTCATTTGCTTGAATGTATTTCAAATTTCCTTCTTAATTTCTTGTTTGACCCTTGATTATCCAGAACCATGTTGTCTACATTTTCCATGTATTTGTGAATTCTCCAAATGTTTCCAGGTACTGATCATGTTCAGACAAGACCCTTGTAAGTAGGATGCACTTGGATCAATTTTATTCTTATCTTAATCCATTCAACCACTATGACTCTTGACTGGAGAATTTAATCCACTTACATTGGAGATAATTATGGATGGGTAAGGACTTATTATTGTCATATTGTTAACTATTCCCCGGTAGTTTTACAGGTCCTTGATCCTTTCTTCTTCATTTGCTATCCTCTCTTGTGAGTATATAATTTTTATTAGCAATACAACTTGATTTACTTTTCTCTTTTTGTTTATTTGCCAAGTTTCTTTTTTTATGGTTACATAAAGTAAACATAAAACATCTTATAGTTATAACTAGATATTTTAAGCTCTTAACATTTTAACTTTTAAGTAAAATTACACTACTTTTACTTCACCTTCCCCACTATTTTATGTTTCTGGTGTCACAATTTTACATGATATATTCTTTAATAAATTATTGCAGTTATTATTTTTAAGTTTTGCCTTTTGACCTATAGACTAAAGATACACATAATTTATATACCACTACTAAAGGATATTAGTATTATGATTTACATCGAAAATGTCCCTAATCTCATGTATGCAGAACCGGAACTTTATAAAGGTAATTGAACCATGGGGGCACTATTCTCCTCAGCATCTGAATCCACTGATTAGTTAGTTCATAGCTAAATGTGCTATTGGGAGTTGGGTCATTAACTGTGTGTCCTGGAAAAGTGTATTGTCATCCCCGGCCCATCCCTTTTTCTCCCTGAGTTCTGGCTGCCATGGGTTTAGTAGCTCTCCTCTGTTTTGCCCTCCACAACACTGTTCTGTCTTAGAGACAGATGATCACAAACTGAACCCTCTAAAACTGAGTCAAAATAAACCTCTCCTCCTTTAAGTTGTAGACATCAGGTATTTCATCTCAGATACAAAAGTAATACAAAAATAACTGAGAATTTACCAGGCACTTACACTTACAAGTGAGTTATATACTGTACTTTGATGTTACTAAGTAATATCTTAATCTTCCTGTTTTCAGAAATTCCTTTAACATTTTTTTAACTCTGGTAGAGACTCTCTTAGCTCTTTTTTGTCTGGGAAAATCTTTATTACTCCTTAATTTTTGAAGACAGTTTTGCTAAGTACAGTACTCTTCACTGGAATGTTTTTTCTTTCAGTATTTTGTATCATCCCACTCGACTGGCTATAAATTTGCTGCTGAGAAAACTGCCCCCAACCTTATTGGAGCTCCGCATGTATCTCTTTGATTCCTATTTGTTTGTTTGGCTTTGAGACAGGGTCTCCATCTGTAGCTCAGGCTGGTCCTGAACTCACTATGTACTGAATAGACTAGGCAGGCCTTGAACACACGGCAATCCTCCTCCCTCTGCCTCCTGAGTGCTGGGGTTACAGTAGTGTGCCCACAAATACAGCTTTATGTGGTACTGGAGAATCAAACTCAGGGCCTTGTGCTTGCTGGGCAAGTGCTTTAACCACTATGCATTTTCTCCAAGCAATGACTTTTTTTTTTTTTTTTAAGAATCTACTTAGTATATGTCATGGCATAGGACTGTTGGGGGATTGTTAATCTTTTTGTACTTGAAGTTAGGTAGCTAGGTAGGTAGGTAACTAGGTAGAAGGATGGATGATGGGTGGATAGATAGGCAGATAGACAGATAAATAGATGATAGATAGATAGCTACATACATACATACATACATACATACATATATACATAGGATAATCATCCCAAACTTGGAAAGTTTTCCGTTACAATTCTTTTAAATGTATTTTCTTCCCTTTGTCTCTTCTCTCCTCTTTAAGACCTATACATAAATCTTATAATTTTTCTTCAATCGTCTCATTATTTTTCTTTCCTCTCCTCTGACTACGTATTTTCAGGTTCATATTTTCTTCTGTCTGTTTGATGATTCTTTTGTTAACATTTTCTGTCTGTTGTGCCTTTTATTTCATTTATTGCATGGCTTGGCTGGTCTTGTGCTTCTTTATTTAAAAATGGAGATATTAATGTAGCTCTGAACAGATATGGTTAGAAAAAAATGAGTGAGTGTACATATGATACATGAGTAGGCAAATTTATTTCATAAAGGCCGGAGAAAATACATTGTATGCCTTTAGAATCAGGAAGTAATACAGGCAATGTCCTACAAGATATTTATGTATCAACTGTTAAAACAATTTTGAGGGGAATATGGTATAATATAAAATATTATAATAGAAATTAGAGTTTCGTTTTTCATAATACAGGCTTACAAGTAAAAATAATGGAAAGGGGGTAAAAGCTTCATTTAATGAGGACTCAAAGTCAGTGCTGCCCGTCAGAAAGTTCGTTTCAAAGTTCATATATAAAAACCCTGTTATTCACAGGTCATAAGCTGGATTTGACCCAGAGCCACAGTTTGCCAACCTCCAATTTATTTTTTTTTTATCATTCCCAATAAACCACAGACCCCCATGACCTACCCTTACATATTCCTCTTCCTTTTTATCTAGACTGATCTGTAATGAGATTTTAATTACCAAACTGCAATGAAAGTGATGCTGTGCTACCTCCAGGCCTAATTCTTAAGAAACTGAGGCACTTTCCACTTATCACACTTGGACAACCTAACCTATCATGTAAAAACTCTAACTATGCTGCTAGCGAGATCACCCAGAAAATCTATATGGGGAGAAAGACTCTAAGAAAACAAGAAGACAGAGAGAGGCCTAGAATTTTAAAATCTTGGCTATGCATGGGTGTCCTTCTTATTAAATGCACAAAAATAATAACATAAAGAGACCCAAACATGAATGGCAGGAGAGAAAGACAGGCAACGGTCAGAGAGAAAAGGCGTGAACCTCTGAAAAAGGGGTGGACATAGATGCTCACCAATTCCCCAAACCCCATGGTTTTAATGTGTTACAGAATTTGAAATTCAGGTATTTATTTTAAAAATGCTAAATTTTATGTCATATCATTTTTTTACCAAAAATACATCAATAACAAAAATTAAAATACAAAGAAAAGAATCTTGGCTGAGCCTGTTTCTTGGCCATCATCCTTGATCAGCTATTGAGACCAACTACAATTCACAGGGGTGACTCATACTACATATCTGAACCCCTATAACTGAAACTTAAATCACATTCATATGAGAGAGCTCAAGTGAAACCAGAAAAAGAAATACACAGCTGATCCTAATTATGACAGATAGTAAAAAATAAATCTAACGACATATACTCTTGTAAATAGTGTATGATAGTTTTAGTGAAATACAATTTTGCTAATTTTGGGTACTTTTTTATGGTGAGTATGAGAAGGTTCTGGTGGCTTAGTTACTCTTGCCTCAGTTATCAAAACTCATAGAAAAATTGCTCCCAAATTGAGAAACTGAAGAAAATTCAACTGACAGTGCAGGTACTGTAAGTTACTGTCACTGGTTTTTTAAAAATTTTCTCTTAAAATGGGTCATATTATGGAATAAATATTTAAGAATATAATTCTCACAATTAGTAAGTACTTCCAGAAGGAACATGAAATACATTACAAGGAGTTAGAATTTCATTGCTTCATTTGTTCATATCAACTAATCAAGAGCAAGGAGATACAGGTTTCAGAATGGTTCTGCCACTAACTTAGTTTCTTTTAAGCAAATCATTTCCTTAGGACTTAAATTTTGTGTTAATAGTTTGTAAAATGAAATTGTTACTAGCCTCTAAAACTTTATCTAATTGTAAAAATATTTTCTGAGTACCTGTTATGTGCTAGTGAGGGGGATTCAACAATGAACAAAAAACAGACATAGCTTCTATCTTCATGAAGTTTATAGTCTAACATAAAGTTTCTCAAATATTAAACAATTAATAATTTAGTAAATAACAGTTTAATAAATATTATTAATGAGATCCAAATTTATATTTAGGCATCAAAATTACAAAATCAGAACCCCTGAATTAAGAAATATCTTTGAAATAATCTAACACAATCCTCCAATCTCTCCTTCAAAGGTACAGAAAATATGAAAGGCTATTTTAAAAGTTCCAAGTCAATCAGAAGTTCTAACATTACTGTTGTGTAACTCTAGAAAAAAAAGAAAACAGCTATAACAGATGTACTTCTGTTCCAGAATTTATAATTTAAAATTAAATACATCTTGAGCTCAGCAGTTTTGACCTTCAGTGTGGCTCACAATACAAAAATCAAGTGATGTTTCATTAACCAAAATAAATTAGATTCTGATTGTGAAGGTGGCAGAGGATGTCTTAGGTGGAGGGCCAGAAGTTCAGAAAAAAATACATTTTGTTGGCCCACAATGACAGAAATATTTGGGTCTTTTAGAAAGTTACTATGTTTAAAGCTGACTTGGAACCCACAACTTGCCCTGGTTTATTGGCTTAGTGACTTTGAGCAAGACTTTTGTTTGTTCTGGGTCTGAATTTCCTCATCTTCAAAATAAAAAAAAAAATTGGCCAGCTAATCAGAGTCTTATGGTCTCTGATTGTCAACAAATCTACCACAGCTGGTGAAACATACGGTGTTTCTTTCCTCAGTAAATAGAAACCTGACTAGTGAAACAGAAAGTTGGATACACGATTAAATCCTTGAAACCTAACAACCTTAGTCAAGTAACTTATCCTCTGTTACAGTTTTAGACATAGAACATCCCCTAAGTGCCTCATGTAGTTAGATGTTGTAGAATATCTACAGATTCCAGGTGTTGGTGTGGTCTGGTCAGAAGGCTTCCCCTGGTGGATGACTGAGACTTATATCAGAAGGTGCAGATCACTGATACATGACCTAGAAAGGTATATACTAACTCTGTCCTTTCTCTCTCCCTACTTTCTGTTCACATTACCATGAACAGCTTCTCTCCAGTTTTGTGCTTCTTTTCCTCTCTCCTGTGCTTCCATTATTGCTAGCTACCCATGAATAAATAGATCTTTTGAAATGGTGAACAAAACAAAACCTTTCGTCCCTTTAACTGTGAATGTTATGTACTATGTATTAGCAACAAAATAAAACAAAACTAAGACATTCTACTTCAATGTGGCTCACACGACATTTAATTCTGTAAACAAGAATAATAATTACACTCTTTTTCCCCAATTTTATTGATATGTATAAGTGCAAAATTTAAGGTTTACAATGAAGTTGAGCATTTTGTGCACATAAGTATCTTGTCAAGGTGACAAGGACATCCCACTTTCCTTTTGTCCCTCCCCCTACCCACCCCTCCCTCCCTCTCCACCCTACCTCCCTGGTTCACTTTGTTTTTCATTTTAAGTTTCACAAAATAGTTGTGATCTGGGTTTCTCATATCAGAGAGGCCATTCAATGTTTACTTTCTGCTTCTGACTCACTTCACTAATCATGATGCTCTCAAGCTTCTTCCATTTGCCTGCGAAAGCCTCCACGCTGTTGGACTTTATAGACACATAGTATTCCATTGTGTATAAATACCACAGTTTGTGTGTCCTTTGGTCTGTTGATGGGTATTTTGGTGACTTCCATATTTGAGATATTGTTAGTTGTGCTTCTGGGAAAACTTGTCATCCACATGCAGAAGAATGAATCTAGTCACACACCTATCACCATGCACCAAAATCAAATCAAAGCCGATCAAAGACCTAGACATTAAAAGTGAAACACTGATCCTCATAAAAGAAAAATTAGGCAAATATTGAAACAACATAGAGGTAGGCAAAGACATCACTGACAAGAAACCAAGAGTAAAAGAAATTGTCCCCATTATTAACTAATGGGATCTGGTCAAATTAAAAATTTTGCACAGAAAGGAAACTATCAACATCGTAAAAAGAGAACCAACAGACTGGGAAAAAATATTCACCACCAGCATCTCAGACAGGAAGCCCCTAACTTGAACATACAGGGAGCTGAAGAAAAGTAAGCCTACAAAAATAAAGGATCCTATTGAAAAGTGGGCAAATGAAATGAAGAGGCAGTTCACTCATGAAGAAGTACAAAGGGCCAAGAGATACATGAAAAGATGTTCAACATCCCTAGACATAAGAGAGATGTAAATCAAAACGATGCTAAGATACCATCGCACTCCAGAGAGAATAGCCTATATCAACAAGTCAAATAGTAATCCATGCTGGCAAGGCTGTGGGGAGAAAGGAATAATTACTACCTTATATGATTGCTGCCAATAGTAAATTAAATAAGGTATAAAGTACCAGAAATGTCCTATAAACGGTTTCCCTCATTTCTCCTTGGTTTGAGGATTATGTCAATGACCAAAGAAAATCTCAAGCTTCTGATTATATAATTTACTTAACCCAGCATTAAGCATGTGTCAAAACACAGTTTTTTTGATGATAGAGAAAGTAAGACATGACCTCTGCTCAACAAAGCTATAGTGAAGAATGAGCCATGGAACTAATATACTACTACCCCAGACATAATGCCAAATCCTGTATAAGCATTAAACATTGTATGGAAAAGTTAAAATTTAAGGGGGGTGGGGGGGAAGAATATACTTTAGGATGAAAAGGGTGGGGATCAAAGAAGACTTCCTAAAAAAGGTACCCTCAAAAGATACACTCAAAAATAGGTTAAATTTGACATCCAATAATATAAGGACAAAAATGTCAAGTAGGGGAAAGCAAATGAAAAAATAGGGACTAGGCTTTACTGGATGTGTGTGATTATATGTCAGAGCCTGCATTATACATTTACATACATCATTTCATTGTCTATTTTGCCAAGTTTTATTCTCCATTTTCAGATACCTGGAAAAATACATTATCATGTCCAAAGTTCTTAGAGCTACTTAATGTTAGAGCTGGGTTATAAACACATACATCCATTACTCCAAAGGTTGTTTCTTCTAAATCATGAGTAGTGTGAAATGCAGACAGAAATGTGCTCTCTAAATTTCAAGGTGAAAAAACTGCATTTGGAATTTTAAAAAAAATACGAAAGCATTGGAGATTTTTGAGAATGAACGTGGTGCAAATGATGATACTATTGGGAAACACAGCAAAGGACACTGTTTTAACATTAATATCTGTAAATTACCATGGATAGTGACGACCCCTTGATACTTTATCTAACTCAATCCGGATATGACATGTCTCACTTTCCTTTCCAGTCCACTGACTAGAACTGGTCTCATAGGCCATCAACTACAAGATAGTTGGGCAGCATGGATTTCCATGAGCCCAGGCAGAAGAGCGGAAACATCAAACAGTACTAATAAGCTTCTCAGAGTTGCACAGGAAGTGGTAAATCTGAGACTCACATTCATAGTTTTTATTCTTTATTTGGCTAGCATAACAAATTGGTTTTTATATTAGGAAAAGACTACTATTTTTTAAAGAAAAAATAGTTCTCAAAGTTGTTAAGATTTGTGCTATAGTTCATATTACTAACTAGGTATTTACTTTATTTCTTTGAACTGTCCAGTCGGACGACTAATGTGCTGTGCTGCTATCGGAACATATCAGCAATAGCTTTGAGAAAACATTGGCAGCTCACACAATCAACAAGACACTTTCAGTAAACCAAACTAGAAGAAGTTAAAGAAAAATGAAAGCCTGCTATTCTGATTCACTGTTAATGCCTTCCACTTTTCAAAGTTTTCCTGAATTGACAGAAAGATTTGTTTCTTCTGTTAAAGAAAAGAAAGTCTGGCAATTCAAATGTTATCTTTATGATGACTGATTTACACCTTCCTTTTGATTTATATGTCTCGATGAATGTTTTGTTTCTATTGCTTATAATATTTTTGGCTTTCTGGGTCAAATGGCTATTTGACTGATAAATTCATCAATTAACAAAAATGTCCTAACAATGTGCTATATATCAGACATCATGTTAGGTCCGCGCAAGGTTGTTATACACTAGTACATAAAAAATGCAGCCCAAAAACTTCCTGTTCCAGACTAAGACTGGTCCAAGAAAAGGTAATGTTTTTCTAACTCACATCAAGGTTCATTAGGAGCTGGCTAATACCGTAATCCTATGACACAGAAATGGATATGACAAATCCTTATCTACAACAATCTCACAATGTAATGGGAAAGATAGACAAATAAATATATGCAGTTATTTTACAGGACTATATATATTGCCATGAAGAAAGAAATCCTCCTAGGTTTGAGCATATGTCAATGACAACAGAAAATCTCAAGCTTCTGATTATATAATTTACTTCAGCCAGCATTAAGCATGTGACATGAGAACCAATAAAGGGGCATCTAACCCAGGCTGGAAGATCATGGGAAGTTCTCCAAAACAGAAATTATATTGAGGCCCAAATAAGTAGATATTAATAATAAGGTGCTCAAGGGTAAAGAAAGAGTGTATATCTCCTAGAAAAAAGAGGACAATTTCAGAAAAAGAACCGATGAAAGAAACATTATTGTTTGCTAGGACAGAAACTACAGCATTCATATTGGATAAATTTGAAGTTCTGAGCTACAAGATAAGGTAAAAAAAAAGACTGAAAATAAGAAATCAGAAACAAAAAAATTACACTTCTAAACTCAGCAGCTTGTTTTTACATGAAGTAAGTAATAGACATCCAGAGAGAGAGACAAAACAAGAGGGAATGTGTAATTAGATTTGCATCCTGGGAGCTGAAGCAAATGCTATCTCTAGGATTTTCATATGACGCGATTAGAGATATTTCAGCAAATTATTTAATTAATCCAATTTGGATTTTCAAAGCAGAGAGAAAAAATAACATCCTTAGAAATATTCCTATGCATCTCACTTTGCTAGGCATATATACCATGGGGACAGATACTCCTATGCAGATTTTTTCCTGAATAATTTTATAAAGCTCTGACTTGTTTCACATAATAAAAATGATAATCAAAACATAAATATTAATATAACAGGCCATATTTCAACAAATTCCATTTACATTATCCCTGCAAGGGCATTATTTGTGAGGTGCCTGTACTCCTAATTTTGATGTTGTGAAGGTGATCCAGGCATGTTAGGTACAGAAGACAACTAAACCAATGAAAGCACTTCCACATCACCTCAAGTATATATTACAAAGTTCAGCTTTCCATGAAGGCCAATTTGGAGCATGAAAAAGCAGCAGACTAAATAGAGTATTGAACTAATGTATCTAATACTAAGGCACAATTTATATCCTTAAAGAACACAAACACACACATACACACACACACACAGAGAGAGAGAGAGAGAGAGAGAGAGAGAGAGAGAGAGAGAGAGAGAGAACAAAATAATATGAATTCTACAACTCGCTGGAGGTAGAAACAACACCAACAAATTCAGTATCACCAGCGCAGAAGTGGACCATTCCTCCCAGTATTATTTACACCATTATAATATATCATATTTAAAAGCTGAACTTTCACTTGACACCATAATTCCCTTTTTCCCGCCTCTTGAAACTTTTCTAAAAAGATCAAGAGTTTTGTGAAAGAAGGGGTTCAAAAGAAATGAGAGTTAGTCATTCAATTAATATTTATAAAAATATCTCTATAAGCAAGGCACTGTGCTAGGAGCTTCCAGAAATAGTGTCTTGCTTGATGGATGAAAGTACTACAATTCCTATTTTGCAGATCATGAGATTAAGGCAAATGGAGCTGAAATCTTGATGAAAAGCCCATGTACAGTCTCTCCTTATGAACAATGTACTCATTAGCAATTAAAAAGAGGGACTGGGGAGACCTTGTCTCAAAATCAAAACTGAAAAATGGGGCTGGGATATAATTCAGTGTGAAGGCATTGATCTTGATCCCTAATACCATAAAAAAGGAAATACTCAAATATATTAGAAATATTCATTCACTATAACAATCTTTTAGTGATTTCTAAATTCATGTAAAATTATAGATATGTAAATATTATTTTGAAAGGGCAAATGTACAATTGTACCATGGATAACTGACACTCTTTTAAATAAACCTTAAGTTTTCATCAGGTAAGCTTATGTTAATTTTCACTGTTATAAATTCTGTTCATTTCTCAAAAATTCACCTACTTCTGTTGCTCTGTAATGAATTATATTGTTTTGTTCATTCTTTCTTTCTACAGATAGATGCCTCAGTGCTATGAACTTAAGTACAACAGTGCTTCACCCTTACTCTCAAGAAACTCAGAGTTTGCAAGAAATGTGAAACATGAACAGCATATGGTGTAATAATGCTATAATATAATGATATTCAGGGAGACTGTGTGGCAAACTCAGAACTTTATTCACTCAGACAACGAGTACCTACTGCATGCCATGCATTGTGCCACAAAATACACACTGGAATTACATGCTAAGTAAGATAGAGATGTTTCCCTTATGCCATGAGTTGGTAATCAATTTTAAGATTTTCTATAACCTTTGAAAATACTGCTAAATTGTGTAACATCAGCATCAGTAAAAAGCTTTACTTTTGCACACCCTTGCTGTGTGACTTGGGACAAGTTATTTTACCACTTTAAACTTGTTTTTCTTATCTATGAAATGAAAATAATATTTGTTGCATTGATCTCATGTAATTGAAGATTATATGATATAATAAAAGCAAGACACTTTAAAAATTAAAAATATGTAAAACTATAAGAGATTTCATTTGCCATTCTCACAAAGTTTTCTTTGATTTAATTAAAATATGAATCGTAATATATTTTAACTTAATGTAACTGGAATACTTTCTAATACTTACAATAATTGAAAGTAGGCCAAAATCCTCAGAGACTTGGAGGCTCAGTAGGGGCAGAGAAGGTACGCATATTAATTTGTGCAAGTAGATGACTCTAAACTGTTCAAGGGCTGTAAGATCTCTCAAAGGTTATAAATAATTCTTCTTACAAAGAAATTTATTTAATTATTTGCTTTACTAAGGATACATTTTCAGAGAAAATAAAAACACTAGCCCAAACGATTTCAATTTTGATATTAATTTAAAGTACATTAATTTGTTTCTATTACTCTGAAATTGGAGGAAAGCAATGATGTGCTATTATCAGGAAAAAAAAAAAACAGAATTGTCTTCAGAATGCTAAATCTGAATCTAAGTTACACCATATGATGAGTATGTGATCTTTGGCAAATTCTGTAAATGACATTTAGTTTTCTAGCATGTTATCAGATCATTGTGAAAATTAAACGAGATAGAACATCTGAAAGCACTTTCATTCTGTAAAGCAATTTAAGATGTTAACAGGTATTAATATCATTTTAACATTTGCTTTAACTGTACTTACAATAAATGATCTTCAACAATATGTTACCTCTGTAAGATAACTGAGTTTACCTTGTTTTATAATTTAAAAATGAGGGTTACATATAAGACAAATTATTAATATAAGGCTAGGAATTGGAAAATATTTATCCTACTATTGTTTTCACAACAACAGAGTTGAAGTCCTGTGCTATAATCTATCTTTTTCATACTGTGGGATTAACTTTCAAACACTGAACACTTAATTCAAAAGGAATTCAGAGATCCAAAGGAGACTGTGTAAACTAGGGCTCTGTGGACAAAGCTCACAAAGAATAAGATTCTAAAAATGGAAAGTAGGAATCAGGCCTAGAATGCTAAAGAGAGACAATTTCAGAAATAAGATTGTATTTGTTTTATATAATTGGGCAGATGAAGGAGGAAGTGGGAGGGCCAAAAAGGGGAATGGGAGAAAAAGGGGTTGTAATGTTGATGCTATACATATTTGCGCATAAAATATTCAAGCTCAAAGAAAGACTTGTGCATCACATATTTATATATATATATATATATATATATATATATATGCTAATAAAAATGAGGTAAAATAACGTTTACCTGTGGTTGTTAATGCACAACCAGTGAATGAGTGGAGGGTAAATGGGGACACCAGTGCCCTTTAGAATATATCTGGACTGTGGACACACAAAGTCTTGCGCAGCCTGAGAGGTTAAGCAAAGTGCGATCTCCTAGGCCTCTGGAAATTCTAGGTCAATGTGGAAGAAAACTGACCTTATATATCTTCAAATGTCTGTTTCATTCTTTATTCTAGTGATCTATGAGTGATTAAGACAACTTGCTCATTGTTCCCGCCTATTAATATCTGACTTCCTTTGAAGATTAGGTCTGTTTTATCATGAGGCACTAAAGATCAGAGCCTCAAGTCTTTCAAGAGACCACAGAAAAGATTTTCATGACTAGGAAAATGTCAACCCCCCAAAATATTCTTCAAAATCAAAATTAATATGTATCTGTTAAAGAGTGGTCAAATTTTAAACTAGTCAACTGGAATTCAATTTAATTGCTGTGAGGGATATATTAATTTAATTAATTTGAATGGTCAGTACATTTCAATGTTTAACAAAGAAAGACAAAGACAAATGTTTGATAAAGTAAGAAAGAGTAGGGCTCTCAAAAATTTTAGTTTATAGCACGGGACTCGCCTTTGACTTCCATCTCAAATGTAATCTGGATTTCAGATACCTTATTTCCAGTATCTTGTCAAACTATCAAGTTCCACACTCACCCATGATTTAGATTTTAGGATTCTAAATCCTCATACTGACTTCCAGCGCTTACTCACTTGCCTGATCTGATACCATTGCTAGATTCTCAAACTAATTTCCAAATGTACATGGCAAGCCTATTATTTTCTCTCAGTTACTAATAAAAATTACACAGAGGTGTTCTGGTCAGGATAGCAGCAGAGTAACACAGCTATACAATGTCTCCTACTGGGCTCACTTTAAAAGTTGAGATTATAATGAAAAACTTCCTGTTCAACTTAGCTAGGAGAGGAAGGAGTACCCCAAAAATTGATAGGAGACCATGGGAAGGTGAGAAATCCCAAACACACACTGGAACTGGAGGAAAACAGCAGCTGAGAAAGCAACCCTAGGCCAACTAAGAGCAGCCATGAGCCACCCAGATCCATAGACAGAGTAAAACCCAGAGTCCAGAACCTTGAACTGAGATAAACAAGTATCCAGAATAAGCAGGAAACAACACCAGCTGATAGCCCCAGCCTCAAAAAAAAAAAAAAAAAAAAAAAAAAAAAAAAAAAAAAAAAAAAAAAAAAAAAAAAAAAAAAAAAAAAAAAAAAAAAAAAAAAAAAAAAAAAAAAAAAAAAAAAAAAAAAAAAAAAAAAAAAAAAAAAAAAAAAAAAAAAAAAAAAAAAAAAAAAGGCCTGCAGGCAGTGCAAACAGCAAATGCAATGTGAGCTCTCCCTAGAAAAGGCCTCCAGGAATGTAGCCTAGAAACATGGCTCAGCAGCCATAACAGGCAGTCACAGAAGCAGGAGCGAAAAAAGAAAAGAAAAGAAAAGAAAAGAAAAGAAAAGAAAAGAAAAGAAAAGAAAAGAGAAAGGAAGGAAGGAAGGAAAGAAAGAGAGAGAGAGAGAGAGAGAGAGAGAGAGGGTGGAAGGAAGGAAGGAAGGAAGGAAGGAAGGAAGGAAGGAAGGAAGGAAGGAATTAAGCCCAAGACTAATCTGTTTAAAGTACAGAAAGCCCAAAAGACCACATCAGGTTTTTGCCTCAAAAGAAACTGGCACAAGAGACAGTTGTGGAAAGGGAAGAAAGACCACCAATATCTTCAATGGCTCAGGTAATAGAAGGAGCACCTCTGAAGGTGGAAAGCCCTGCCCTCGGGGGAGGGAAGCCAGGACAAGCAGGCGAGTTTTGCTGATGGGGCTGGATGTGATCAAGACATCTCAGAGGCCCCTGGACTGTTAGTTCCTCCCTCACTGCCTATTCCCAGCAGAGAATTCAGAGGAATTTCACTCCCCTCCCCCCCCCCCCCCCCCCCCCCCCCCCCCCCCCCCCCCCCCCCACCACACACACATCTGTTCAAAGACACCTCTTGGCTAGGTCTTTAAAGTGAAGTCTCTCAATAACAAAAGCATGGGAAGAAGAGAAGGTTACAGGACACCCATGGAAATGCCTGAGACCCCAGAAACTATTGTCATGGGCACTGAAATAGTGGAACTCACTGGGAAGGAAGCTAAGGGGCAAATAAATGAGTTAAAAGGAGAGCTCAAACAACATATTCTCAAAGAAATGCAAGCAGTAATCAGTGGGCTTAAAATGGAACTTACTAAACAAGTAATGGTCCTAATGGATACAAAGCTTACTGGGCATACAAAAGCCACAAATAAAAAGTTGGCTGAGGTAAATAAGGAATTGCAAGATATGAAGAAATTATTTTGATATAAAAGTGGAAATTTTTAAAAGAAATCTAGCTGAAAATCAAGATACAACAAATATATTTAAAAGCAGGGTAAGTTGGCTGCATTATCTTGACTTAAGTATTCTTTTGGTTTCCCATCTTAAAATTGGAAACAATGTTTGTCTTTAAAAGTTGTGTTAGAAATGAATGTATTAACTTCAATTGATATTTGCTAAGTGTTTACTATATTCCAGGAACAATTTGGGATCCTGAGGATATACTGATGAACAAGACATAAAAGATCTTCATGTTTTTGGTGTTCACATTATATTGGAAGTAACACAGGATGTGTAAATAAACAAAAAAAATTGTGACCATGTTAGGTGTTAAAAAGATAAAAAAAAAAAAAAGAGTGACTTCATATGGCTACATACATAGCTTCTAAGTGGGAGTGGCCAAGAAAAACTTTCAGAAAATATGACATCTGCTGATATCTCACCGACAAGAAGAAGCCATGAAAATAGAGGCAGGGAATGCACATTCTCTGGATAAATGAAATTTAGTGCTACAGCCTTGAAGGCAGTAATGAACTTACTGAGTTAGAAAGACTATTTAATGTATGACTCTCTCTCTCTC
Source organism: Ctenodactylus gundi (assembly GCA_004027205.1). Lineage (NCBI taxonomy): Eukaryota > Metazoa > Chordata > Mammalia > Rodentia > Ctenodactylidae > Ctenodactylus > Ctenodactylus gundi. The sequence continues at coordinate 439,634 of PVKB01000508.1, read as the reverse complement.
TCTCTCTCTCTCTCTCTCTCTCTCTCTCTCTCTCTCTCTCTCTCTCTCTCCCTGAGAAAGAGTCTAACTCAGTAGCCCTGGATGATCCTAAATTCAGTATGTAGGCCAGGCTGCCATCAAACTCACAGCAGTTCTCCTCCCTGAGCCTCCTGAGTGCTGGTATTACAGGTGTGTACCACCACACCCAGCTTAAGTGGTGCTCAGGGCCTTTCTCTTGCTAGTCAAGTACTCTAACCCCTGTGCTATTCCTCCAGCCCTATATTAATCTCTTACAATCTTTCACACATAAAGATGACAAACGCCTATTGTAGCCTTCTAGTTGAGCATAAAAATAAGACAAGGAGGTACAAGAAGGGAACAGAAAGCCAGGTTTGTCTCTTTTATTTTACCCAGATCTTATTTAAAAGGGCATAAAAAGAGGACAGATAGAAGTTAATACTGCAAGCCTCGGTAAAAGAAAGGGTATGCCACCAACCCCAAAGCATCTACTGTGGAAAGAGTCTTTGGAAATTTGGAATGAAAGAATCAATGCTGCACGGGTAACAGGCTCCTGACCTTCAAGATGAATAACTGTTCAGTAAATACCTATCACATAAATAAATTGACTTTTTGCATATCAAGTCCTTGTTGTCACTCTAAAGAGAAAGAATTTAGATCAAATACCCCTGTTAATGAAAATTCTGTGCTACAACAAAAAAGACACAAAGAGAACAAACTATACAACATGAAGAGTTAGACCATTTTCCCATCTTGATGTTGACCTTATATTTATACTTCGCATGTTAGATGCTCACCTCAGAGACATTTTACACAAAACAGAAACTTTTTGTAAAAATGGCCAATAAGTACATGAAAAAGTATTCAGCATCTTAGAAAATTAGAGCTATCAAAGTCAAAACAATACAAAATTTATCTTACTATAATAACAAGGGCTATCAACAGGAACTCAAAAAACAAAAAAATGTTGGAAAAGGAATCTGTCTACATAATTAGTGAGACTGAAAATTAGTGTAACCACTATAGAAATCACTATGGGGATTTCTCAAAAGAAGAAAGAAAGAAAGAAAGAAAGAAAGAAAGAAAGAAAGAAAGAAAGAAAGAAAGAAGAGAGGGGGAAGGAAGGAAGGAAGGAAGGAAGGAAGGAAGGAAGGAAGGAAACGAAAGAAAACAAAAGAAATTCTACTTGATCCAGTTATATATCCTCTGGGTATCTTTTTTTAAAGTGTTAAGATGTTATATCATAGTGATCCATGGATACATAGATACTCATGTTTATGGCAGTACAGCTTTTAACAGCTAAATCTTGGAAGCAACTTATATGCCCATCAACAGATAAATGGATAAAAATTGGGAGTCATGTTTAGGCATCAATGCAGCTTAAAATCCTCAAGTCCACAACTCTGGACTCTACCAGCAAGTTTGTTTGGGTTTTTGTAAGCACCTTTACAGTATGAGGACAGACACGCCCATGACAAACACAAAACTACCAAAAGACCAATGGGAAAGGAGGACAGCATTTTGGAGAAAACTAATGTAACGAAAGGTAATGTTTATGTTTATCTATAACCTTCTATGGTAATATATTGTAGACTGCCATTTCTTTTAAAAGTATAAATAAGACCCATCACTCTCCACTCAGGGGAAAGCAAACCATTAGCTATTATAATAAAAGATATTTTGTTTCAAAATTTAATAAAAATACATGCCTGTAATAAAAAATTGGAAAGCAAAGAATGATAAATTTGAGTCATTTGTAGGAAATGAGACCATAATGTTAAACGAATTAGAAAGTGAAATATTGCATGGCTTCTCTTCTATGTGAAACTCAAAATATATTTAGACAGCAAAATAAAAAAATACAGTATAGAAAAAATGAGGTAATATTTGTGGACATGGGAAGAGAATCTGGAAGGAGACAGGCAGGAGAGAAACTAAAGGAGTATAAAAATGATTAAGATTTGGTATGTATATGCATCAAGTCCCCAAGATCATCATAATTTGCATGTATCATAAACATATTACCAATAAAAACAATAATTATGGAAAAAACAAGAATTTTCAAAATGTGACCAGAACAATAAATTAAAAGACTGAAAAATATAAATCACTTTCACTTAAGAGGAGAGAGAAAAAAAAGAGCATCTAGTCATTTATGTTTACTCATCAGAGGAAACCACCACTCTTAGGACACTCACAACAAAGACAGGCATGTGGACACTGAAAAGGCCAGTCTGCTGTGGCTCTGTATATACTATGAAGCATAAAATTAAAAAGCATCATTATGAAAACTTCCTTGTCCCAAGTGGCAAATCAGTGTTTAGAAATATAGTCAAACAAATGTTGAGCACAGGATGGCACAGTTTGAAACATTCCCTGTGTCATGGCTGGGGTCTGGAGTGTTCCCAAAAAGTCTCATTTTCCTATGGATGCTGTGTAGGGCTGGAAGGTGAGGCCTGGCTGGAACAGGCATGTGCTTGGGGATTGATCTGCAAGGGCATGTGCTGGTTCTGCCCTTCCTCCCAGTCTCTCACCATGTTATGCGAATCTCTGCTGCTGGAGCTCCGGCTCTGGCCCTTCCCAAGCTCCCGCCCCACCATGTGATTAAAGGTTATCTAAATGATCAATAACAGCATTTTTATGTAATCCTGGAGCTACTTTATAGTAAAAGCAGAAAAAAGAAACACATTTTTCTAGAACTAAGGTCACAACAAGTGACAGTAACAGATGTACTTCAGTTCATTGTTATTTGAGAAGAAAACAAATATTAGATTAATAATGCTATGCAAGTCAGTGTTGTGGCACTATAACAAAATCCCTGATTTTTTCTTTGCTTGTTCATTTGGGCTCTTGACTTCAGAATTTCCAGTCTACAAACAAATGGTCCCATCACTTTGGGTTTCTGGTAAGGCAGCACATTGCAATGAGACAACAACACAAAACAAACCACTTCCTCATAAGCCAGAAAGCAGAGTAAGAAAGGAAGGGTTGGGACCTCCCAATCCCCTTTGAAAGTATGCTTCCTAGGACATAAGGGCCTCTCAGCACCCCCCACCATCCAAAGTCCACAGAACCACCCAGAGTCCAAGAATTTAACACATGGACTCTAAGAACACTCATTAATACCACAGAACACATTACATTTGAAAATTATTTATCCTTTCATTTAAGTGATATTTACTGAATAACATCTATGTACCAGAATCGATTCTAAAAACAAAACCTGCCCAGTGACTACCAGGAGTTCACAGGATATTTATATGTACTTCATGAGAATAATTAAAATGCAGTGTTTTCTGCCCTCAAAAACAAGAAGGGTTCAAGTAGGTGCTAATCTATACTTTCCTACACTCACTGCCCAGTGCCCTATCCCGGCCAAGTGGCAGGAAGTAAGGACCTGCACCCTATAATTTCGTCTCACTCTGTAATCAGGCCCATGAGTATCAATCATGGATATGAAGAGGATTGTGCATGCAGCTTGTAACCCTGACTCAGTGCTCAATGTCTTTCTTTAATTTTAAAAGTATGCTTTTATTAGATGCTAGATCATGCCCTCACATTCATCTGAGGCCTTATTTCCACTGTGCTCACTCACAAAGTCTTGATTTTTACATAAAAGTTATGCTCAAGCTCATAGTTTTTACTTCAAATATTAATAAAAATTTCTATGCTTTAAACTCCAACCTACTTGAAGGGGCTGATTTTTACACCTCTAATTCCTGTCAGTTTATCCTCTTGGAATATTTGCCACCATTCCCTGTGCCTCATTACTAACTGAGATCTTTCTAATCTATAGCCCTAGGCTAAGTGAAGATACTGCTAACCATGAAATATCAAAATAGCTTTCTTCAATCTAGAAGTACTTTTATCACAACCCTGGTCAGCAGACAGAAACACTTTGAGTGCACTTCTAGCCCGTGGTTACTACACGTTAGACTCTTGGTCACTTGATAGGGCAAGAAGTCTGAACTAAGTATCTCTGATCTTGGGTCACAGCTGATTTAATGAGTCATATTAATCAATTTTACTTTACTAGAAAATAAAAATTAGGAGAGAGAGCTAGTCTTTGACTTTGTAGTCATTTATAAAATGATTGACTTTAGAGATGCTGAAGAAGTGTGGTGTTTGGGACTTACTGCCTAATATGATATAAAGAGCAGATAAGATGGAGAGCTGTGAGGTCACCCCAATTCTGTCTTAGGGAAATAAGAAGCAGAGGAAGTATGCCTGGAGAAAAAGACAGAGAAAAATGAAATCTGAGTTAAGGAAAAAAGAGCGCTTAATGAGTTTCACTGTATTTCATGATACATGGATACTCTTAATATTTATGGGATAATTATGTAACTTACAATAATTTTTAAGGACTTAAACTATTTTGGGGAGCTGGAAGGAAGGCATAGGGGCTAAAGCGTTTGCCTTGCATGTGCAAGGCCCTGAGTTCAACTACCCTTCACAAGATAAAGCCAGCAGGGTGGCACACGCCTGTAAACTTAGTACTCGGGAGGCTGAGGTAAGAGGATTTCCCTGAGTTAAAGGCCACTCTAGGCTACAAGGTGTGCTCTGAACCCGCCTGGGCTACAGAGTGAAACCCTGTATCAAAAAACAGGACTTAAACTCTTTGAGTTGTTTTCTCCCACTTGCAAAGTTTTCTAATATATAGCACTTCCACACAATTTTCCCCACAAATTTGCTGCAATCTTAGCTGCTCCAAGATCTCCTCTCTAATTGATATTTCTAAGCTGAGCAGAAGATCGCAATATACAAAAGGGGGGATGACATTTCAGAAAGAGAAGTCTAATCACAAATGTTTGAGATATTATGTTGGTAGGTAGAGAACTGCAAGTACTTCTTTGTGCTTGGAGATATGTATGTGTATGAATAAACATAAGAGGGTAGGAGGGAATTATGTGATAGGAGATGAAGTTGGAGAGACAACCTCTAAATCACAAAGAACTGTATACACTAAGACCTGTATGATGAACTTCATTTTGAATGATACAAGGTCACTAAAGAAACAGACATGAGGGTACAGCTCAGTGGTAAGAGCCCTTGCCTCAAATACCTTAGGCCCGGGGCCCCAGTACCTCAAATACTAATACTAATAATAATAAATTAAAGGCAGAAAAGTTAAAAGGCTTCATAAAGATTATTTTATTAATAATGTGCAGACTAGATTACAAAGGTGGGGTGAGGCATAATAATGAGAGAGAAGACCATACAGAAAGCCTAGAAACAAACTTCATTCACAAAGCTAGCTGAAAAGAGGCGAAAGCCTGAAATAAGATAACAGTGACAGGGTTGGAGAATAGAGAACGTCCTTGAAATAAAATGAAGAAATTAATCTTCATTATATGGAACTGGAGTATTTGGACATTTAGATAAGGTAAGAAAGAATTTGAAGACTATCACATTTCCATTTTGGATGACAGCTAGAAAGATGAAACAATGAATGACATATAGAAAAAGAAAAAGGAGCAAATTTGGTTACACTTGGCTCAGAAGCTTCCTAGACCTCAGCATTTTTAGTGCTAAAACTAAGAAAGTTGAAGAAAAACCTAGATAAGATGCTTAGTCACCTGTTTACTATATTCCTGGTGGAATTAAATATAATAAAATGATTAAGAACATAAGTTCCAACATTACATTACCTTGGTTCAAATCCTAGATTTAACTCATGCTAGCAGAATGATTGGAGGAAATGCTCAATTTTTCTATACTTCAGTTGCCTCCTCTACAAAATAGAGAAAATAAAAACTAAACTTTGCAGATTAATAGAAATACTTACATAAATACCTAGGTAAATACCTAACAGCAGCACTTATCTAGTTACTCTAAATTGGTCATCTGAAATGTGTTATTTTCTCTGGTCCTCCAGTTTGACTCAAAATTCCATTATGGGCTAGTATCTTTAATTTTGTCAATTTTACACCAAGTAAGAGATATTCTGGTGTAATTGCAAAGGGATTCTGCAAGATAAGAAAAAGGGACTCTAGCACCTAAATCTTCATAAATTCTCCTGTTCTGAGGCCCCGGGTTGCCAAGAGCAGTGCATTGAGTTGTCTGCAAGTCCAAATCACTTGCTTTGTAAATTTAGTCATGTCATTTTTTTCCTGGGCCTAGATTTCCTCACCTGCAAAACACAGATGTCTAACTAAACGATCTTCGGGTCCCTGCTAACTTGTACAACTACAGTGTTTCCATTCCCTTGACTGTTCAGAAAAGGTAAGACAGAAGCACAATTCAACTCTAGCAACCATTTTTAAATTCTGAGCCTAGAGATAAAAATGTAAAAAGATTCAGAGTTAAAAAATAATTACAGTCCTAAAACAAATATGACATTTTTTCAAATAAACATAACTATAATTTATGATGTGCCTATTTAGTACCAAGCACTATTCTTGTTACTTTATAGATTCTCCCCCAATCCTTGTGATACAGTAATTATTATCCCTATCTGAAGGACAAGGAAACTGAGGTCTCCACAAGTTCTATAACTTGTAAAAACCATACATCTATCAACAGATAGAGGCAGAGCTATAAAGCAAGCATCTGCATGATTAAAATGCCCATGGCTTTCCTATGATAGCACATCACTATTGATCACTACCTGTTTGATCCCTTAAGAATTTCTGATTTAAAAAAAAAACAGGCAGGCAGATGAGGACATAAATGTATATTTTATTATATCCTCAAACACACACACACACACACACACACACACACACACACACACACACACACACACACACGTAAGTCCCTCTAGGAGTGTTTATGGAAACAGAGTAGAATTTTGGTTTTCTTTATTCCTTCCTTCCTTCCTTCCTTCCTTCCTTCCTTCCTTCCTTCTTTCCTTCCTTCCTTTCTTTCTTTCTTTCCTTCCTTCTTTTTTGTGACCTTTCTCCTTCCCCAACTAATGACTGGGGTTAAAGCCAGGGCCTCCTGCATGCTAGGTAATCACTTTGCCACTGAGCTATACTTATTAAATCTTTTGAAACTTCTTCAGTGCCATCATTTTCCCCGTAAGTTTGTTCTCAGAGGAAAGAGAATACACCTCCTTCATTGTTATACCTTTTAACTCAGCCAAGGGAACTTTATTTGAAAACAACTTAGATGTCACCTATTCCTAGGCAGGTAAGAGATCCTGTACACCTTATTAAGTAATGAATGATCAGTGTTTAAAACCACGCTTGGTATACAGAACATGCTTGGGAAATAAACTTTTATTATGTTATGCTGAAGAATAACCTAACTTATTATGACCATTTAAAGTATTAAGTCAACTTGAAGGTATTAGGAAATGCCCAGTTAATCCATATGGTATAATTCTGGGTGTGCATAATTTTGAATTTGAACTTTATTATCAGTCAAAAAGGATAAATATCAAAGAAAAGGTATATTAAACATTTTAAGAAAAAAAAGGTTTGTAAATAATGACTGAGAAATTTGTAGGAAATTAAAGGTTATTATCAATTTTCTGCCAATTCACATTCCAAAATTGATTTTCCTTTGCTGTCCCCTTAAACTCTCCCCACATTACAAGGAGCCAGCCCTTCTTTTTTCCATGACTTTTATTATCACTCCCTCTGTTTGAATGTTTTTTTTTTTCTCACTTTTCTAATAGGTCACGTCCTCTTTATTCTTCAAAGCCCAATCTAAGTGCCAACTCTCACATGTGACACTCCCAACTTTCATCTCCCAGGTAAACATGACATGTTTAGTTCCTGTATCTCCTACAATCTGTCCCTCTACAACTGCAATACTTAGCCTTTTGTTATTGTTACTGTCAATGTGCCGATTCCTCCACTTAAAAGAGTGTCTATTACATAGGAGAATAACCTTTTTATCTCTAAATCCCAAAATGTAAAATATGCCTAGCCACTAGCCGATATTCTACTGTCTGTTAAGTACATAACCTAATGTTAGGAAAAGAGTAGTTGAACTGCAATGGAAAAAAAAAAACTGTGCTAATAAAAAAAGCATACTTGAGAATAAAACGATGAAGGAATCAGAAGCTTCTCTTTATCTGGCCTGTGGCCCTAGTACTCTGGGGAACTGAGACAGGAAGATTTCAAATTGAATTCCAACTTGGGAAACTTGGAAAGATCCTGGTTTGAAATCAAACTAAAACAACGGACTGGAGATTTAGCTCAGTGCAAAGGCAGTAGACTCGATCCCCAATATATCTTTTAAGAAGACAGTAAATGAAAATAAAGTAAAATTGTATTTGAACTGAACAGTTTTAGCTATAATATCTTGTTTTCCTTAATTTTCTGCTCACTTCTATGGACCAAGAGTGGCTAATTCTTTATGTATCATCTTAACTGATTCCACTGAATTCCTCTTAATTAAAGAATGCCTTTAAGCTCCTAGCCTCATGTAACATTAAACTAAATCCAATCTTCATAAATCGCCTTCATAAACATAATGAAAAAATTCGTTTTATTTTTTATTAGAGTGGTGCTACTAAAGGGAGTCAAAGCTGCTGATATAGTAATTCCACTATACCAAGGTGCAGAAGAAGTAGACAAGGAGAAACAAGCAAGAAAATAATCCCATCTGCCTAAAAATTGGACTTGTTATTATATAAAATGAAAGAGAAGCACATATGGGTAGAATGTAGTTTCCTTTCAGTAAAATGGGGATAAAACTAAAAGTGCATTTAATATACCTAGACTCCTGAACATCACAGCCTAGCAACAATAGTGCACATAAAATGGTAGCAGTTTAGTATACATCACTGTTTTTGTGTATACATCATACAATTGTATCTATTATGAATAAAAGCAAATACTATTTGAAACTTCAAAAATAAAAGGGGGCTTAAAGTGTCTCAAATATAAACACAAAATATGTATTAAATATGTATTAAACTTATACTTATAAGGTATGTGGATCAGTGCAAAGGTTGTGGATTCAATCCTCAATACATCCTCCTCCCCCCCCCCAAACAAAAAAAAAAAAGAAAAAAAGAAGTGTGAAGACAGAAAAAAGCAGGGCTAGTCTCAGGCTGTATCATTTTTGAGATGAAAAAAATCCTAGGGCAGAGAAGATTTGAGGAGAAATAAAAAGTACTCTTTGGACCATGTTAAGATACAGATTAGCACTTAAATAAAAAAGGTCAAAGAGAGAGCAAAGACAAAAAAGGACATATTAGAAAAACAGTTATGAATAAAATTTTGTAGCGCCCCCCTGATAAAATACAGTGAGAGAGGGAAAAAAATAAGGACACCATCTCCACAACCCCATCCCTCATTCTTAGCTTTTGTCACCCATAGAGGACATTTGGTTCCATTTCTAGCATTTGAATACCAAAGCTTCCATCTTCAAAATTTTCAACCATAACTACCAAATGACATATGAACTATAATAATCTACACTTTCATTGAAACTCAATCAGTGAGCCAAATAGAAAATATAACTAATCACCCAGTATCAGTAGTTGATGAGTAGATTATGAGGGAAAAGGTAGATTTCAAATTATTTAATTAGCAGGTGAGATTTTTTGAATCTTATTCTGACTTCTTATTCTTTCTCATCTTACTAAGAGCAGAAACGATATTATAATGCTTTTTAAGAAAGCATGTGTTTTGTTATTGCCAACCACAGTACTGGCATGTTAATCCTACAAAGAAAATGAAAAAGAAAGTAAATTAAAAATTTTAAACAATCACAGTCAATATTTCCTTTCACTTTGTTACCACTAGGTTATTTTAAAATTGCAATTACAATGTCACTTGCTAATACAAAATCATGAATAATCACATTGCTTTATTATTGAGAATTTACTTAGGTACTCGCTAGTGGTTCTTTTAAGACTCCAAAGAGAAAGATTATTTGGGTACTATTTGGAATTATAATTGCTAATCAAAATAATTAACTCATTCATAATTAGCATTTTGTGGTTTAGCCAGAACTTTCACTTATTTCTATTCATTCAATGCCCAGAGCACTAAAGGTACTATTATGTTTATAGATGAGAACGTGGAAAATTAGAGAGTAAAGAAGGGTGCGGTATCCAAGGCTAGGCAAGGGTAAGAGAAAGAGTAGGTTTATTATTACCTGAGAGTAGTGAAAGATTTTTTTTTTCTGTAACATACACTAAGGTATGTGCTTTAGGTGCTTTGTCTCATTTGGCAACTGTGATTAGTTTAGAAGGATCTGAAGTTTATTTAGGTAGGATAGTGATGTGTGCAAAGTGTCAGAGCTATGAGAATTTGTGAGATTGAGTGTCTATGACAGTCTTGTGCAATTGAGTCTTTAATATAAAAGATCTGCAGCAACCCCAGGCAGTCAGTGTCATAATCACACTGTAGTGTATCCAATTGTTATTTAGAGAATTGGAGGAATGTTGGTGCAGGAAAAAAAATGACACATTTGTTATCAGAAGTGTTGACAGTATAGAAAAATGGTGAGTTTTTATACTTTATAGAAGGTCTAGGAAACTAGGGTCCCACCGTGGAAATGCTTTTTACCAGCAATGACCTAAAATCTCTGGAACAAAGAAAGTCAACTCAACCCCAAATCTAACTATAGAGTGGATGAATCAAGTTGGCCCACTCCACTTCTTTTGAATACATCTGGCATATCCTTTAGTCAGTTCTAGAGCCCCAGACAGCAGCATTCTTTCTAAATTCCTCCAAGTCAGCTTTCACTGGCTTACACTTGTAACTTGTCATTCTCAATGCTGTTTCCTTTTTTTTTTTCTCCTCACGTGTCTCCACACTATTGCTTCTCCTTTGAGGTGAGCATTTGGATAAAAGGGCCATGATTTATTTCCCTGGAAATAACATACTTATTTAATTTACGCTTTTGCCCTAAAATTTACCAGTATCAGAAGAAGATTCATGATTTGTATGGTTAGAAGCTCATGGAGGACCTCCTCAAGAAAAGTAATGTGGAATTATGAATATGAAATCAGGTTAAAGGCCCTAGAGTAATCTGTGCTTATTGAGTGACCCTAAAATTCAAGCAATATTATCTCCAAGGGGTTTCTCCCTTTAATGGGTACTGTATTTTAAGTATGTACTTTTTACGCTTTTGCTCATTTATTCTTCTGCATAACTGATAAGATAGTTATTACTGTTATTCACTTTCCCAGAATAGAATATAAAGTTCTCAAAAGGTTAAGAAATATGTCTAAAGTGGCAAAGCAAGTAAGTTTCAAAAGAATTTTATTAAATGTTTAAGCAAATAGACTTCCTTTCCCTTTCCATCTTACACTATCTTCTAGCCAACCTTCTAATTCACAATTAAGCACTTAGAAGTGTACATTCAAATTCAGATAATATGAATAGAACAGCTACTACATTCAAGTAATATAGCAACTCCAACAGCAGGGACAAAACTGCTACATTAGGTAATACTACCTTCAAGTCGTTTTACTATACATTTTGCCTACTGAAGTCCAGTTACTTTTATATTTACTTGACTCATCAGAAGACATAAATATTTATTAAAGTATATTAGGTATCAAACAGTGAGATAAATCATTTTTATATACATTATGTCATTTAATTTCTGTAAATTTTTATATGATCTTCACCTGAGGTAAGGACTTGAGTCAAGAAAGAAGGTTGATAATGAACTTAAGATTTCCCTTAGAAACTTTCTTGTATTGATTTGCTAGATTAAAGTAGCAGGAGTATCTGCAGAATGGCTAGCATGCCTCTTTACTCCCGAAAGTTTCTTTGGTAACACATTTCATTTTAATCCATCAAAATAAGTTTCTTATGTGTAGCATTATTAATATGAAAAGTGTTGATAGCACTTTAAAATTGAAAAAAACCATTTGTAAACAATCTAATCTTCAACACAATCTGTGAGTCTGGTATTAATGTCTCAATATTCAGATATAAAACTCTGGCTCAGAAAAAATAGGAGCTTTGGTAAATTCATTCAATGAGACAAAAGAGGATATTTTCCTTAACATGACACAATTTCTAGCATGGAACATCATCAATAATTGTTTAGAGAATGAATGAATGAATGAATGAACGAATGTCATATTCCAAGCACAATGCTCTTCCCATTAAAGGAGTGTCTCCATAAAATAATTCAATTTAATTTTGAAACCCCCATCTCAGCAACCTGTACCATGAAAATAAAATTTTTAAATCAAAAGAATGATCAATCAAGGAATACTAAGTTAGTTATGACCTACACATAAACCAGTGTCTTTCACCTCTATGTCTTCACTTACTTACTCAACTCTCTCCACATAGAAACTCCTATCCATTCTTCAATATTTTCCTTCTCTCTTCTCTTTTTCTTTCTGGGCTGTTCCATTCCTGTTTATCCTTAAAGGCTTTGCTCACAAATCATGCATTCTGAGTTATTTTCTACCCTCCATAGTCCATGTGATCTTTGTGTTCCCACAGCCTTGGCAATTTATCTCATTGTGAAATGGGGACTCTTCTCAGGTAACAGGTTTTATTCATCCCTGTATCATCTATTTCCTACAATACCCTTATATAGTACACATGTATATGTTTATCTACCCATCAGTGTCCAGCAAACTACAATAAATACCTCCTGACTACCACTTTATAAACAAAAGACTGTTCTTTGCCACAAATTAGAAATGAAGTGAAGAGCAAATATCTGAACTGGAAGTCAGGCATTATGTTGCTACTTAGTTCAACAGCAACATACACCTATATACACTGAGGAAAATAGCACAAACAACAGATTTTTAAATATTCGCCCCACAACAGGAATGTCTTATTCGCAAATCTCAGCCCTGTCAGTTTCCTTCTGTTTCTGTGCCACATTCTTATAATCCTATTTTTAAAAAAATTTTCCTCCTGTTTTTCTGTCTTTTCTATTTTTCTCTTTCCTCCCTTTATTCCTTTCTTTCTCTTTATTAATTGGAAAATACGATGAAAGATAAAGTCTTGAGATTCTGAAAATTCTCAGTATAAAAATAATATACGAAGAATACTGCGAAATTTTTAATCTTTCTGTATTTCTTTCTTAAAACCTCTCAAAAGTCCCTCTACCTCAGAAATAAATATATAGTTCTTATTCTGCATATCCTGTCTCATTATTTCAAAGCTTGATAGTCTTTTTCACACTACATATTCTAGCTAAGCTGAATTAGTGTGACTGTCCCATACATACTAAGCTCATACTAAGCTATTTCTCATCTTACAGCTTTGTTAATACCCTCTCTTCAGTACAGAATGCCCCTGCATTCCTTATTTGTACCCAGTACAAATTCTAGCAGAAAGCAGACATCCAGAAGATGCTTATAAATCAATCACTGAATCAAGAGAAGAGGGATTACCTATGAAGATATGCAAGACTCAGGATAAATCGCAAATATTTTTCTGGCTAAGACCAGCCTGACTCATTTGTCATTCTCATTCTAGAAAAAGTATTCCAAAGTTATTACCCAATCCAAAGACTTTAATGGAAGAATTTCCTAACCACAAAACATCTGTTCACTTATGACTCCAACCTAGCCATTCTGATTCATCCCCTAACATGTGCCTGTGTATTTCTTGAACTTAAAATTCAGTAAGCATGCATCGAACACTTATATATGCCACCTGCTAGACTAACTCCTCAGGATTTAGCAAAGAAGAAAAAAAAATCTGTTTCCTCAAGTAGCTCCTGGATAGGTTATGATCAGTAAGTTATCACTGCAACAATTTATACTGTAACATCAGGCTCTGAGATTCATGTGAATTTGTCAACTTACTCAAGATTACATAGTGTATTTGCCAGGCCACGTTATAATATACTGTTCAATAATGTCAAACTATGATTTGGCTATGCTAGAAGTATGTGTAAATTTGGACTGGCTTTAAAGTAATAGTTCACCATGGGTGAAAGGTGAATTTTGGACCTCTCCTGAATAAATAATTCTTTTTCAAGCATCCTGCCAAGAGATGAAGCATAAAGGATATGATTACCAGTGAGAAGTGGGGCACAGGGTGGGAGGAGAGGTGTTGTTTTATTATTAGTTGTGGCCTAGGTCTCACACCCAAAATAAGAAAGTCCAATACAGACCAGTGGATACACAAATTGTGGCATTTATACCCAATGGCATATTATGCATCTATAAAGTCCAATAGCGTGGAGGCTTTTGCAGGCAAATGGAAGAAACTAGAGAACATCATGCTTAGTGAAGTGAGTCAGAAGCAGAAGGTGAAACATCGAATGGTCTCTCTGATATGAGAGTCCCAGATCACAACTCTTATGAAACTTAAAACGAAAATCAGAGTGAAACAGGGGGGTAGGGTGGGCGAGGAGGGAGGGAAGGGAAGGTAAAGGGAGGGACAGATAGTGGGAAAGTCCTTGTCACCTTGACAAGATACGTATGTGCACAAAATGCTCAACTTCACTGTAAACCTTGAATTTTGCACGTATACATATCAAAAAAATGCGGGAAAAAATAAAATATCACATTAAAAAAGAAAGTTCAATATAAACTAGGTGAGGTTACCATGAGCACTCATTTCCAGTCATGTTCAGCAGAAAAGCTTCAAGCAAAAGCTTGATGAGAAGCCTACTGATTGATCCCACCCTATGCCATCCCCAGTGAATTGCTCCTCTCAATTACATGACTGGAAGAAATCCAAACCATAACTGGAGAAGCATCAATATGCTCTGAGCCCAAAATTAAGTTTGCATTTGAACAGCTAGGCTTCTCAATAAATGTTATTTACACATTTCACTAACAACTATCTCAATCTAACTGCCTCTGGTCAAAAGCTACATAACTGTTAAAACTCTAAATCCATAGAGAAGCAGACTATTCACTTCACTAGTCTCTTTACACATCAAATTATCAACATTTGTTGGAAAAACAAACAAGTTATATATAAATAAACATAAATGTACATTAATGTAAATAAAACATCAGTTGAGATGGCAGTTATGTAACATGTCAGTTAATCAAGTTCACAGTTGCATAAATATGGCAAATCTAGATATCTCTAAATTTCTAGACACTAGAACTAATATTTCTTCCTAAGAGAGAGAAGAGAATGATATTAGTCTGAATCAATTGTGAGATTCGCATTATACATAAAATTAATAGATGTATTTTACTAAACTCCAGACATCCTGGTGTAGCAATAAAACTTGTGCCTACTTAAAAAAGGAAGGAAGTAATCTATCCTTCTTCATGTTTCTTAATCTTCTGACAAGTGTATCTCATAAGTTGCCTGCTTTGACTTGTGCCTGGAAAATCCACCCATATAGAAAGGAATTGTTTTATATAAAGAGAAGAATACCCATATATGCCTATATATATATATATATATATATATATATATATATATATATATATATATATATATATATATTCTCAGCTAATTACCTGTTTTTAAATGAATACAGAAATGCCTTAAGGCTTATACATCCATGATCCACTAATTAAAAGAAGCTTTGATAAGGAGTTAAGACAAGGAGGCCCAGATAGTTTTATTCAGTAAGATACTGGTTGCAATATTCATAGCAGCAAAAATCTGGAAACCAGCTAAGAACCCAATTATCAGGAAAAGAACAACACATTCATAAATGAAACATCCTTAATAGCAATAGTGTTCACAAAAATATTTAGTAACATAGAAATGTTTTGGATACAGTATTTAATTTTTAAAAAGAACATAAAATTGTATCCAAAATGCAACCACATCTGTGTAAAAATGTATGAAAGACAAGGAAAAGAGAAATCCCATTCTCAGCAAGAAAACTACTTGTTCAATCAATTGTTTTCTAATAGAAATGAGGACGAGTGGGAAGAAATAGAAAGGAAAACTAACTCACAGGCCCACAGGAACTGTTTCTAGGCACAGAAATCAAGAAAGGTTATTTTTCTTATTTCCATTTTTCTATACTTTTTGAATTCTATATATTAAAAAATGAAATGAAAAAAGCAATTAAAAATTAATATAAAATAAAAGATTAAGAAAAATAAAGCCCACCATTTTTTTAACTGGAGACAAGGATACAAATTTATTTTACATATGCTTTATGTGACACAACAGCATTCATAAAGATATGAGGGCGCAACACACAACGAATTTGACAAAGAGTAATGAACTGTGGAAAAGCAGCTATACTGGGTGGGGGTCTAGACAATAGGAGTTATTTACATACAGTTTACATAGAATTCTCCTGGCTTCAAAGTCTTGTTAATGATGACAACAATGCTTTTAGCTTTCTAGCTTTTTAGGGAAAGGAAGGCATTTGTTACCTGTGAATTCATTTACCACTTTTATGAAGCTAACAGAAAGAATGAGCTTCTTGTACCTTTGATACTAACAGGATGACATCTTGACTTAAAAGTCCAATTTTCCAGGGAATTCTTCACGCTTCACCCCTGGTAGGTAACAACTCTGCCCTTTCAGAAAGCTAGGAACAAGAAGAAATTCCCCCATGGTTCTTGGAATGAGTGGCCAAGTGATGGAAAGCAAGACATTTAGAGCACAAAGGGGGTGGAAGTGAAGAGCAAAAATGGCCTGAATGCTGGATCCTCTTCAGTTGTCATATTGCGTATTGGCCAGAAAGCATACCATGGAAGTCGTAGCCTAATTCCAGTGGCAAGAGGAAGATGTCTTGATTACTTGAGGGGCTGCCATGGGAAAGAATCGATTCACCCTTAGAGAAATGCATCTCAGTCCCCAAAGGAGAAGATTCAGATGTGAGGGAACAGAAAAGGCAATGTGCAGTGGTTTTGCTTCACCAAGCCAAGTGGTCAGTTTGACCAGACAGGTGGCCACCCTAAAAGTATGATTCCTCAGTTCATTTCAATATCTTCCCACAACTTCTATCTTTGAAAAACAGTGATTCTATTATAGAGATAAATATGCATTAAGTAACTAATGAATGATAGCTGATGATGAAAGATCAATTTAGAATTACATTACATATAAAAAAGAAGTAACTTAGAGAAATACCAAGAAAGCAAAGCAGAATAATATTTAAAGTCAAAGAATAAATTTCTATAAATATTAGAAATTTTTCAACTAAATGGATTTTTTGAGGTATAGAGTAACAGGTCTTCATTTAGAAACAAAGACTAGAGGGGAAAAAGCTCCTATTATCTAGGAGGGGGTATGAAATGGGGTGTCTCCCTAAATGAATTTTTTAAAAACAAAAATTCATAAAGCTGAGCATAAATACTGCCTGACAGAAATTTGTATACTTAAATGCCTATATCAAAACACAAGAGTCTCAAATTAATAACTTAATCTTTTCTCTTAAATGGCAACAGAAAAAACAAACTAAACCTAAAGTAAGAAGAAGCAGAGTAAGATCCCTGAGTGGGCACGCGCTGGAGGGGTGAAAGGGGAAAGAAGCAGAAACAAAACAAAACATAAAATAGGGGAAATTAATGAAACAAAAGGCTGGATCCTTGAAAGAAGTCTATAATATTGACAAATCTTTACAGAGACAAATCAAGAAAAAAAGATGCTATAACAGTACCAACCATACAAATTTAAAAAATCAGATAATACTGTAAATAGCCTTTTGACAATATAGTAAATTAAACTGACATATTCTTGAAAATCAAGTTGACCAGCTACAAGAGAAAAAAGTCTAAATACCTCTATACAGTAGCAAATTCAGTAAGCCTCAAGCTGTTTTTTATGAAATCAAAAAAAAAAAGAAATAATAATCCATCATAAAATAGAAGGAGTAGTGAACAATTCAGCTTGTTGTCTGAGGCCATTATTATCCTTTTACAAAAGCCAAATAAAGATATGATAAGAAACTACAGTCTTATATCTTCAAGAACATAGAAAAAGAAATTTAAGCAAAGTATTAGCAAATCAACTCTAGTAACCTATAAAAAGATTTGTACAACATGATTTATTTCAAGAATTCAAGGTTGGTTTAATAACTGAAAAAACTATTAGAATTATATACCACATTAATAGAATAAATTAAAAATTATATGATTATATAATACAAATATATCTGACAAATGTCAACTCTTAATGATAATGTCAACATTATAAAATCTCTCAAGAAAAAAATTACCTTCTAAAGCTTACATATAAAAACGCTTGGTTGATATTATATTTAGTAGTAGAAGTTTCCCTCCTCAGGTTAAAAACATAGCAAGAATATAAACTTCTGCCATATGGTTATGATAATCAAATTAGCTTCATTGTTTTACAAATAAAATCCTAAAAGATTACATGACAACACACAGTGCGCTAAAAACACTAGACATTACTAGTTTCTACAGACTGCTTGTGTAGTGAATAAAATAATCAAGCATATAAAAGAAATACAGAGTGTGCTAACATTAAAGCATCAGCTAAAGCTAGTATCACTGGCTGCCTACAGGGAGGGAACTGAATATTTAAATAACAGGAAATGAAAAAAAATGCTTTTTCTCATATGCTATTTTTTACTTTCTCAATTTTGTGATGTACATTTATAAATGATGTTTGCTTTTTAAACATGTCTAGTAGAACAGCCTTTTTTAACTTCGTTTAAAGTTGCATTTTCTCAAGCTACTTATGCATGAAAATTTTTAAGGAGCATATAAAAGTGACTTAACTTTCCAAATTAAGCATTTTGGAAATTGCTATAAGCCATAGAGAGCTACTGAAATTTGCAGACAAGCATGACATGTTCCAAACAGAAATGTAAACTCCTTGTTAATGCTGTTCTCTTTTGGACACAATGGGTGACTTTTCTGATTAGATATCCAAATCTAACTTCCAATTATTTTACATCATTAATGAGAAAAAAGCAAGTTTTAGAATGCAGCTTTGAGAATAAAAACAAAGACACAATAATAGTTGTCAAAATAAAGTTCCTAATTATCTATGTCATAGTCCTAGAAGGATCACATAATCATGCTTTCCTTCTCTGTATCAAATCATTTTTCCCAGAACAGCTCAGCCTGGGACACTTCGAGTAGTATTCTCATTTCTCAGGGTGCTTCAGTACAAGCCCTACCAGGATCTCTCATTTATTCTTTTCACCCCCAAAAGGGCTGCCACTTTAGCCTACACCCTTATTCACCAGAGAGGCAGCTGTCAAGCACATAAAAGGATGAGAATTTGGATCAGAATCCCACAGGTAATAAGCGATAAAGCCAAAATCATCCCTGGGCAACCTGCATTGAGCAGCTTGTGACCATAAGTATTACAGTACATGCCTGCAAAAAAGGCTGGTGTCCTCTTTTCTATGCATAGAAGTGACACTACAATTATAAGAATATGTTAATGAGAAGGGTTCATTTTCTATTTATTAAAGATTTGAACTATTAAAAATTCTTTATAAATATTTCAGAATCGACAATGAAAGCAGGAAGGGAAAACCATATTAGTGCTGAAGTCAGTGTTCCTTACAGTTTATATTATATCAAATGTTGATAGAAGTTCAGACAAAAAGAGTGTAAGTGATCAAAAACAATTTTGGAAACACCAGTTAAACAAAACTGGACTATTTTATTACCAGACGTCTGAAAACATTAAAAATACTCATACTCATTGTTCCTCTGCCAAAAGGAGACAAGGTATAAAATGCTTCTCAGATGCATTACTAGCCTTCAGATTGAAGTACAAAGCAGGCAACGTGGGGAATAATTCCTTAATGAAATAGTATTTTAAAATGAGAAATATTGAAGCGCATACATTCCTGTTTTCCTCACTAAACAAGACTTAAGCCATATTTTAGTAAGTGTTCTACTGAACATCCAATACACCTGGAGCCATGGTGTGCATGCCACGTCATTCAGGTGCTACCAATCTTCAATTAGGTTGAGTAATGTTAAAAATCAATCAGCTACAAAAGTTTTATAGAATCCTCAACTTCATCCCAGGCACACTATACTTAGGAAAGATATACTGACGCAATAACTATTATCTCTTCTTTAAATATAGTCACTGTTAGGTCTGCCATCAGGGACCAAGCAAGGGAAGAAAAACTACTAGCAAGCCTATCAGTAGACCCCCCCCCCCCCACACACACACACACACTAATACTCAGGACCACCAAAATAACTGTTTCTCCCCTTCTGCTACATGATTCAGGCCTACATGATTTGTGCAACACCTGCACCCCCTGAGATAACCACTCTCTCTTCTCTCACAAAGCAAAAACTCTTCAAGGTCACTCTCACACTGAAATTTTTCAAGGACAGTGCCCTTGGAGTAGAAAAGACTTCCTTGCTCCAGACGCTGTGCTATACTCTCTAGCACAGTCCGGCAGCTTGTACTGTCTGTTAATAAACTCGCTGGGACTGAGACTTGGTCTCCTATGAATCATTACACTTTGAACTCAAGATTGGAAAATAATAAAATACAGATATGAAATGAATAATTTCAATTAATTAAAAGAAATCTGCAAAGAAAAAGTACAGAATACACTAAAAAAAAAAAAAACATTAAAATTGGGTCCTAACTTAGATGGTGGGTTTGCTAAATGTTTTCCCTAAAGAAGAGTAATTTCAAACTGAATACACGATAACTAGTTACAGCTTGCAAAGGGAGAGAAAGAACATCCTCAACAGAACAAATTACATTAGAAAAGATCCAGTAGAAGGAGAGAACACAGAACATACCCCAAGCTGAACTAAGCCCAATAAGTATGACTGGAATGTGCAGAGGAAAGACAACATACTGTAACAGCCCTCTCTGTGGGACAGACATGGGACCAGCTGCTTCAAAGAGAGCAAAAGCAGCTAAGTGGCATCATCTGTCTTCAAGAAGCTCGGCAGAATTCCTCTTGTTCAAGTCAAGATGAAGAAAAATGGAGAAAAAAAAATCTTTTACAAGGTACATGATAAAACTTCAGGCTTGGGCTAAAGGCTTCAAATTCATTAACTCAGTTTAACTCTTCCAAGAATTCTTTAAGTGTAGAATCACTGCCTCATTTTATAAATGAGTAATTAAGAGTAAGAGGATCAAAAAGATTATCAGAAATCCTTTCCCAAAGTTATGTAGTTAGTCCAAGGCAGAGCTAGCATGTAATCCCAGATGAGCCTTCCAAACGCATGCTCTAGCAGCTATGCCCTAAGGTTAAAAGTAATTAGGTCAGGAACCCAGTTAGGAAGCAATGTAAAAGGAGAGGAGGGCAGATATAAGTGAACAGCAGAGGAATTGTCCCCGGGGGATCAATCTCTGGAAATGAGGAGTCTATTCTGGTTTCTGTAGACTGAGATGTTCTGTAAGAAACAAAAATAAACAAGAAATACCTGACTTTGCAAAAGAAAGAAGTTCCACAAAAGGCCCTTATATCCTGTAGGAAGAAAGCCCCTAAAAATGGCTGTCTTTACCATTACGTAACTCAGATGTCAGCTGGGGCATTTCACTCCTTTACTTATTTACTTACTTACTTACATACTTACTTACTGACTTACAGAGTCTTGCTCTGTAGTCCAGGCTGGTCCTGACCTCACTATGCCACCCAGGCTGGCCTTGAACTCACAGCAATTCTCATATCTCAGCCTCCCAAGTGCTGCATGCGCCACGATTCCCCCTGCTTATGGGGTGCTGGTGAACTGAACTCAGAGCCTTATGCTTGTTAGGCAAGTGCTTTAACCACTGAGTTTTGCCCCAGCCCTGGCACTTCACTCTTAAAAATTAGAAAGACTACCCAACCTTCTCCTTTCACACTGCCTCCACTTTCAAACTACTTAAATACACATGCCTTTCTTTCTGAACACTTAGAGGCTTTAATTCTTTAAGGTGCCCTCTCATTTCAAGTGCTATATCAGCACATGGTAGCTCTCTCCGGCCTATTTTAATCAGAGCACAAATTCAGCCCTTGAACACTTTTCTCTCTCATGCAAACACACACAGACACACTTTACTTATGATAACCATTTTATGGATTTGTTCAATAATACAACATCTAAGAGTTTTTGCAATGTTATGTCAGAAAGTAGTCAGCCTTCCACTATCTCACTAGCTCACACTGTTTTCTCTCCTCCATGCCTTTTTCAGTTTACTTGCATTCTTTTACTCTGTAAAGGCAAAAAAAGAAAGAACAAAAAAGAAAAAGAAAGAAAGAAGAAAAGGAAGGAAGGAAGCAAGCAAGGAAGAAAGGAAGGGAGGAAGAAAGGGAGGAAGGACAGGCTGGAATAAAGTATCATATACTCTTAGGAATAATGTTATCCTTGGAGTTTCATTTTTCATCCCCAGAAAATTTTCAGGCATAACACATGCAGAAAGGTATCAGTGATGAGATTTTCTCTTAATTCTTTGTAGGGACTATTATAGTACATTAGAAATGACAATGCTATTATTATAAATCTGTATCTTGTATCAAGTGTGACACCAAGTACTTTATAAATATTTTATTCACAAAAGTACAAAGGTATTATTGTATCTCTGTAGCAACGATTAGAAAAATCCGAGTCAAATGGTTAAATGACTTGCCTGAGGTTACAAAGGGAAGGAGCTGCAATGCTGCCTTTTCCCCCGGAATATGAGATTGATGCTTCCTCCATGGGGTGCACTGCTTCTCAATCCTTGGAGCGAGCCAAATGGTAAGAAGAAGAAAGAGTAAAGAAGCTAAGAGAAGCTCTTATCCTACCAGAGTGGTTGGGTGAATGCAAGCTGAACTTCTCGGCAAGATAAGCGGTTTTCCAAAAATCTGTTGAGTTCTTAGATTGGGATGATTGATCTCTTGTGTGACAGTTTCCTAAACTGTATGTCATCTGTTAGAAATGTACGGTTTAATAGTTTGATAGGGCCACAGAAAAAGAGACTGAGGGGGAAGAGAGAAGAAAAAAATCACCCGAAGAAGCATGAAATTTAATTAAAGAAAACATTAGCTCAATTAAGACTAAACGGTGGTATAAAACACTAAAGTAAAACATGTATTAGTGTGACATTTGCATTTTTATAAAGTATGAATCATGAAGAAATAATATATGCAGCTAAATTTCAGTTAACTCCCTTTTAAAAGTCTTGTTACCATGGCAATGCCAATAATGAGTTTTCACAGGATGTACGATATAGATTTTTTGATTTCTTAAAAGCACTTTAGATACAAGCTACCAACAGCATAGCCTCTTTTCATTTTTCTTATATGACCAACAGCCACTGAAAATAATCACCTAGATATCTATTTCAAAAACTATTCAGAAGAAAATAATCCTGAAAGATGAACTGGATTTTCCCCTCAGATTTAGTTTTTATTCATTTTGGCCTCTGGTATATTTTAATAGGCTCCTTCAGAATGCCATACCTAGGACAACATTCTAATTGAGAGAGTGACAAAAGACACTATTATCTTCTTGGCATTCCCGATAATCCTACCTCCGCTGGTTCAATTAGGAAGGGCCTTAATAACAGCTACTCTCGTTCTTCAGACCAGTTGAAATTCCACTACCAAGGCTATCTTTGACACCAGCAGTTAAATGGTTTGCTTCCTGAATTCCAGATCTAAGAAAAGTTGCCCTAGTCTCTAATGAGTAATAAGGGATTGAGGTTTCTAGGCTACAAAAATCCTGTTGTGGTGAAAAAGGCAGAAACCTAACTCCAAAATCAATACTGCATTACTTTCTCCACAGGCAAGAGCTGCTAGGTCACAGGAGTCATGAAAAATTCATAACAGAGGTGGCCAAGTCATCCATAAGATAGAGAAAATGATGCTATATCTAAAGATCCCCCGAGCAATCAAAAGCACTTTATAGATTTCACTGTGGATAAGTGCTGGTGTGTTTCATCTATGCTGCTGCATTCTTATTTTTGACAGTCAATGAGGTTGTTTTGATCTGTATTTACGGGGTCCTATTTACATTAGTTCTTAGCCTCTTTACAGCACTCGGATGATAGTGGTCACAGGGATGCATCCTGATGTTGCCTCAGTCAGAGATTTTATTCTTTTTACTAGAGTTGTCTAGGATCAGTATTTTTTTTCTCCACACTGTTTAAATAAACAAACTTTTGAGAATTAAATTATTTTACAAAAGCATTTAATTCTCCTAACAGTCTCACAAATTGCATTATTATCATTATCAATAATGTATGTATGAGCAAAAAAAGTTCAAAGAGGTAAAGTTGACATATCTGAGGTCACATAGAGAACAAGAAAATGAACCAGGATTCTGACCTAAGCATTAATATTTTGGAGACAAAAGATTCTGCTAATTTATTTAATCCAAAAAGACTTTATGTTTTACCTCTCTATTTATTTTTCCAAAATTATTATTTTATTAGTATGTATTTGCAATACATTATAATAACATTCAGTCTGAGAAAATGATTCATATACAAAAGGTGGACTATCAGTTGTCAATCTACGAAATCACCTGGCAAGGCAGAGCAGTCCCTGGCCCTATAGTACATTTCACAGACTGTTAGACTTATCTGTTTCCCATCAACTACCTATTCGTTAAATACAAAATTCTTTAGCCTGAACTTCTACTTGTATTAAACTTTAAAATATAGTTCAACTGGTATTTTCTCTCTAGGACTTAAACAAAAACTTGAGATTATTATATACTTTCCTTAATAAGTCAATATTTCCCAGTCTCTTATTAGCCAACATGCACTTGAAAGAGGCTAAAGAGTTACAATGCTTCTGTTCTCTCACTATCACACATTTTCCTAAACAATATGATTTCCAGAAATCAGATGTATTTTGATAAACTACTTTATCTTTCAAAGTCTGTTATTTAGGGTAACCCCAAAATACATTAGCTTGAATTCAAAATTCAGTCTTCTTTTGGAATTTCGCTTTCTATTTTCTACTGCACTCTTGACAGTTATTTTGTTCCAGAAGGGTCATCACATATTACAGTTCTCACACTGAGCCCACGTATTCATCAATATTCCTTTGCATGCATCCTTCTCTCCACTTGGAGGTTTCTGCACTTGATCTTCTGAGTGTCCTCTTATGCTTTGTTGAAAATTTACCTCATCTAGGAGGCACTTTTTTAGTTCAAATTATGGCTCTAGTATTTACTTCACTTTCTGTAAGTCTACCAATCTCTTGCAGACCTTAATTACACTCTCTGCCTTAAATACAGACTACTTTTCAGTGTGTCTTTAGTCTACTATACAGTCTTTATAATCTCCTTAAAGTCAGGATCAACCTGCTGTGTGTAAACACTGCTAACCTATTTAACCCAAAAAACTTACGGAGGTTACAGAAGTGCCAGGCAATGTGTTAGGCTTGTTCACATTCAGGTCTCACTGATTCAACTTCTCCTGCCCAAATAATATTTTTACTTTCTAGACTTCCTTGGCACTTAAAGAGTTTACTATATTTTATAACTTTGGATTTTTATCTTGAGCAAAAGGCAAATTTAGCTAGAACTGCAGACAGTTTTTTTTTTTTTAAATCATTAGTTGCTATGTTTGAATTAAGGGGAGAAATGAAACTATTTTCAAATATCTTGAAAGTATCCGGGTTAGATGTTTTCATTTGTCAAATACCTTTAATGTATCAGTTTCAGTGAGAAAAATGGCCTTGCTTATCCATGGGCATGATAAAAAGACGAGAAAGACTGTGCTTGCCTTTGGCTCATAGTCTTCGGGAAAATTTCAAAAGAACTACTCCAATTGGTTCTTAAAATAGTAGTACCAGGTCACTATATAGAAAAAATAAAAAAGCAGGGGAATCTATATGAACAAAGATCTAGTTTGGCAATGCATTGTATATTCTAACGCACTGCCCATATTCTCTATAACACACAAATTTATTTTCTGAAAATTCCAATTTTCTCATCCTATTCTGAATTTTTAAATTTATTTCCATAAAAGAATTAGACAGTCACTGGCATCAGAAATTCCCATCTGACAAGTCTTTCAGCATTAGCTATCCTTTGAAAAAAAGAACCTACATGCCTTCACAAGGCTGTCAGGTACATCTTAAACTCCACCAGAGGTAGATGGTGTTTGACACCTGCTTAGTAATTGCCTGATCAAACACAAAAATCTAGTAATTTTTCTATTCATCATTAACTATATATAATGACCTAAACACAACTCAAAAAAGTAGAATCTTTTACGCTTTTTCTCACGATGACAGTAGCAATATTGGTAGTTTAAAAAATGAAAATTTACAATGTGGTATTTCTTTATACATACTAACATATCTAAATATCAGAAGAACTCTACAAGGCAAGTGTTCTGATTACCACATCTTACCCCTTCTACCTTCAACACCATCATTTTGCAAATAAGGAATCTGAATTTAGCAAATGGTGATGTAGTTAGTAAGTGGTGAATCCTGGGTTTACACTCAGATTTAGTGTGCACTGGTGATGTTGTCATTTCTGGTGTTGTCATTTTGTGCTTTATTGAGGATGAAATTTGAGGTCTATGCATGCAAGACGACAGTTAAGTATATGATTATGTGAGAAACAAATGCCACTTCCAAATACAAAATTCAAGGCCAGATTAGATTTAGAGAGAAATTTTCTGGCTTCCATTCTGTGTTTATGTTATAATAATTGGTTTATCATTGTGGTCTTTGATGCAAAGTACTCTATAAGAAAAGATAAAAATTACACAAAAGCAATAAAGAGAGAATGGAAAAGAAAAATAGATAACTCAAAATAGGAAGGAAAAAAGAAATAGTTTATCAATTACTTAAAAACAATGTAAATTCAGCAGTTCTGAATCAAAGGCAAAGGGTACTTATGGTGAAAAATTTTAAATTCCCTAACCTGTATTTCAGAGGAAGTAATATTTGATCTGTTTTCTGAAGAAAGTGCATGATTGGCACAATGATCCATTCAAAGCTGAACTAAAGTGTTATATTCTAAGTCTCTGTATCCTTTCAAAAGTCATGCGCTGAAATCTAATCATCACCATGAGGATGTTAAGAAGTGGGACATATCATTGCAAATGAGATTAATGTTCTCATAAAAGAAGCTTGAAAGAGTCCTTTGACATTCTGTTGTGAGAATGCAGCAACATTAGGAACGGGCCCTCACCAGACTCTAATCTGCAAATGTCTTGACCTGGGATTTCCAGCTTTCAGAACTGTATGCAATAAATTTGGTTTTTCTTTTTGTTTGCATTTTTGTTTTTTGTTTTAATACAGGCTTTTTCTTTGTATTTCTGTTGTTTTAAAATTACCCAGTCTAATGCGTTTTGTTAGAGTAACAGGAGTACACTAAAATGCCAAACCACACCAAAATCTATTTTAACACTTCATTCACAGCCTGCCTAGAAACAGACAGCAAGCTAAAGATAAACAAGGAGAATTTTAAAAAGGAGTCATTTATAAGAGCTCGAACAGAAGCAGAAACCAATGAGGAATAAAGGAGTTACTCAGCTCCAAAAATACTAAAAAGTGTTATCTTCTTCCATTGAGATTTTGGTTTACGTAAGAATCTCCAAACATGAATGGGATGGGAACCAAAAGGTTACCAGAACCTGAAGAACACAAAGGTAGATTTTAAGAAGGAGGAATAAAATCCTAAATATGTTCTTTTCCTACATTATGATGCCCTAACAGTGCCTCTTCTTTGTACTCTGTGAGTGTCTAAAGCAGTCTGCAGATTCAGCCCATTAGTTTGCTTCCCAAAGTACTAGAAAGTAGTGGAGAATGGATTAAAGAGTCCAATGAAAAATAGTAAATGGCCCACTGGATTTCTAGGTATCAACCACACTGGTCAAAACAAAGTCTTATTGTTGTTAAACACTGAACTACAGAACTAAATATTTTATGTTGAGGTTACTGAATCTGGAGAAGGAACTAATATGGAACTTCATGTAAGAAGAAAAGCTATCATTCCCCACCAGCAGCTAGAATTTGATGTTGTTTTTTACTTAATTTCTCAGAAAACACTTTTAAAACTCAACAATATACTGGTTCACCAATAATGTTTATGAATAAAAATGAAAAAGAATGTGAGAATTATAGCAAGTAAGAAATGGAAGACATTACTATGTTTTAAGGTTTACTCTCTTTATTAAATGTGTTCCTTTTTTCTACTTACAATATATTCCTTGCTATGATCTTCACTAACTCTCACTTATGTTAGTAATATTTGTATGAAAATATATGACATATAGAAAAGTGCACAAATCATGAGTGTATCTTAATAATCTTTTTTTAAAAGCCAGCTCACCTGCATATGTACTCCTTGTATGGAAAAAATAAAAGAACTAGCAGTCCAGAAGCCTCTTTCTAGGTACTATCTACCTACCAAAGGTAATCTCCAGTGGAATTCTTTATATTATAGGCTGATTTTAGTTTTTTCCAGTTTTACTTTTATATAAAGATAAAAAAACTGACAGAGAGAGAGAGAGAGAGAGAGAGAGAGAGAGAAGCTATCTATAGAATGAATGAGTGAATTATATTACTTAATCTTCATTCTTTGAGGTTTTTTGTATAAAAAATGTAGACCTAGAGGAATTAAATGCCTTGAGAGAAGCAACCAAAAACATATTGGCAGAGCTGGGGTTACAATCGAGGTCTTAAGCCTCCTAATCCATTGTTCTTGCCACTATGCTATACTGCTTCCCTTAAAAATTTTACTCTGACAATAAGCCTCCATAGAAGTTTCACTACATTTCTCTCTGTCAACATAGAAGGCAAAGGATGTAGTGTAAATCATCTGAGAATATAAATCTCCTTATCATGTTCTGAGGATATGGTCATGGTACTTGCTCATATGCTAAAACAGAATATTCAGCTAAAAGAGAGACCATACTATGGGAACAAACATGCATGCAAGAGTCAAAGGAGTTAGGTTTAAAGAGGGTTTTAAGTAAAGTCTCTCAAATGCATACATACAAATTTTCAAAACGGTTGGAGAGAAGGTCTCAATTTATAAGACACATAAAATGTTCTGAATTATTGGATGGAATGGTTTTAAACAATTAGGTAAGAACAAAAGGACTTCACAGTATGTAGTTATGGCCTGATGTTAGAGAATTCTGCCTAATAAATTTCTCAGAGATTTATGTTAAATTTTACACAGCACCAAAGCAAATACACTGAGAAAGAAATAGATAAAAGAGGCAGGATGAATACCAACTATCGGTACAACATGAGAGGAAAGGTCATTTACATCGTGTAGTATCTCCTCAGGACACTCAAAATTCTTTAGTAAATTATTTAAATTTTTGGACCTGCATCATTTTAGTACAGACTGTGCAAAGTCAAAAGAAGAATGTAAAACAGCAGTTTGTACTAAAATATTTTCCTTATTTCATCTTCAATGAATCTCCTTTGTCCAGAAAAGGAAAGCCATCATTTTTTATTTGAGCCACAGTCTATTCAACATCACGTCATCATATATACCTTTGGTTCCCAATTTCACTGTCTTTGTTCCTGCGCATTCTAAGAAAGAAAAGGGGATGATAGAAAAAGGCGATAGAGGACAGGTGGATGGATGACAAATAGATAAACAATCAGACAGACGGAAGTACTGTGCCCCAGACATTAAGCCACATACTTTATAATTATTATATAACTTAGTCTTTACATAAAGTCCATTAAATCTAATCAAGTCAGGATGTTGACCCCCATCACTACACTTACACTGTTTTTGTCAAGATCCACAAGGTTTTCCACATTCCAAAATCTAAAACTAATCTCTATTCCTAAATTTACAGAAGGTAGGAGTAGCATTTGGCACTGCAAAGTCACTCTATTCTCCTTAAAACATGATCTGCACTTGGTTTGACCACACGGTTCAGGTTTTCTTCTTGCTTCTCTTGATTTTTCTCTTTAAAATCCACCCCTCTCCCCTCAAAACTGGCTTCAGTAGTTACTCCTCAAAATCAGCAAAACCAACACCATGTGGTAAATGCCAAGATCTGTCTCCATGAAAACAGGAGATGGGTCCTCTTGGAAAATGGCCAAAGCAGACTCTGAGAGTTTTGAAGAATCATGTAGAAACAAAGCCTGTGGCAACAACTTACAAGGTAACCTTACATGCGCTCCTGGGTGTCTTCTCAAAGAAAATCTGTCAAATGAGTTTATACTTTTATACACCTGAGCCTGTGATGGCTGGCGTCTTGATGATTTCTAAGATATGTTCAAGTCATTTTTCCTATAGCCTCAGTGCAAAGCACCAGGCTTTTTTCCATTAGCACAAATCTCTATGGCAATCATACCTTTCTCAGCAACTTTAAGTAATGATTCTTCTCTGGCAAAACGGCAAGTATTTGAAAGCCTGTTGCTCTGCTTTTTACTCCTGATTCTCACTGTAAATCTGGTTAAAGGCCACTTAGCATCCCTATGTCGCTGCCTGAATGCTGTACTGCCTTCACATTCCTTTCACCTAATGAGACTAGTCCATCACCTTAAACTCAGCCTCAGCCTCAGGGCATTGACAAAATATAGACAAATTATTTGATAGACTGTAACACAAATGAACCCCAAGTCCAATTCCAAATAGAGTCTTCATTTCCATGTGAAACCAAATGAGCACTGTCTGTGCTCCTATCAGCATTTTGGTCTTCTGAGATCCCATTAGAATTGCTCACTTAACTCCACTTAGAGCATTCTAAGATTTCTCTAGTCTGCCTCTCCAAACTTTTCTACGCTCCTTCAATTCAATTACAAGGGTTTCTAAATCACAAAGGTCCTCATTCCTCATCACCAATTTTTCTGTGTTAAATTTGTCTCACCGTGACAAAATACATGACTAAAAAAGAAAAAAGAAAGTTAAAAAGGGCAAGATTTACTTGAGCTCTTCCTGAGATTCCAGACCCTGATCCGGTGGTACCGATGATTTAGTACCTGCAGCAAGGCAGAACTCATGGTGAGAAGCTCATGGTGGAGCATCGCATTTCACAGCAGTCAGAAGTAGACACTGAGGACAGTGGCCGGGAACCTAATGCACCCCTCTAAGGAGCATCTCCAATCGCCTACTTCCTCCAACAAGGCGCAGCTCCTAAATGTTCCACTGCAGCCCAGGAGCACGATCAGATTGGTGTAAGGCCTTCAACATAGAAGCTTTTGGCAGACATTTAAGACGCAAACCATAACCACTGTTACACTAAGAAATTCTTTTTTATCGTTTTGATCCAGCATTTATGGAATTTTTTCAGAACTCTTCTCCTCCCCACTCAAGTTTTTCTTGCATCAGTTATAGGTTAGCAGGAGATGATTACATACTTTCTCTGAAAACAGATTATTCACTGATTTACTTGTTGATTTAATTATCAGTTAAGAGTATAGAGGTAACGCAGAAAAAACACAACAGATCTATATCGTCCTCAGCTCATCCTTGGTCCCTTAGTTTCCTAAGGAGTTGTGCAGGTGTTAATGATAGCTGTACAAAAGTTCAGTCCTGCTAGAAGTGAGAAAAAAATCCAAATTCTTGCTACCTTGGTGGTCTCCGTCCTTTCTGTATTCATTGCTTTACCATTTTGGAAGAATGTACATTGAAACTTCTTATGTATTTTTATTAGTGCATATTACTTTTACAAAATACTGAGTTTAGATGTGGCATTTTCATACATGTATGTGACATATTTTAATCCTACCTATTATTCCCTCTCTCCTTCATGACCATCTACATAGAAGCTTTTGAAAACATTAAAATCTCTTAATTATAGAATGAAATTCAGCTTCAAAAATTAGAGTGTAGGCTATAAATTCTTTTAATTCACCCTTAACCCCTAATCTGGTCTCCAATTTGCAATCTTCCTGTTCTATCTCCCAAGTTACATAAATTCTAAAGTTTCTCAGAGACCTTTTGCCCAGAATTTTACTTCTTCATTTCAACTATGCTTTTACCTGCTTATTCACTGATAGACTAACAAGTTGATTAAATTTTTAATGTGCATAGAATTAATGCCTCACATTTACAATATCCTTTTGCCTGACTGGCTATGTTACTTAATTTTGCCCAAGGTATAAGGCAATTAATTCACTTCCCTAGAACACTCCAGTTAAATTGTGCAGTTTCATTACAACTTGACAAACCCAAGCACAATGTTGCCAAGCAACAGTGCAATTGTTCATAACATATATAACTGTAAACTGGTTGAACTGTTAGGTCCTCAAAGACAAAGACAAGGACTATGACTTTTAAACTCTTGTCTCTATGAAAGAACTTTTGGCATAAAACTTAATGACAGCTACACTTCTGCCCCTGAACAACTGTGAACTTTTAGGCAAGTTATTCACATGGTCTAAGGTGCATCTGATTCATCTGAAGAATGAAAACAATAAAACTTCCACTTATGGTTTTATGAGTAATCAGAGCAGGGTACATGCACTAAAAAGACCTTAGAACACGAACAGCTACATTTTAAGTATTCAGTAAATTTAAGCCATTGTAAATTGCCATTATCACCATCATCATTATTTTCACACTAACTAAGGAAATGTTATGTTGAATATTTCTTCTTCAAAAGAAAGCAATATTCATTTATAAAGTTACTGTGAATATTAAAATCCTCAAAAGAATTTACTACAGTGGATAGCAGACCATAAATCCTTAAAAGCACCACTTGATGTTATTTTTAATTGTAAAACTACTGACAAGTATCTTAAGAGGTAAACTAATGGATTCTCTATTGTAATAGGGATTACTATTTCGCCATCCAAACTCTCTTCTCTTTTTCCTTGGTAACAGAGCTCTTATTTTCCTGTAACCCCATTAACAAAATGAAGTGGCCCTCTTAAAGATATGTCCAAGAAATATGTACAGTAGAGCAGAAAAAGAGTAGTCTGCATCCCTGATGACTTCATGATATAAAAGTTGTCATGCATTGCAAACTTTTTCTAATATGTGGAAAAAAATAAAACTTTATATTTGGTAAGCAGGTATAATATTAAGAGTAAGTTCAGTCTTAACATACTTTCTTTCAATAGTACAGCAGCAGAGATGAATTTTTCCATCACTGTATACCACACAGAAGTCTAATCTACAATTACTTTCATATTATGTTCCAGTGTCCTGTGCTTATAAAGAACAAGGGTCTTATGAGTTTCCTTAGGGACAAATATTTCCCTACAAAAAAATCAGACATCCTCATGCAGAAGAATGAATTTAGGCACACACCTGTCACTATGTAAAAAATTAAATCAAAGTGGACCGAGGACCTAGATTTTAAAACTGAAGCACTAAATCTTCTGGAAGACAATTTAGGCACAAATCTAAAAGATATGGGTGTAGGCAAGGACTTTCTGAACAACTCACCAAAACAAAAACAAAAACAAAAATAGCCCTCAGAATTAACAAATGGAACTATGTCAAATTAAAAGGTTTCTGCAAGGCAAAGGAAATTATTAACAGTGTAAAGAGAGAATTGATGAAATGGAAAAAATATTCACCATCTACACGTCAGATAAAAGGCTCACAACTAGAGTATACAAGAAACATTAAAAAGTCCCTCAAAATCAAAGATTCAACTGAAAAATGCGAAAAAATGAATAGAGAGTTCTCGGATGAAGAGGTTCAAATTGCTAGTAAATATATGAAAAGATGTTCAACATCTTTAATCATTAGAGAAATGCAAATCAAAGCATCACTAAGATACCATCTAACCCCAGGGAGAATGGCGTATATCAAGAACACAAACACCAATCAATTCTAGCAATGGTGTGGAGGAAATAAAACCCTCTTACACTGCTGGTGGGAATGAAAATTGGTACTACCCGCTATGGAAAGCAGTGTGGAAGTTTCTTAAAAGATTGGAAATAAGTATCCATTTGACCCAGTAATACCTCTTCTGGGAATTTTCCCAAAAGAGTTAAAAACTTCATATTAGAGAGATACATGTATACCCATGTTCATGGCAGCACAACTAACCACAGCTAAAATGTGGAAGGCACCCAAATACCCATAAACAGCCCAATGGATAGATAAACTGTGGTATTTGTACACGGTGGAATACTACGCATCTATAAAGACAGATAGATTTGAGGTGTTTGTAGGTAAAGGAATAAATGGATGCAGCTTGAGACCATCATGCTCAGTGAAGTGAGTCAGAGGCAGAAGGTTAAATATCAAATGGCTTCTCTAATATGAGAAACACAAATCACAATTATTTCATAGAATTGAGGGGAATGATGTGAACTAATGGGGAGGGGCTGAGGGTGAGGAGGTCAAAAGGGAGAGGGGCAGGATTTGTAATTTTGTCGCAACATGTATATGCACAGAATACTTAAGATCAATGTAAACATGTATTGCTGTTACGGTTTGGATCTGGATTGTCCCCTAAAATCTTCATGTACCTATGGATACTGAAAATCTTCATGTACCTATGGATACTGTGTAATGTTAGGAGGTGGGACCTGGCTGGAAAGGGAAGATGCTTGGAGACTGATGTGGAGGAGCATGTCCTAGTTCCGCCCAGACTAGTCTCAGTTCTGCCACGCTGCTGTGAGGATTTCTGTCTCTCGTGCACCAGCTCCAGCTTGCGTTAACTGTGGCCCCAACATGTGATTCCACCATAATCTAGCTGCCCACCTGTGAATGGACTGTGACTTTCTGAGACTGTAAGCTAAAATAAATCTTTCCTCTCTGAAGTTGTGCATGTCAGGTATTGAGCCATAGCAACAAAAAAGTAACTAAGACAACTGCATATACACACATCTATAAAATGGGGTGGGGGGGGCGGATAAAGATTTTCACTATAATGCTTTACTCTATCAGGGCAAGTATTAGAAACATCTGACACCAAATCCAGGCTACTCTATTTCATTAATTTTTTATCTCCCTTATTGAACTACTCTGTTCTCTACCCTAAAACATGATATTTACCATTTTATTTAAATGTGTTCTATTCTTTCCTAATTCTAATTTATGCATATCTTAGTTTAAATAAATACGTTTCTTTGGAGTAGAAGTGTCAGAAAGACCTGCACACTAAACCTGACTCTGGGTATAATAGCTTTGTTACCTGTGTTTCTGCATCAATAAACTGAAATTAATTCTATCCAGCAAAGTACATATGAAAGTTAAATTAGATAATGCATGTAATATGCATAAAACACCAAAAGGATGCACATAAGGGAAGCATTTATCAAATGTTACTCCTCCCCCATCCTCTCTTTCACCTCCTAATGGCCAAAAAGAATTCTCAGAAATGTGTCATCATGTCTATTTCATTCCCTAACTATTTAGACTAAAGGCTTAGTTTATCTAAGCAAGTATTGAAACTAATGCATTTGTTAGCAGATATTCATCACCTTATTGGTTTACTGAAGATGCACTCTCCCAAGGAGGCCTAGGGCGTAGATGCTTATGAGATTTTTTTTGTGCATGTTTAGGTACATATTCAGGTATTACTGGGACCAAAAAAACACAAATCATACCTTATCAAAGACTTGGGAACCTAATGGTTTACTAGCAACTTCAAATAGCTAGGCTCTCAGAAGAGAGAGAGAGAGAGAAAGAGAGAGAAAGAGAGAGAGAGAGAGAGAGAGAGAGAGAGAGAGAGAGAGAGAGAGAGAATTTATATCTTCTCATTCCTTCGAAACTATTAGAAGGTGTCTTTCTTATTTTCTCATTGCTAGGACAGAATACCCAACAGCCACAAATTAAGGGAGGAAAATTTTTATTTGAGCTCACAGTTTCAGAAGGTTTCAGCTCATCTATGGGCATCTGGCAGTGATAGAAATGCATTAGGCATTATGATTTGTTAACTTTTTGTATATGTTTTAGTTTCAATTTCATGAATTCTGCCTAGATCTTTATAATTTGTATTCTTCTACTACTGTTTTAGATTATTCTTTTTTCTCTAGGACCTCAAGGTGCATCATTAGTTTGTTTGAGATTGCTGTGTTCTTTTGACGGGAGCATTTATGGCTATGAATTTCCCTCCACGAACTGCTTCCATTGTGTCCCATATATTCTCACATGCTGTACTTCTTTCACCATTTAACTCTAGGAGTTTTTTAATTTCTTCTTTGATTTCTTATGTGGACTTCTGTTTGTTCAGTAGTAAGTTACTTAGTCTCCATGTGTTTCTGTATTTTCTGCTGTTTGTTTTGCTCAATTTTGGGAGCTGTACAAAAGGTTTACATGAGATAAACTTCTAAGAATTAATCTACAATGTAATTAGTTTTCTCTGATTTGACTAAGTCTGGGCCAGGGCTCTACAATCTTTTTGTGTGGACCAGACAGAAAGGATTATGAGCTTTAGCCCATTTGGTATCTGTTGTAACTATTCAATTGTCAACACAGCATGAAAGCAATCACAGATTCTATGTAAAGTAATGGTTGTACTTGTGTTCCAGTGAAACTTTATTTACAAAAAGAGGTGGTGGGCTAGATTTGGCTTACTGACCATGGTGACCTTGTTCTCTACACCCAACAGAAGAATATAGCAAGCCTTGGTTTAAGTATTGTAAACTTGGTAGTGTAAATGTTCCAACAAAAGCTAATTTCATGCAATCACCTGATGTCACAGAACTCAGAGTTTTAACAGGAGGTACACTGGGGCATCATCCTGTGGTATTTCCATCACACAGACACAACAGACATAAGGAACTTTGAGGACTGGAATCTGCAAAGATATGCTAAGACCCCTGTTTGTTCTTGTTTTCTCTCATCTAGATCATTTCCTGTAAAACCTAGACCTTTTATCTCAGTAACCAAACATACACCTGGTCCAGGAGTCCACAACTGCTTTTCACCAAAGAGGTTAGCTACCAGATAAATGACAGTGCCTGGCAAACCTTTCCTAAATTCTATTCCACTATTACTCTGAGAGTAAACAAGGAATTATTTTGATTCCTTTGTACTTATTTAAGCATATCTTACGGCCTCTACTATGGTCTATTTTAGAAAATGTTCTATGTGCTACTGTGAAGAAAGTGTATTCTGATGATGCTGAGTGAAACACTGCAGACATCTATAAGTCCAAGTTTAACATAGTGTAATGTATCTGTATACTTCTTGGTGGATTTTCTATCTAGAAGACCTATCTATCTGTGATAGTTGAGTATTAATGTCTCCTACTATAATTATATTGTGACCTACATGGCCTTTCAGATCTAATCATTTTTTTTACATGACTGTGTGCTCCAGAGTTGGGAGCATCTATATTGATGACTGTGATTTCTTTCTGTTGTATTGTTCCCCTAACCAGTATACAGTATCCAACTTTGTCTCTCCTGATCTGTTTTGTTTTAAAGTCCGATGGGTCTGAGAACAGTATAGCTACCCCTGCTTATTTCCTGGGTCTTATTGCATGAAATATTGAATCCCATCCTTTTATCTTCAGCCTATGTGTTTCTTTATGGGTAAATTGTGTCTCATGTAAGAAGCAAATGATGGGTTTTGGTTTTTGATCCAGTCAGCCAGTCTGTGTCATTTGGTAGGTAAGTTAAGGCTACTCAGATTCAGGATTATATTTGGTTCATTCTGGCATTGTTACAATTCTTCAAAGTCATTTACTTGACTTACTCTCTTGATTATTTGTTCTCCTCTGTCTGTTGTTTCCTTTTCTCTGGGGTCTTTGGAGCTGTTGGTCACCCTTTCTCTGTCTAAGGTTCCTTTACATATTTTCTACAATGCTGGTATCATGGATGTGAATTTCTTTAGGTTTCCTTTATCATGGAAAATTTTAACTTCTCTGTCTATTTTGACAGAGGTCATTGTCTGGGTAGACATTTATGCTGTCTTAGCGCTTGGACAATACAGCTCCATGATCTCCTGGCATTAAGGGTTTGTTTTGAGTAATCTTCAGTTATCTTGAAGGACTTACTTTGTAAGTCACCCTCTGTTTTTCCTTTTGAAACTTTTAATATTCTCTCTTTATGTTAGGTGTCAAGGATTTTAACTAAAATGTGTTGCAGGGATGTTCTCTTGTGGTCAGAGTTGTTTACAGTTCTATATGTATGCAGAAGTTCAATGTTCATTTCTTTCCATATATTTCAGAAATTTTCTTCCATAATTCCATTGAACATGTCCTTTAAGCCTTTTCTTCAATCCTCCGTTTATTCCTACATCCCCACAATTCTGAGGTTGTTTATTTTTGAGTCATCCACTAGCTGTTGTAACCAGACTCTTGGGGTTTTTTTTTGTTTGTTTGTTTGTTTTAGTCTTCACTGATTATATGTTCCAGATAGTCAACTCTATCTTCCATATCTGATAATCTGCCCTCAAGATGTTCAAGCAGGTTACTTATTTTTTCATATCTACAAGTTCGACTTTAATTCTTATTATATCTCTGCCAAACTGTTCCCTAATTTATTGAATTCCCTTTATTATCTGCTTGTTTCTTCTTTGCATTCCTCTAACTTCTTATCAGTGGATGTTATTACTGGGAGTATGTGCACTCTGAGCTCTCTGTACATCATTTTTATCTCCCCTATGAGTTTTGGGACCCATAAATTATCATCTTTATTGCCTCAGCTATCTTCAGGCTCCTCGATTTTAAGATTCCTAGTATTGGTTTCTAAGGTGCCAGGTCTTTCTGTAGGTGATTTATTACCTCATTTCCTCATGGATCTGTTGCAATGAATTGAAGCTCAGGTATTGTTGATAAACTCTGTCTTTTTTTAGAGGTTCTTTTATTAGACCATTTCTGCTTTAAGTGCTATCTTGAGTTTACTCAAGACTTTCTGACTACATTTGCTCTATTTAGCTATTAATTTTGAAGGTATTCTCAATGACCAGGCATTTGTTGAGATCTTAATCTCCTCCACTCTTTGGTGCAGAAGAAACAGAATATAGAACTATGTATGGTCCATAGTCAGAACATCTGTTACCATATCTTAGATATGAAGAAAATTGTTAGCGATGTTAACATCCACAGCTACTAATCCTGGAGTTTCCTCCTTGTCCCTGCAGTGTTTCCACCTGGTCCAGGTGATTTCTAGATGGATGGATCCATGCAGCAGAGCTTCTGGTTGGGTTTGAGGTGATGGTGCCTGAAGGTCCTGGGCATGAGGTGGTCTTAAGGCATCTCTTGAGTGGCAGTGACAGACCTAGGCCCTCTTATGTACATCAGATACAAAATAATACATTTGCCTAAGCAATAGGCTACATAATTTGTACTACTGCATAATAATGGAAGAATTATTAATCTCCAGAATTGTATTACATTAGATTAGGCAGTTGCATGTCATAATTTATATGCAATCCATATGACTTTTCAGGAACCACATTGGAGAATAAACTGCTAATACATTTTATCCCAACTTGTATCTTTTGGAATAAGGACCAGGAAGTTGAAATGTACAAGTTAAATCCAACAAGCTGCCTGGTTTTATAAATAAACTTTATTAGAACACAGACATTTCTAATCACTTATATGTTGTCTATAACAGCTTTCACAACAGTGTCAGGGATGAATGTCTGTCACAGCAAAAAATGGCCCAAGAGTCTAAAATATTTACTATCTGACTCTGTTTACAATTTGCTGGCTTACATTTATAACTTTAAAGGTGTCACAAATATCCTATTTCTTCTCCTAACTCTCAATGATATTTATTTATTTATTTTACTTAACATCTTGGATTGAAGAAGGGTCTATTAAAGTGCTTTTGTTCATTATTTCACAGATATAAAAGTTCTTACCTTATCAATAAATAATCTAAAGTAAAGATTACTATAATAGTCAAAAATATTAATCCCAATTATACATTTAAGGGCTGGGTAAATAACTACAGAAATATGTAATGAACACTCTGGATTCACTGTGAGCTACACTTCATTTACTTGACTAAATTTATTACCACCCCCACCCCCAGAGACTCCCCTCTAATAGGGGATCTAATAGGTGGTATTTTGGGTCTCTGGGTATCAATCTTAACTCTGATACTGTGTACAATAGTCTTATTATCTGGTCATGCCCCTCTCTTGACATACAGTTATTCAAAAGAATGTCACAGGTGAGGAATCATTACAGAATATATCTGCTACTGTGTTACAGTGTGCTTTTTCTAAGAACTGTGGCCACATTTCTAAATAGTAGATTCAATATTTGAAAATAGACTCAGGTCCAAGAACTGAGCAAGGGACAGTGACTTGAAGGGGAAACCAACCATCATACATTTGTGTCTTTTTCTGGTTGGGACTATTAAGCAGCACACTTACTGGCTTTGTAGCTAGTTTACCAATAAACCCACTCCACCCTACTAGCAATCTCCGCAATTTCCTTAGAGTCAACTCCCACTGGATAGCCCCAGACCTCGCCTTCCACTGAAATAATGACAGACTTCTGGCACCTAAAAGCAAAATACCACCTGGCCTTGACTATATACTTCAAAGTTCCTTTATAATAAAACATAAGTCCAGTTCTATTTCTGCCTCACAACATTATTTGTGGCTTGCAGATAATATTTACCACCACAGTTCTTAGTTATGTTGGTGACCCTCTCTTATGGTTTAGATCTAAAATAGCCCCTAAATGTCTTATGCTCAGAGGTGTGGCTTTTGAAAAGTAACTGAGTCATATTCATCAGTGGAATAGTCCATTGATGAGTGCATAGCTGATATGCTGTTCAGAGATGGGGCCTGGGCAGAAGTGGCAGGTCACGGAGGGTGTGATCTAGAAGTGTGTGCTGTGTGCTCATGTCCAGCTCCTCCCTTCTCTCTCTCTGCTTCCTACACATCGTTCAGTGAACAGTTTTCCTTGGCCATGATATTCTTGGGGCCAACCATTCATGAACTAAAACTGTGAGCCAAAAATAAATGTCTCATCCTTTAAGATGAGGGTCTTGAGTACTTTGTCCTAGGCATACGAATGGGACTATTACAACATTTCTACATTGTATCTTTTTGGCCTAGGATCATGGTACTCCTATGGGCATTCTTATGGAGCATAATCCTCTAATGAATCTTCTGATCTAACATAATATGTCTGGTCCAACAGAACCAATTCCCTCAGCCTTACCACTTTTCACATAACGTGTGTCAGGGTACCTAGACACTGCAATTAACATTATATATATATCACTTTCTCCAGGCTTCTTAGCAGGTATCATAGCAATATTTATCCCACTATGCTGGGATAAAATCCTGTATCTAGGTACACCCAAACCAATATTTTTTGCATATATAATATTACACTTCATCCTCCTTAATAAATCACTCTTAAAATCTAACCTCCTTACAGATATGCTCATCAACTCCTGTAGCCATTTGATGTATAACCTCCTCTATACTTAAAATTAATCAAATTCTGGGTTACCTGTATTTACATCTACATGGGGATGTCTACATGGCAGACAGAAGCCTTTACAGTATATTCTAGCACCAAGAAAGTGCTAGGTTTTAAAAGGAATGAATGGGAGGAATCTGCAGAGCTCAGGATTCAAAGGAAATCATTCAATATTACCAACACATACTTAGAATCTCAGGTTTTCTAACAAATTCTCTGACCTTAGTAAAATAGATCTACTTTAGTTGGGAATTTAATCATTATTTTACATGTGCCTTTCCAATAATTAAGTCAGAGTCTGCTTCTCTATTGAATTTGCTTTTACCACTATAGTAGAAATGGTTTATTTGTAGTGTACCAAAAAGAAAATCTGGCTGTCCACTTCTCCTTAACTAGTTACTAGTAAACCTAGATTTCTTATTATCTTTAGAAAAAATGACAAAATGATTACACAATAATTAGCTAAATACACAGTCTTTCTGGCTACTGTTTTCCTCATCTCTATAAAATGTCTGAATTATTGCAGTTATAATCCAACCCCTACAAATAGCCCATTGACTAAATCATCATTGGTGAAATATTCAACTGGATTGCCATTTTGTGCTTGGAATTATTTGTATCTCATTAAACATCCAAGGCAGCCTACTCTTTTCCTATATAGTATTGATTGAGGCATTTCTAAAACTCCATCTTTCTACCTGTTTTCAAAGACAATCTCAATATTAGGATCCCTTTTGTAAATTCATATGTTATTCATGGATAGAAGCAAACCCCATAAGAGAATTACACAGGTAAAAGACTCATTTGAAGAAATGTTTGTGAAGAACTGAAAATCTTCAGAGAACACAGCACGGCTTTTATCTGCTAAAAAGAATGGAGATTTGAATAAAAGTACTGAGTAGGAAGAATCTCAGAATGTACCATGGTTGTAAGACTGTGTGGACCGAAGCAGTCAGTCTTAAGCCAAGAGATGACTATTGGAAAAGTTCTTGTAAGTATTCTAGTCACGCGCAGTATTTGACTCAAGGCAGTCTACAAAAAGTAGTGCTTCAGGATGCAGGAGATAAGTGACCCAGAAACACAGAGCTTGGATACCAATCAACTAATGCTCCACACAGCCTTATTTGTGGAGATATTAGAGACATATCTACATGGTTGCCACTTGTGTTAGTACTTAGAACTCAGTAACATTCTGACATAATTCACATCACCAAGAAGCTCAAAATAGGGCTGAGGATGAAGGTCAGGGGAAGAATGCATGCCGAGCATGCACAAGGCCCTGGGGAGTGGAAAAAGAGGAAGAGAGAGAGAGAGAGAGAGGCAGGAAGACAAGAAATCAGGAAATACAGCAGCCGCCACCCAAAGTATACTGGAGAAAATAAATATAAGAGGCCAACTTGAGTAGTGTCTGTTCCTCGATATAGGCTAAGGATCAAGCTAAGCCTAAGAGAGTTCCTGAACTCTCAGCAAAGCATTGAGCAGTGATAAAGGAACTGACTGACAAAATAGAAACTCAAAAGGCCTCAAATACCAAGCTAATTTTTCCTAGTGCTGCAAATTTCTCCCTTAAGTCATACCTTTTACCATACACAAAAGTCATTTCTATATAGACTGAAGATACAAATGTGAAAGATAAACTGAAACAGCTTTTAATAACAAAAATGTCAAACATTTTCACAACCCTGGAATAAGCATTTAGTTTTGAAACATAACACAAAAACTAACCTTCAAAGAAAAATAATCAATGAATGTGCTATATTAAAATTAATAGCATATTAATGAAAAGATATCATGTAAAAGTATAGAAACAATTCACCACGTGAACTGCTTAAAATTTATAAATTTTACAAATGACTTGTATCCAGAATACATAAAGAAGTCAGTGAAAAAATTATAGACCATTTAGTAAGAAAATTATAAAAAAGTTGAACAATTACTTCACAGAACAAACTAAATATATCCATAAAAAGCTCAAATTCTTTAATAATTATAGAAATGTAAGATAAAATTTCTTTATTCCTACCAGAAGACGTAAAATAAAAATCACAACACAAACCAAATGTTGAGGGTAGGGACACACTTCTGGATTATGTATAATTTAGAAATAGGTGTAAGAAATCACCAACAGCTGACAAACAGTAAAGTTGATAAATTATGAGTATCATTGTCAGCTTTGAGGAACTACAACAAAATATCAGAAACTGGGTGGTTTAAACAACATTCTTTTCTCATAGTTCAGAAAGCCGATAAATCCATGATCCAAGTGCCACATACAGGATGTTGTCCTTTTGTTATGCCCTTTCATGGTAGGAAGAGAGAGATTATGGTCTCATGTTTCTCCTCACAAGGACACTGAACACATTCATGGGGTTCCCACCCTTAAAACTTAAGGTCCTATCTCCAAATAACGTTACATTGGGAATTAGGTTTCAACATATGATTTTTAGGGGGAAGTCAATGTTCAACCTTCACCAGTAATAGGATGACACAGGACAACAATAATGAACAAAATTTTACCATATTAATAATTACCTCAAAATATGCTATTTTAAGAAAAAGAAGTCATACATCAAAGAACACATACCTACAACTTCATATATGTAATAATAAAATTTTAAAAAACAGGTAATAAAAGCCTCCACTGCTTGAAATCAGGATAATGGTTATCGTGGAGGATGTTAAGCACTAAATTAGGAGACAACTGAAGTCTTAGCTTGAGAGCCAAAACAGGAATTCTTAAGTTGGGCAAGTTATAGAACTTGAATTCAGGATAGGGACCAAAACCAAATATCCTAATTTTTTTCTTTTCTTTTTCTTTTTTCTTTTCTTTTCTTGTCTTTTTTCTTTCCTTGTCCTTTTCTTTTTCTTTTTCTTTTTTTTTTTTTTTTTGAGACAGGTTCTCACTCTGTAGCTCAGGATAGTCCTGAACTCACTATGGAGCTCAGGCTATCCTTGGACTCATGGCAATCCTCTTGCCTCAGCTTCCCAAGTGCTGGAATTACAGGTATGTTCCACCACACATGACTTTATGTGGCTCTAGGGAATTGAACTCAGGGTCTTGCACTTCCAAGTGTCTTAATTGACACATTTTAGGTCTCAATATAGACCTACTTACACAGAATACATCACAGAAGTAGCAGTAGTGCCTACTCAGAATAAAACCTTACCCTATGTGGAGACCTTCTCACCTAAAACACCACTATAACAAAAC
Source organism: Ctenodactylus gundi (assembly GCA_004027205.1). Lineage (NCBI taxonomy): Eukaryota > Metazoa > Chordata > Mammalia > Rodentia > Ctenodactylidae > Ctenodactylus > Ctenodactylus gundi. Next base: position 395,456 of record PVKB01000508.1, on the reverse strand, counting down.
TTTGGCTAGACAACCAAGAACACAAATTGTATCACAAAGAAAGATTCATGCTGACACATTCTGAAAGACATTGATTATTAGAAGGATACATGAAAAGGGAAAAGCAATTTAGAAAACAATGATAGTAAATATTTACCATGCATGGTATTATCATACAATACTAGACATACATTAAATCTTCATAATAACCTGGTAAAAGATATTTTACTATCCTGTTTTACAAATGAGAAAAACAGAATTTCACAATTTGCTCAGGACCACAAAATTAATAAGTGGTAAGGCAGGGATCCAAACAGAAAACTATGACTCTTGCTCCAGAAGTTCTACTTATTCCTTTATTCAACAGGCATTACTGGGTACCTAGCAAATGTCACGGACTGTCATGGAAACATGAACAAAAAAGCTTGGCTTTCCCAAATGGGTAGAAGAGTCATGCAGATATATAAGACAACATGGTAAACACTAAAACAGAGAGAAAAATGAAAAAGAAGAAAGGGGGCATCATTAATAAGCCATCTCCATCAAAAGAATAAGCACATGGAGAGTAATCTTTCCAAGGTCTCAGAGAGCACACATGGAGATCTGATCATTTGTTTAAACCTCCAACAAAAGTACATTTTAAGCAAAACAACAGAACTGAAATATTTATTCATTCAGACAACTCCAAGAGAGCTGTGAGTAAGATTCAGGTGTTATTCTTATAATAGAACACTGTTGCCAAGGTGATAGAGATTTCAACAATGAAACAACAGTAACCACAGTAAATAAGTTCAGAGAAGACACAAACTGAAGATTCTCTTTGTGAAAGGAACTCAGGGAATTTGAAACAGCTGGATGATCTCTTTAAGATAAACAATGACTCTCACACCACAGGATGGAAGATGTGAGATCTTCAGATTCCTCTTTCTCTCAGAGGGTTGCTTACCTTGAGAGCACTGTCTACAGTTTCCTATGTAGTTCTTGCTGGCTATACCCCTTGACCTACTTACTACAACATTTTTTTTTTTATGTAGGAGAAACTTAAAACAACGATTGACATTCTAAAGATGGAAAAAGCAATCTGTTATAACAGAGGATAATACAATATCCTGCTCTACCATATGTTATCCTTCCATGAGTTTACTCCAGGGATTCGCCTACTCCACAAAGGAAATCTCCATTAAGCTCTTGAGAAGGACGATTTTTATACTGGGGAAGAAAGTTAAAAACTTTATACTCACTTCTTAAATATGATGTACTTTTTTGACAATCCTTTCCCTTTTTTGATGGGAATATGTATAACGTGACATATCATTTTTATGTGTAACCCAGTACATGGTGCAGTTCTTATCACAACAGAATTGCTTTGCACTTGTGTAGTACTTTAGACTTTGCCAACTTTTATATATACTGCCTCGTATAATAGTTAATAATTAAACAACTATTTTTTTCACTGTAAACACTGTTTCAAAGATGAAATACATGAAGCTCATGGAAGTTAAGTAATTTTATTCACATAGACAAACCTAGCCACATTCCAGAGCCAAGTCTTGAACCTACTACGTAAAATGACTTCAAATACAATGGTCTGACCACTAAATTAACCTGTCTTCTATGAAACAATGTTTAGTAAAACCATGTGAGAAAAACTTGTGTTTTGTGTTCTGGAGGTTATATAGTCTTGGTTGAGTCAGGTGTTGCTGCATCACTGTTCACCAGGGAAAGGGATATAATAACAATTTCAAGCTAATAAACTACCAGTATGTTCCCATCTACTCCACTACACACTCGAGGGAAATGTGTATTCATCAGGAATGTGAAACCATATTATATGGCTTTAGATAACCTTAAAACAATTGCTTCAACATGATATATATGTTATAAAATGTATTACCTATGGTTAATATTAAAATAAAATATAAAGAAATAAAAAGAGCATTTTAAAGATATAATCTAATCCTGGTCTCAACACTTATACTAATATTTACTAGATAACTTCGAACAAGTGAAAGCTCCTCTGAATTTGTTCCTTTACTTAACAAATAATGTTTTACAAACTTGTGTGAGAATTAAATTATATGCCCTGGTGATATATAAAGCTTTAAGAATAATGCTTAAGATTCTACTCATCAAATGTCATTCATTTTAGTTGTCTCATTATTTGTTGTTCATATTGCTATTATTCCAACAATTTTCTTTTCATTGCCAATAAATGAAAACAACCAAAACTGCTGGGTTGTAAGGGCAATCAGACTAGAAAGAAAATTTAGATATATGTCTCAGTAACATTTTTGTTACTGGGACACAATACTCAACATCCACAATTTAAGAAAGGAAAGACTTATTTCAACTCATAGTTTCAGAAGTTATCAGTCCACTCATGGTCAGCTAGCAATGGTGGAATCACATGAGAGAGGACCAGCAGACAGAGAGCAATTCACAACATGGCAGAGAGGAAGATAAATGAAGGGGAAAGAATAGAGCTAGTGTATACCCTTCCAGCTCCTATCCCTGCAATCTGTCCCTTCTGGGTCAAGCACAGGGTTCTGCCCCTTCCAGGTCAAACCCAGTGTTCTACCCCTTTCAGCCAGCACCCCCTTTTAACAGCACATAGTTTCAAAGGTTCTCAACAACATCCAAATATATGAGGCTTTGGGGGACTTTTCAGATCAAAACCACAGCATTCTGCTACTGGGCCCCAAAAGAATCATGTCCATCTTTTATGCAAAATATATATTTAATCCTTCTCTAAGAGCTGGCAAAGTCTTAACAGTTCCAGACTGCTAAATGTCCAAGTCCAAAGCCTCCTCTGAGATGCAAGGCAAAATCTAGTTGTGACCTCTGGTGAAAACCAAAGGGAAGATAAACATGTCTAATGTACAATAGCACAGAGTAAGCACACCTATTCCCAAGGGGGGAACAGGAAGATAAAAAGCAATCAGATCAAAACAAGTATGAACACCAGGAGGACTATTATGTCCTGTAGTTTTGTGTCTAGCATGTGGGATAAACTGTGGGAAGATATGACTTCTAAAGGGCTGTGTGGACCCCCATGCCTGTAGCATTGTCTCTGACTGCAATCCCCGTTGCTTCTCTTTTGAGCTGTTTCTGCCCAAAGCCTGTAGTGTTCCTCAGCAGAAGATCCATCATCTCCAAATTTCTGGGGTCTCCACTGCACCTTAGGCTCTCCTTCAAAACTTTCATGCTTTGCCTCCTAGAAGCACACTGCCTACACTCTGAATGTTAGACTGCCTTGAAATTTTCTCCAACAAATTAGGCAGTCTATTGCCTTTAATCACAGCTTCAAGCAAAACAACAGGACAGGGGCAAAATGCTTATACACTTTTTGTCAGATACATTCATTCTAGATCAATTGCCAATAAAGTCGTCTTTCCCATCTGAAACATCTTTATCCCAACCTTTCCAATCCACATTTTCACCAGCATTCTGGTCATCTGAACTCTGACCAGAACCTCCCAACAAACTTAGCTCACAATATTCTAGGCTTTTCTAGCTGATATCTTAAATTTTTCTAAATTCCTCCCATAATCTAGTTGGCCAAGTAAAGTCACAACAACGAATTCCATGTCTATGGTACTAATTTCTGCCTCAGTTACATTTTTGTCACTGGAAAAGAATACCTACCATCCACTATTCAAGGGAGGAAAGATTTATTTTAGCTCACAGTTTCCGAACCTTTCAATACACTCATGGTCCTTTGGCAATGGTGGAAGCACATGGTAGAGTGGTGACCAGCAGAAGGAAAGTTGTTCGTGACATGGCAGACAGGAAATCAAATGAGGAAGAAGGGTGCAGCCAGTAAGCTAGTGTACACCCTTCTTGGTCCCATCCCAGTAATCTGCCCCTTCCAGGTCAAGTCTCAGTGTTCCATCCCTTCTAAGTCAAACTCCAGTGTTCTACTCTTGTGACCAGGCCTCATTTCTAAACATCTCATGTTTCCATAGGTACTTTACAAAATCTAAGTGTAGGAGGCTTTTGGGGGACATACCAGGTCAAACCATAACTATACATTAAAGTAAAAACAATTGATAAATTAAGAGTTAATATTTTCACTTTTTAATCTTTATTCCTACAATTTTATTTTTATTTGTATGGACCAGTGTAATATTCTTGCATAATTATGAATACATATTACTAAATAAACTGGGGGCTTATATGAGCACTCTCAAATTTTATCACCATCAAATTATATGATCTTGAATGTAAATATGCAGATGCTAAAATTAGAAGCTGAAGATTTAAGCATGTACTGAAATTTTTTAAAATAATGTTTTCAATTGTGATGGAATGTAAATGCTTATCTGTACACTGATTTTTATTTTTTTTGGTAGAAGACTGTATTTGATGGTTTAAGTGTACTTTTACCATGGGTATATTTTAAATGATAAGGTCAGCACAATTTTTTTCTTGCTTATTTTGTTGTAAAGGAATTTATAATTTAGTAATGGCTATATGGTCACATAAGTAATAATTAAATAAAATTGTTTTCTATTTTCTAAAAAACACTTAAACACTCTTTTGCATGCCTTATAATTTATTGCCTCTTATCTGTCCAAATCCTAACAAACACATAACATTTAAATTGCCAATGGTATTATTATGTTGCTTATGATGCTAATCCTATAGTTATTTTTATTGCATGCTATGTGCCAGTTATTATAATTTTTGCAGATTTGAGAAGCAATTTTTCTAAAAATTTTATGATGGTGTATTACCTGACCCACTATGCAAATCACAAAACCAAATGTTGCTGATAACAAAAGATTTATAAGAAAGATCAGAAAAGATTACATGTTTATATCTAAGTAATTTAACCATTTCTCAGGACAAAGTTCAAAAATATTTATATAAATGTAAAAATATCCAAAACCTTACAGATGAAATTCACAGTGTGTCCAACATAATATATTATTACTTGGCATAACAAATAAGTGGAAAAATACCATCCACAATGAAAATGAAACAAAATCACTTGACCAAAACTGACTCAGAAATTATTTAGACAATCAAATTAGTAAATAAAAATATTAACTGTATTCTACCTAGTCAAGACAATAAAGGAAAGACTGTGCATGCTAAAAAGGTATGTAAAATTTAAAATAAGTCAGATTACTAGAGATGAAAATTACAAGGTCTAAGATGAAAATTAACTCAAATGGGATTACAGGTATCTATATATCACTGTTGGAAAGGTTAATAATTTAAAGAAATAGTATAAGTCATTCAAATTAAACACAGTAAAGACAAAATACAAATGGTCATCAACAACAGAGTTAATCTCTCAATGAAGTGTGAGGTAATATCAAGGGTTCTAACACATAGGTAAGCAGAATCCAGAAAAGACATGTAGGGATAAGAAAAGATGTATTTATAGAAATACACCTTAAAAACATTCACTTGATGAAAATAATGAGTTTACAAATCTAAGTTCAACAAAGTCTACCACAAGAGCCTTTACAAAGCTACCAAAACATATGCCTAAAATGATGATAAATACCTTAAAAGTAACTAGAGAAGAAAAGAGGTATCAGGCCACAATAATAAATACAAGAATGACAACAATACTTGTTAGAAAAAAATAAAGCCAAGTGAAAAACAACTGGAATACATCTTTAAAATAATGAAATATAACATTTTCAAACCAGAATCCTATACCCAGAAAGAATATTTTTAAATATTTTTCTAAAAGAATTTATCAAGTGTGTGTGCACATGAATGTTTCAACACCAATAGATTTGAACAAGCATACAAAAGAAAGTTCTGAAAGAAAAAAACTGTTAATTTGGATCTAACAATTAGAATAAGAAACATTAAAGTGATAAATATATATTGGTATATGTTGCTGAAGTAAGCACTGGAATAATTTATATATAGGTAAAGATAAAGGAAATAGCCTATTAAATGAGTACTAAAGTGGCTAATATACGGATAAATATAAAAGAAATGTTTTATTAGATGTAAAATATTGATGGCTAAAACAAAACTTACAACAATGTATTGCAAGTTTCTAACACATAGAAGTAAAATATATGATAAAAATCGCACAAAGGCTGCAGTGACGGGAGAAATGAACATATACTGTTGTGAGGTTCTTGGAGTATATACGAACTGGTATAGTATTACTTGGATATAGGGATAATTTAATTGATAAATTGAAGGTATATATTACAAATCATAAAATAACTGTTAAATTAATGCAACACAGAGTTTTAGCCAATAACTCAAGAAGGAAATAAGATGCAAAATTCAGGATGCCAAAACTACTTTCAGATCAACTCAAAGGAATATGTTAATGACAAAAACTGGGCAGTGCATAACAATGCTCTTCTCAAAACATCTTCCTGAGATGGATACCTTTGCTCAAGTTCTAACAGCTTACTACAAAAAAAAACAAAAACAAAAACACAGCTGTTAGTTTACAATCTTACCAAGATTGTAAATATTAATATTAACAAATTTTCACTATAAATTTGATGCAAAACCAGAACAGAATTCAATATATTGAAATACCTAGGGAAATGATGGGATTTCAAAACAAGTTATAGCTGTGGGTGTTGAATACTAACTGTAATGATAATGAAAATTCAGCAATATCTCTTTCATGTCAAGGTAAATATTTTGGTGCACTATGACATAAAATTTGTATATGATAAGAGAAATGATTCATAAATATTACCATTTAAAATGCTTTTAAAAAATTAAACATAGCTTATTTTTTGATATCATGTAATCTATTGTTTGAAATTCTCTGTTTCTAGAGAATGACAAACATTGCATTTACATTAACTTGCTCAAGATCTCTATCAGAACTGACCACATATAACCCTGATCCAACCAAGTGGTAGCTCTTCTCTATAATATCTTGTCAACAAAAAACTTAATACAATGAAACTTTAAAGTAGGAACCAAAATCACCACTTTTTACTCAAAAGTCCAATATAGGCTTTATAACATACAGTTTGGGGCATGAATCCCAGGTCTGCAAATTTGTTGATGCATGGAAGATATTTCACTCCTACACTCTTCAGTTCCTTCATTGGTTAAATAGAGATACCACTACTTCACTCACAGAATATATGTGCACTTATAATATTAAAATGTACCTTGGGTATGTGTAGTACAAAATAAACAATAAATTTACAGATATTATACAATCAATCAGGGAAATATTATAATTATCAAAGCTTCTTTATTTGTCTAAAAAGAAAGCAATAAATGGCTAACAAGGAAATCTGTATCTCCAAGCAAGAATGTTTCCATTAATTTATCAAACCATAAATTTTATTTGCATATCTCATTTCTGTTATAAAATTTCTAAAAGGGATAGTCTACAAATATGCCCAATTATCATTAAATTTTAAAAATTAAAAATAAAAAACTATGTCATTTTTAAAATTCACCTTTTTCTCATCTATGCATTAAACTTTTTCTCTCAAAGAGAACTAATTTCTGGAGCATAGAGACTTATGTACCCATGTACACTTAGCTTGATAAATACCCTGTGCATACAAGGCACTAAATAAGTGTTAGTTAATGAGTTGAAAGTTTATTTAAATGGCTTAGAGATATAGTATAATGGTAATTTATACATCATCACATAAGTAGAAATTATAAAATTAAACCAATGTGCGAAGAAAAGCTCATGAACTTTTCAGTGCTTTCTGCTTATCAGTCATTATGTTGACCACTTCATTTAATACTTACAATAACTATGAAACAGTGCTACCATCACCATTTTACAAGATGAGGAATTAGACTTATCAAGGGGTTAAGTAGTTAACCCAAGGAAATACAAGTGGAGTCAAAATTTGAACTAAAAAATGTAACCCAAGAGGTTGGATTAACTATCATGAAATAATTGCCTCCAAAACTCAGTTTTGGTATTGAATTCACCCCATCCATAGGATATGAGGAGCTGAGGTCTTGACCTCTCTCACTAATACACTCTGAACTCAGGCACACTTCTCTAAACTCCAGATACCTCATCTGTGAAATGGGAATAAAGATATTTATTTTGCCAAATGTGGTGTTGCACATTTGTAATCCCAGCACTATGGAAGGCTGAGGGAGGAAGGTCACAAGTTGGAGCACAGCCTCAGAAAATTAGAAAATTAGTGAGCTGCAATCTTCAAATGCAAAAATGAGTTTAGGGCCCACTCCATGAACAGGAGGGCACACTGGAAGCCACACCTGTGACTACTGATCATGTGGCTGTATGCCTAGGCAAGTGGCACCCACCAACCCTGAAACTCCACCTAGCCCATCCTACCTTGCACACCTGAGATTCCCTGAGTTTCATGAGCCCACTCTTCCCTCCAGGAGGGAATGTCCCAATCTAGAGGAATCTACCTTATGACACTATTAAAACAAGTGTATAGTTGAGATACAACACATGTTAAAGTTGTTTACAAATTGTATATTCAGATACCTTTTATATATAAATTTATTCATAAAATATTTGAAAACAAAAGGAAAAGCAAAAACATAAATATACGTATTATAAGGAAACAACAGTATGCCTACTATAGGCCTAGTAAGGAAAATATCATTTGTAAATTGTTTTTAAATAATTGTGCAAGGATTCAAAAAGCTTGTCTTTAATCAACACTAACAGAAAAAATATACATGACAATTTGGTGACACTAAGTTGAATAAGATATAAAAATAACAATTCCTTAAATTCTTATGCAAAAACTCTTTCAAACTCCTTATCTCAATATTGTAACTGTAAGAGTATTAACATGTGTGAGCTTGAAAAAAAGCAGCAAAGTGAAGAAAGAATAGGAACTTGGGTGACCAACATATATGGGCTTTTGTCTTGCTTCTCCTTTATTTACACATGTGGCTTTGAGCAAATTATTTATCCACTCTGAATATTAATTCACTTATACGTGAAATAGGAAAAATATTAGTAATTAAAATGCTGCAAAAATGTAATAATATAAATTTTATTAGCCATACTGTTATGCAAAACCCACTTTAAGGATTTGATAAATGGTAGTGTCAATACCAAAATCATTAGTTTATCAACTGGAGTAAAATGAAGTTCCAAGTAGACATGAGTGGTTTAAAGTCCCCCAATTAATACGCAGAAAATAAGAGAACATATACCCTTTAATGCTTATTTCAGTATCTTTATTTTGAAGGTACTATTGTGTGTTCTTTTTTTTTTTACCAGAGAAAATGATAAACCACTCATTCCTACTTAAGAAACGGTTGGATTTTATCTCTTATGAGATAATCTTAATTCACACTCTCTGTTATTTACTAAAAGATATTAAGGCAAGTTGATTTTATATTCGAATGTTCATCTCAAGGAAAAAACAGCAGTGGAAGTAGAAATAATTGTTAAGTCAATTTCTGGTTTGCCTATTGTTATCGAAATAAACTGAACCCTGCTTTCGCTTTTTGACATGCAATTCTGATACTAATAGGTTCACATCCATTTCTCTCTCCTCCACCTGCTAACAGGAAACATTCTGTAACGGTATGTCAGAAATCTACCAGTAACTGCCTGACATTTCCCTTAAACAGAAAGCTACTGTCTATAATCACATCAGCAGTTGTCAAGAGTTTACCATAATGAGGGGAAGAACACTGAAATGGCTCTGCTATCAAAATCAAATGCTCTCACCTGGAATATCACCTCTTTCTTGACTGGAAACACAATTATCTTTCCCCATGTTGTAGGAATCTACCACTAAACCTCTATCTCGCCAAGTTAGCAACCAAGATACATATTATTTCCCTAATTCTCCCAACAGGTGAAGAGGGAGACTGCATCTATTTTGCTAAACAAAGCTGAGTTTTTAATTAGATTATGTACATACAGATTTGGGCTATGAGAAATTATTTCCAAAACTCCAAAGCTATATTTAAATTATCAGTACTCATATTATCTCTCATCTTTTTTTTTTTTATCAGAGCAGAAGTAGACATTTTCCCATTTGTGATAGAGACCTATGATCAAGGCAAGGTAGAAACAAACATTAAATAAGATACTGTCTCAGCCCACAAGCAGCCTCAGGCTAATGGAAAAAAAAAAAAAAAGAACAGACATGGAATGATCTTTAGAAGATAGTGAGCTTAGGAAATGAGAATACAAAGAGAAAATGGTCAACTGATGAGGATGGAATCCCTGAATACATACTCAGGGAGCTATAAGACCAAGTGCAATAGAATAAAGATACACCCTGGCATGATCAAAGAAACAAAGGAATTAAGCTTGGTAAATCCTAGTGGGAACAGGGGTAACTGACTGTGTACAAACACAGACAGCCCAACTCACGCAGGATCTTGCATGTGGTTTTTTGAAGCTTGGGTTTTACACTGAAGTCCAATTAGAAACTGGTTAAGTGACATGAGTAAGTGTGTGTTGGAATAATTACACTTCATTCATATGATGAAAAGAAGTTCAAATGCTACCTACATGACCACTGCCCTACAACCCAAACATGTGAAGCATATTACTACATTTCTATATTAACATTCATTAAAAAGAAACAAGGGCCTTTTATTGTTGGTCATTTGACTGTTCTGAATAATACTGTCCTGTCAACTACAAATGGAATTTCAGTGAAACTATATACCTCAGAAAGTACAATGAAACAGTTACTGATCACCTACACTATGCGAGGTATTGTTTATGTACTCTGAGTATTTATCACTTGATCTGTTAGTGAAGTAAGCTTACTGTATTCTCTTTAGAGATATTTAAAAAAAAAAAACCTGAGACTTGAAGGAATTAACTAACAAGTACACAGATACCAAGAACTACAGAGAACTGCCTAACTCCAGAGCTCAGAGTAAGTGCTACACAAATCACCGGCTGACCACTGAGCAATGCAGATACAGAAGTGACTCCATAAGAAGGCAGGTTATGGAAAAATAATTAAATTGAAAACATGATTCAGCTAATGCAGCTGCAAAGAGAAACATATATCTTTATTAGAAAGAAATCTGAACTCAAATTTAAAAATTCGAAATCAAAAGTTCTTTATGTCTCAGAAAGCTAGAAATTAATTACAAATCAACCCCAAGGTAACTATTAGGAAATAATAAAGACCAGAGTAGAAGTCAATAAAATACTGGTAAACAAAAAAAAAAAAAAAAAAAAAAAAAAAAAAAAAAAAAAAAAAAAAAAAAAAAAAAAAAAAAAAAAAAAAAAAAAAAAAAAAAAAAAAAAAAAAAAAAAAAAAAAAAAAAAAAAAAAAAAAAAAATCAATCAGTGCTAAATGTGGGGTTTGAAACAAAAAAAAATGATAAGTATTTAGCTAGAAATTAACAAAGTAAAAAATAAAAATATTTTCAAAATTAGCCATGACCGCTATAAGTCACTAGATTTTAAAAAGAATTTAATGAAGAAAGCTCACATGCCACCCCACACATTCCAGTTGATATATGGCTAGTTTCATATCTACAGGATTTCATGGTTTCTAACTTAGACTTTGTGTTTTGATGTATCATCTTCCCAAATAAAACTCAAATAGGTTGTAACAAGCCATGACTTACGTATTGCCCTAGCTGTAATTTCTACCCCTTTTTAAAATTTAAAGGAAATCTTCAATATTCACTGAATATTTACAAAGAATCTGTCCAGGTATTGTGCCGACCACTGCAGACACCATAATGAATAAAAATACCTCTCTACCTCAAAATAAAGCCTGTGGTTCAGTGGGGAAAGCATAGGCATAAGAAAATAACTGTGATCCACTGTGTTAAACAAAATCCTGTAGGAAGAAAGGAAAAGCAGTGTTCAATTGTTCCTGAAGAGGCCAAAAGGTGATATCCTGAGCCAGCATTTGAACATTGCTCAATTGATTATTACCTGAAGGATCATAAGATAAAGAAGCAAAAAAAAAAAAAAAAAAAAAAATCAGGAAGAGGGAAAGATCATGCAGAAGAAAACCATGAGTCTGTAGAGCCAAAAAATATTTCCATTTAATTGCCAGAAAATTGTAATAGCTAGAGTATAAATAAAAATCCCTAGTTACCTACAAGAAACTTTAACGTGGAAAAAAATTTTTGGAGGGAGCTTGAAATCTTAGCACATCATCTATCTTTCAGTACTAAGACATCTTTGCATTCAAATCTTCTGCTTGGGACTAGGTAAACTGACACTAGAAAAGTCAGAAAAAAAATGATTACACCTTCATTAATTGATCCTGATAACTTACAGCCTCTGCTTTAAAGAGCCCAGGATGAATACTTCATGTTCCCAGAGTAACTGAAATACAAAAATCAGATCATCAGCTTAACTTTCCCAACCATTCAGCTATGTTGGCCATTTATGCTCTACAAAGAGCTACAGTGAGAGCAGAATGTGGAAAAAAAAAAAAAGGATAGTTTTAACCACTCTTAGTTCAGTATTTCCTTAGGCTGATAAGACAGAAGGGCAAAATTCATTACCTAGTAACAACCAAACTACTTTAATCAGCAGATGACTATTTTTTAGAAAGAATTAAATCATCACTACATAGTACAATTACTATTAAGAGACTGTGAGGTGTCACTGCAAGATATGATTAATCAAAACTTGATACAATGAAAATATGTCAAGCAGTAACCAAACAATGTCAAGACACAAAACAATGCTGCATATTGAATTAATATCATGATCTTCACTCACTGTGGGCTTTGTTTATGACATTTATAATGAGTTTTTGACATTTGAGTGATGGCTACATTAAGATAAGAAATTAGAACACCTGGGTAATAGCTTTTCTAAAGCAAGAGGCACTGCTGAAAACGAAATTACAAGTTATTGACAACTAAAATGCTTTTAAATGTCTCAGAGATTTTAGGTTTCAGGCCTGAGGTATGGAGAATGAACGACTTTATGTATCACCTAGAAGAGAGTTCGTCATTTTCTTTTCTAACCACGAAACCAGACATTCTCATGCAGGCTATCCCAAGACATGTGTGGGCTAGAAACATGACAAGGTAATTAACTAGGGAAAAAAAAAGATTATATTGCTGTCATCTTTCATTCTTTCATAAGCACCTAAACATATTTAAATAATTAATAATTAAACAAATTTTGAAATTAAATTTTAATAAATTCAAAAAATGTTATTAAATCCAGTGTATAAGTTCATATTCTCCTTCAAACAGAAGGCTCAGAAAAAGCCACATTCCAAAAGTGCCACTCTGGGAACCAGTACTATATCACACAGGCCTTTGAGGGACATTCCAGACCTAAATGATAGCAGCTATAGACTGAACTCTGGTTTGTCCCTTTTGTCGGAATTTAAAGCTCTAATTCCCAATGGGATGGCATTCAAAGAAAGACTGGACAATTTCTGTTACTACAGTAAATACCTAAGATATCAACTTATAAAAAAGATTTTTAATCACAGTTTAGAGATTTCAATCCATGGTTGGCTGGTCCTGTTTTGAGACTGTGCAGCACATCACAGTACAAGCACTAGGCAAAGTAAAACCCCTCATCTCAATGATAAGAAGTAGAAAAGAAGAGAAAGAAAATGGAGAAGCACTATCCTCTTTAAGGACACACCATCAATGCATTGATAGGTTTCTCTAAAGAAAGAAGATCAAAAATCAATAGTAGATATATATGTATATATGTATGTATGTGTGTGTATGTATGCTTACTTCTAAAAGTATATATATATATATATATATATATATATATATATATATATATATATGTATGCTTACTTCTAAAAGACTCATAGGTAGGCTTACAAAATCAGAGGAGTGATAATGGCCATGTGCATGCTGAAAAGCAGATCCAGTAACTATTCAGTCCAAGAAGTTGAGAGCCTGAAAACAAAGTAAAACAAGGATGCAATGCCAGTCCAAAATGAGAAGGCCTGAAAGCTCACTGCACAGTTCAAAGTGTGAGTGCGCAATAAAGAGCTAAACAAACTGGAGTCTGATATCAACAAGTGCCTGTAGTAACAAAGGATGCACCCACCCAATCTGAATCAAGCTTGCAAGTATAGGCCAACTTCCATTTTCTTCTTTTCATTCTATCAAGGCTGCAAACAGGGCAGGTCCTTTCCCCAGTGTGACCCTTAGGCTTCTATTAATCTAACAAGTTGGCGGTCAAGATTAATTACCATATCTAAAAACATAGGACACACTTCTTAAAGGTCTGTCATTTCACAACAGCATCATGCTGGTGTCCATATCTCTTAACACATGGGCCTGTAGGGGTTATCTATGACCCAAACCAGTGCCAAAGGCAATCGGATTTCAACAAAGTCATGACAATGAGGCTCAGGCTGGAATCAGTATCCTAAAAAGGAAAAACAAAAACAAAAACAAAAATACCTAGAAAACTTGAAAACAGCTTTCTACAATGTGAGGACACAAAAAAGGCCTATAGAAGAAACAGCTCTCAAATGAATCTGACCAAGGCTGGTACCATGATCGCAGAATTCCAGCCTCGGTTACTTTGTTTAAACCACTTTATTCATAATATCTTCATAATTTTATGCCACCTTTGGTGGTTAAGAAGTAGATAGAGAATTTTGTGAATTCTTCTTTACACATCTGGTAGAACTTTCCAGTGAAACAATGTGGCCTAAAGATTTTCTTTGGGAGAGTTTTTAAAGTAATAGATTCTATCTCCTTAATGGTTATAAAGATATTCAAATTATGTATTTCATGTTTGGTGAATTATATTTTTTCTTTTGAAGTAATTATTCTATTTCAACTAAGCTGTCAAATTTATGTGTGCACAGTTCTTCATTGTAATCCTTGCATATATTCTTAATGTCTTCATAGTCTACAGTGGTATAGCCTATTTCATTCAAGATATTAATAATTTGTTCATTTATGGTGTATTCATTAGGTACAGAAAAGGGCTTTCTTCCATCATTGGTTCTCATCTTTAAAAATAAAAAACAACTGGCTTTTTGTTTTGTTTTGCTTTTGTTTTTAATTATTTTTTCCAATTCCTCCCTTTATTATTTCTTGTCTCCAGGTTTCTTTTGGGAAATTTTGTTCTTTTTTTTAATCTGGTTTCCTAAAGTGAACAGGTTTTTATTATGTATTTTAGACTTTTTTTTCTTCTAATGACTTAAAGCCATACATCTTCTCCTAAGTAAAGCTTTCAATAAATTTCACAAATTTTGATATGTTGTATTTTTATTTTCATTCATTTTAGTAAGTTTTTATTATATTCCATGTCTTCACCTCTCAGGTCTAAAAATCATTTAGAACTGTATTGGTTAGTTCCCAAATGCTTGGATATTTTCATGTTCTTGTTCTACTGTTGACCTCTATATTGGCTCTCTCACTTACTACGGTCATAAGCATACTATAATTTCAATTATTTAAGTTGTATAGACTTTTGTAATGCCTCAGGATATAGTTTATATGAATTTATGTGCCATGGGCATTTGAAAAGAACACACCTAGAGTAAGAAGAATATCCTTCATGAATAATTTTCTATAAATGCTGATTGATTTCTGTTGATTGATAATGCTATTGAGTTTTTACCTTAATTTTGTTTCCAGTTTTTTTTTCAAGTGGTTCTTTTCTTCTATCTTTTATTTGTTTTATTTTTTGCTTTTGAAGAGCTGGGACTCAAACCCAGGGCTTGAACATTACAGGCAAGTGTTCTAACTCTGTGCTATGCCTCGAATCACTGAATCTTCTATTTTTTATTGAAATGTTTTAAATGTGTCTCTGTAATAGCTTGTTGGAATGTCTACATTGGAAATCAATGAGACTGCTTTATCTCTATCATAACATACCTATAAACTTCTGTGAAATATCTTTACTCCTTTTGTCATCATAAATAATTTTGTGTTGATATTAGTTTTGCAAATCAAAAAGTAAAAACCCTGTTTCCTCAACATAGAAATGATTCTCTTCAGTTTTCTAGAGACTATGATGGTGAAAACATTATGCCTACTGTTAAGCTATATTTTCATTTAAGTCAACGTAGCAGTGGCTTTCTTCTACTTTGTCCTATAACGTTGCAATATATATCCTATATAACTAATTATATACATAATCAATTTGTAAATAAGTATGTACTGCAAGCATATATAGATAAAAATAAAGAGGGTAAAATAGAGCATTTTTCAACAACATAAAAAAGTTTCTGGATTCAAGGGTTTATCAGTGCTCACTTGTTAATAAGTCAAAGCTTATAGTTCTTCATACTACTCATCCTAAGTACCTGTATTTTCCTGACAAATTATTAATATGTAGCTAATTCTGTCCTCTAACATTGGAAAGTTTTCCCTCAAAAAGCTGAAAGTCTCATGGTAGAGATAGAAAATGCACCCTGATGTTTTAAGTGATGATTAAGAGCAGTAAAGAATACCTCAGGAGCACACAGTGGTAAATAACACACTGAAAGGGTTCAGAAAAGGTTCCACCTCCCAATATCTAAAAATTCTTTACTGATTCTTTAACTGGTTTTATTCTACATTTTTATTGACTTGCTATCCAATTCACTAATTTAGAAATCCACCTTTTAGCTCTCTAGTCTATACACAAACATAGATCAACAGTTTTAAGTTCTCTCTCTATTTTTTGGATTCAAATGGAAGAAATAAACGCAGCAGCTCTCTGGATTGAGGCACAAATTCAGGCAAAGAAAGCATTATCTCACTAGGCTCAGTGGTTCTATAATCTCAGCACCCTGGGAGGCTGAACCAGGATGATTTCAAGTTCCAGCCCAGCCAAGTCAACTTAATGACTTAGAAAGACTCTGTCTCAAGATCAAAACTGAACTGAGGGTAGAGCATGATAAGAAGCCCCAGAGTTCTAGTCCCTGCACACTCACACAAAAGGCACTATGTAAAGAACCAAATCAGCTTAGAAGGAACATCTGTTTAATCCCCAAAACAAAGAAATACATACTAGGATAATACTGAAGAGGTAAGGTTTAACCACATTACTTTTCATAACATATTTTAAAAGAAAACATATTGTTATCAAAGGATCAGTAATAACAATAATACTAATAAATACTAGCAAGTAGAAGTTTTGTTTTATCCTAGTACTAATTCAAACCTTACAATAACCTTCACTCCACACTGACCCGAAAAAGGAGTGACCAAGTCTTATTAGATTTGAATATGAAGTGGCTAAGGCTCCACAGCACGAGGAGTAACCTATAAGCCATAAATTATGTCAATCATGAAGTAACCACAGTGTATAAGTACCAGCAGTGTCAGCTATGAGAGCACAACTTGGAAGTTAGAAGAAGCTTTCCAGAAAAGAAAAGACTTCACCCATATATACAAGATTTGTGAGACAAACAAAACGAGAAACAGACAGAGAAGATAACATCAATAATGAAAGATTCGTCAAAGATGAACCCTAACTTTCTACTCTGGGTGATTAAGTAGACAGTGAAACATACAATACATTCAATAAAGATGACAAGAAGAGAATGCAACTGGAGAAAAAGCTTTTTTCCAATATTAATGTGAGAATATCTGGTAAGTCGTTGGAAGGACAGTTTATGATAAAAGTGGTACCCAAGACTAAGGAGGCATCAACATTTAGCTTGTCATCCTAAGGAATGCTATAAGAAAGCTAGTCTAAAGGAGAACACAGGTGAAGGGCAGGACTGAAGCAGACTGGGCCATTCTAATTCATAAGGGAGCATAAGAGCCTCAGAGAATTCATCTGGTTAGACTTCAAAGCTTTTTTCTTACATTCAGCAAATCAAAGACTACAAAAGTTTCATTGTTTTTTCCTGGTAATTTTACTGTTTTTGTTCCACTAAAGCAAGTCTTAGACTACCCATGAAACTTTGCATAAAATTTAAATATCAATCTCTGGTTCCTTTGGCAGTAAGTCAGCTAAGAACCCATAAGTTTAAGAATCTTTTAGTCTAAGATGTTCTGTTTTTTTGTACCCAAGGTTTCATTTGCATAGAGATCTTTTTCACTTTCTACATCTGTGTTTTATTTATATTGCAACAGCAATATTTACAGTTTCCAGTCTAAGTTTGGGTCTTTTTTAAATTGTGCAGCAGTTTAATATGACATGCAAAGACTAAAAAATCCAGCAATGTGATGTTCATCTTAGTTCTCCTCATAAACAATTAACCATGCAGTCACATGACTTAATGTTGCTGCTACCACCCAATGAATAAGTGACATATGACTGCCCTTTTCTGAAGTTAACGTTACACTTTTCACTACAATGCAAATATTTACTTTGCTACTAAGTTGATACTTACTTGAGTAAAAGGAGTTTTTCCTATAACAAGACTAGCTTTAAATAATATGTTCTCCTTGGAGCAATTTATGTTTTGTTCCCTGACACCCAGCTCAAGTTAAAGTATTAAGCTTCCAAAATACATTTTTTATTTCTAGTACTAAATTTATTATTTCACACATTTGATTATAGGATTTTGTGTATGTCTTAGTTATTTCTTCATTGATGGAACAAAATACCTGACATTCACAACCTAAGGGAAAAATTATTATTAAATTATCATTATTTTAGCTCAGTTTCAGAAGGCCTCACCCCATTCATGGGCAGGTGGCACTGGTGGAAACACACGGAAGAGGCACAGAAAGAGGCTGTTGATGGCAGGGCAGACAGGAAGCCAAGTGAGCAGGGGCAGAGCTAGTGTATATTCCTTCCAGAAAATGCGCAGTGATCTGCCCCTACTGGTTAAAGTCCAGTGTTATGACCATTCCAACTAGGCACCACCTCTCAACAGCACAACTCCCCAAGTATTCCACAACAACCAAATACATAAGGATTTGGGGGGACGTTTCAAAACATATCAGTGTATGTAATTCACCCTAATAGCTAAGAACTTGTTCTTGGAGTACAGAAAGAGACTACCACATGTAACACTTAGACTCACAGTTTATCTAACAATATTTATTGATAAGTGAAATTACTGTCTCCAGCCACATTCCTTTTTTTAATCAACATTCAATTATTTAATTATTGAGTAAATACTACTGCAATATGTTCTCTAGTGGTTAGACAATCTTTTGATTCTGACAGCATATACAAGTATCAGATATTGTCACTGTCTTCTTACCAAAAATACTAATATAATCATAAGGTTCACACATCTCATAAAACTTAAGAATGAAGCAAATTAACATACTTGTCAAGTATATGTGCTTATCGCTCTGCATCCTCATAAAGCATGAAGACAACATTTTTGTCTTATTATCAATGCCTTGAATATTTTAGGTACTTAAATACTTTCTGAACAAATTTAACAAATATTTTCTAAAATTAAACAATAGATGAGGTTTTTGTTACTGGATCACTATTTTACTACTACTATCCCTATTTTAGTTTCAAACATAGTAAAGAAAATCATTCATTTATTTTTAAATAATGATATAAATGAATACAATTTCATATGCAAATAGACTTGAAGAGGTTAAGTAATCAACTGAAAGTGAGTAAATACCAAGTAGTTAAGCTTGAATTTAATTTTAGTACTGTTTAATTAACTATTCTTTCCCACATACTGCACCTAAGCATTCATTACACACGCAGATAAATTTAGTGAAGGAATGTAGCCACCTTCCTTCCTCACAACTTTCTTCCATCTTTTTGTAGTGGCACAAGTTCATTAAGAAAATCTAATCAACTCATAAAAAAATTTAACTGGAGTCAATATCAACAAGATCATGACAAGTTAAATACTCTGAATGAATTAAATACTCTAAATCAATTATAGCCATTTGTTCAGATATGCTTTCCTTACATAATGTAATAAATATGTTGTTGGCTCATCAAATGCTATAGTTTTGTAGTTTCCTCCATTTTTACTTAATTACATATAGGGTAGTAATTACAGCTCTCTAAGGTAAAACATTATTTTATAGACCTTATTTTTAAAATATTCATGAATTCCAAATTCTATAACATATTAAATATATGAAGTTTGGTGAATCAATGCTCATCCATGCATCCCTCCATTTTTCAGATATTCATACCTTTCCTAGGAGTCTACTGCCCCTCTTTCTACCCTGCCATCTGTCTCTCAGATGTGTTGGTGCCTTTTTTGCCATTATTTTTGTGGAGTTCATAAGGGATATAGCCATCTACAGTCAGTTTTTTTGTGTCTTTGGTCCATTTCTCTAAGCACTGTTGACTCAAGGTGGACCCATTTTCATTCAAATGTTTCACATTTGTCTTTCTTTATGGCTGCCTAGTATTCCATTGTGTACAGATACCCTATCTGTCTTAACCATTGCTCTGTTGATGTGCAGGCAGGTTACTTTCAGGATTAGGCTAATATGAATTGTGCTTCTGTGAACACGTGTGTGTGTGTGTGTGTGTGTGTGTGTGTGTGTGTGTGTGTGTTTTGGTTGTTGACTTTATTACTTTTGAGAATATGCTCAGTAAATCTGAGGCTGGACCAAATGGAATTTGTATTCTCAGTTTTCTAAAGAATCTCCAGACTGCCTTCCATAAAGATTGAACCAGATTGCATTCCCACCAGCAGTGGAGAAGAGCTCCTCCTTTTCAGCATCCTCATCAACACTGGCTATTTCTGAGTTCTTGATGTAGGCACTCACTGGGATGAGGTAAAACCTCAGAGTGTTTTTGTTTTTCTCTAATGGCCAGAGATGGAGAACATTTCTCGTATGTTTATTGGCCATTTGTACTACATTTTCTGGGAAATTTCTTTTCATTTCAGCTGCCCACTTCTTGATGGGGTCATTTATTTTTTAAGGTTTTATTTTTAGGAGTTCATTGTATGTTGTAGACATTAAATCTTTGTCTGAAGTATTACTGGTGAACATCCCCCACTCTGTGGATAGTCTCTTCACCTTGTTAATTGTTTCTTTTACTGTGCAAAAGCTTTTCCGTTGTTTATAGTCTATAAGAGGTTATTTTGAAAATGTCTACCTCAATGAATTTAAAAATCTAAAAGAAATGGATGACTTGCTAAACACATGTCAACCTCCAAAACTGAAAGAAGAAATTAAACACCTCAATATGCCAGTATCTACTTATGATATTGAAGAAGTAAAATAAATACTGCTAACAAAGAGAACACCAGGACATGATAAAGTCCCAACAGAATTCTATAATAAAAAAATCAGGGAAGATTTAATGCTATCCAACCTTTTTGAAGAAATTGAAAAGAAAGGAATATTGCCAAAATCATTCCTCAAAGCAAGCATAACATTAATTCCAAAACCATATAAATAACCAACGAAAAAGAAAATTACAGGGCAATATCCCTAATGAATACTTCTGCAAAAATACTCAATAAAATTCTTGCTAGCAGAACGCAGCAAATCATGAAGAGGATTATACACAATGATTAAGTGGGCTTCATTCTAGATGTGCAGGCATGATTCAACATGTGCAAAGAAATAAACATAATACACCACGTTAATGGATATAAGGTAGAAATGATATGATTATCTCAACAGATGCAGAAAAAGCATTTGGCAAAATCTAATTACGGCTTATGATAAAGACTCTAAAGAAAATGGGAATAGAAGGACCCTAACTCAACATGATTAAGGCTATTTACAACAACCCTTCTGCCAATATAAACTGAAATGGAGAAAGACTGAAAACATTCACACTAAATTCAGGAACAAGACAATGATGCTCAGTGTCATCTCAACTACTCAATACAGTGCTCAATATTTTGGCAAGAGCCATCAGGCAAGAGAGAGAAAGAGAAGGAATACAACTTGGAAGGGGAGAAGTAAAGATATTCCTATTTGCATATGACAGGATACTCTTCATAGAAGACTAAAAAATTTCACCCAAAGACTCTAAAAACTAATAAATAATTTGAAAAAAAATAGCAGACTACAAAATCAATACCCACAAATCAATAGCATTCCTATACATCAATAATGAATCCAACAAAAAAGAAGTCAAGAAAATCACTCCTTTCATAACAGCAACCAAAAAATAAAATACTTAAGATTAAACCTCACCAAAGACGTGAAAGATCTATATACAAAGAAAACTACAAAATCCTATAAAAAGAGACTGAAGAGGACTTTAGAAAATGGAAAGACATCCCATGTCCCTGGATACAAAGAACTAATATTGTCAAATGGCCATACTTCCAAAGTTACTATACAAATTCAATGTAATATCAATCAAAACACCAACTATATTTTTCACAGAAATAGATTAAAAACAACTTTAAAATTTACATGGAACTAGAAAAGAAGCCATAGTTTCCAAAGCAATTCTAGGTAACAAAGGCAAAGCCAAAGGAATCACAATCCCAGACTTCAAAAAATACTACAAAGCAGCAATGACTACATCCACATGGTACTGGTATAAGAACAGACAGGAGGGCCAGTGGAACACAATTAAGGATACTGAAACAAACTCAAATACCCTCAGTCACCTGACCTTTGACAAAAAAGCCAAAATAATCCAACGGAGAAAAAGAGAGCATCTTCAACAAATGGTGCTGGAAAACTAGATTTCCACATGCAAAAGAATGAAATTATACCCCTATCTGTGACCATATGTTAAAAATCAGATTCTGTGTATTTATACACTAGTATTTTCACTTAATGAGATAAATTATGATCAAGTGGACTTCAACCCAGGGATGCCAGAATGGTTCAACACATGTGAGTCAATTAATGTAATATACCACATGAACAAAAACAAGGAAAAAATTTGCATAGTTATCTCAAGAGGTGTGCTAAAAGCCTTTGGGAAAAAATTCAGTATCTGCTAATGATAAAAACCACATTAAAATAGGTATAAAATAACTTCTCTTCAAGTTGATAAAAGCTCTTGATAACAATCCTACTTTCAACACCATCCTAAACACAGAAAAAACTGAAGATGTTTTCCCTAGAATCAGTAGTAAGACAGAAGTCCTGTTCAACATAGTACTCGAAACATGGGATTTTTTTCTTATATTTTCTAACTTACATCAATCTGTTCAATTTCATACCAAATGTCATAGACAATTAAGCTTACAAACAACAGAAATTTATTTTTCATGGTTCTAAAGTCTGGATAGTCCAAAATCCTTGGCAGATTCCTCATCTAGGAAGAGTCTGTATGTATACTGATGACACCTCTCATTGTGTCTTCAGATCATATTAACATACATTGGTATTATATCTTATACCACTGCTTAATTATTAATATTAGTTCTGTTTGTTTAACCTATAGATTCTGCTGAACTTTTTAATGGAAATTATGAAACTGCAAATAATTAAATTATACTGTCTTTGTAATCACTATAAGTTACATCTTTTCTGTCATACTGCATTAATTAGTATCTCCTCTGCAAATGTGAAAAGAATACTGCCAAGGTCATCCTTTTCTTGTCTGATTTTTAAAGTGAATGCCTTTAAAGTTTCACACTATGTATAATGGTCGATGTTTAGAAGAGACTTCTTACTAGAAAAAAACAAGTTTCTTTCTCATTCTAGCTTGCAATGGACATTACTTTGAATGCCTTAGTCACTTAATTGGTTGGGGCACAACACTCACAGCATAAAGGAAGAAAGGTTTACTTTGGCTCACTTTTAAAAAGTCTCAGCCCATTCTTCATCAGCCAGCATTTGTGGAAAGGAATGGAGGACCACTGTTGACTGTATGGTGACAGGAAGCAGAGTGGAAGAGGAGGAGGCAGTGGCCAGAATAATAACTTCCCAGGCCATGCCCTGGGTGACGTACCCCACCAACCAGGGCCCATATCTAACTACTCCTGAAATCATCATGCTAAATATATTGATTGGTATCGCACTCTCATAATCCATCCATCCAATCATCTTCCAAAAGCATCCATATTTGAGAGAAATTTCAGATAAAAACCATAACCAATGGGTATTATATTTCAGGTATTGGTTTCTCTGTTCTATTGGGGTGACATTTTAAGAAGCAGTAGAGGGTACTTGGTTTGCCTCTGCATCTTCAATTCTGTTCCACTGGTCTATCTGTCTATTTTTGTGCCAGTACAAAATTGTTTTTACAACTATGCCTTTATAGTACAGCCTGATGTCTGGAACTGTAATGCCTCTTGCTTTGGTCTTGTCGCTCAGGATTGCTTTGGCTATTCTTGATCTCTTTTGGTTCCATATGAATTTAAGAATTGTTGTTTCAAGTTCTTTGAAGAAACTTGCAGGTATTTTGATAGGAATTGCATTGAATCTGTGTATCAGTTTCGGTAGTATAGTCATTTTGACTATATTTATTTTGCCTATCCAAGAGGAGGGGATACCTTTCCATTACTTAATCTTTGACAAAGGGGCTAAATGCGTACAATGGAAAAAGGACAGCCTGTTCAACAAAGGGTGTTGGGAAAACTGGACATCCACATGCAGAAGAATGAATCTAGCCACACATCTATACCAGGCACCAAAATCAAATCAAAGTGGATCAAAGACCTAAACATTAAAAATGAAACACTAAACCTTCTAGAAGACAAAGTAGGCAAATTTCTAAAAGACATAGGGGTAGGCAAAGACTTTCTTGACAAGTCACCAAGAGCAAGAGAAATTATCCCCATTATTAACAAATGGGATCTTGTCAAACTAAAAAGTTTCTGCACAACAAAGGAAAATATCAACATTGTAAAAAGAGAACCAACAGACTGGGAAAAAATATTCACCACCAAAATCTCAGGTAAGAAGCTTATAACTAGAATATACAGGGAGCTAAAGAAAAGTAAACATACCAAAATAAAGGATCCTATTGAAAAGTGGGCAAATGAAAGGAAGAGACAGTTCACTCATGAAGAAATGCAAAAGGCCAACAGACACATGAAAAATGTTCAACATCTCTAGCCATAAGAGAAATGGAAATCAAAACAACACTAAGATACCATCTCACCCCAGAGAGAATGACCTATATTAACAAGTCAAATAATAATCAGTGCTGGCTTGGCTGCAGGGAGAAAGGAACCCTCCTACACTGCTGGTGGGAATGTAAATTTGTACAACCTTGGAAAACAGTATGGAGAGCTCTTAAAAGACTAGAAATAAATGTCCCCTTCGATTCAGTGACACCCCTCCTGGGAATATATCCAAAAGAGACCAAAACAACAAATAACAGAGATATATGTATACCCATGTTCATAGCAGCACAACTAACAACAGCAAAAATATGGAAGGCACCAAAATATCCATCAACAGACCAATGGATACACAAACTGTGGTATTTATACACAATGGAATACTATGCATCTATAAAGTTCAACAGTGTGGAGGCTTTTGCAGGCAAATGGAAGAAACTTGAGAACATCATGGTTAGTGAAGTGAGTCAGAAGCAGAAGGTGAAACATGGAATGGTCTCTCTGATATATGAAACCCAGATCACAACTCCTTTGGAACTTAAAAGGAAAAACAATGTGAAACAGGGGAGTAGGGCGGGAAGGGAGGAAGCGGTGGGTAGGGGGAAGGACAAAAGGAGAGTGGGAAAGTCCTTGTCACCTTGACAAGATACCTATGTGCACAAAATGCTCAACTCCATTGTAAACCTTGAATTTTGCACATATACATATCAATAAAATGTGGGAAAAAACAAAACAAATATACATGCTAAATGCTAAAAAAAAAAAAAGAAGCAGTAGAAATAGAGATTCAGAGAATGTCTTAGTTACTTTTTTGTTACTATGACTCAATACCTTGCATCCACAAATTAGGAGGAAAGGCTTATATCTGCTCATAGTCTCAGAAAGTCACAGTCCACTCAGAGTTGGCCAGCATCAATAAAAGTACATGATAGGGCAGAGGTAGAGGTAGCTCCTCATGACATCGCAAAAAGGAATCCAAGTCCCATCAAGTCCAGGCTCCTCTTGAGGAAAAAGCTGCAATAATCTTTCTTCTTCCTTCCTTTTATACAGTTTGAGTTCCCAGTGGGGACTCCCATACCTGGATAGGAGTTCTTCCCTCATTTGCTGGACCACAAATAACTCACACTCTAATCCAGGCTGCCTCCTAACTGCCTAATCCAGGATGGTTCCTAATTGCCTCATCTAGGTGTGGTTCCTAAACCCTTATCCAGGCATGGTTTCTAATTACCTCAAGTTGACATAATTTCTCCAATGGTCACTGAGAGCAATCTCTGGAACAGGAAATAATATGGTTTTTAAAACTAAAAAATTAATTAGTAAGTAAATATTTCAAAACCATTCACAGTAATTTCTTCAAAGTATTATGATTATGGTTTTAGTTTTTTTTGTTTCTGGCTCTCAATATTCATCTAGACTTCTCACAGTGAATATTTCTATAATGACTATTTTAATAAAAATCTTAGTAATACTAAGTGTATGACCTTCAGCAAATTATTCTTTCCATTTCTCAATGTGTCTGTAATACAAATAAGTGGTAATAATGGTACCTACTGCCTCAAAACATTGTTTTTAGTTTTAAATGAATGAATTAATATAAATGATCTGAAATAATAGCTGTAATAATACCTAAAACTTCAGTAAATGTTGTCTATTATGACAATAAATTGAATTACAGGGAAAAAAGAACTTCTATTCTACAAATACAGTAATATCTACAACAAATATTTATGGACATTTTTTTACGTACCAGGCATTAGATTTAACGTTTTACATGCATTGCTACATATAATTCTTAAATAAATCTCCTAAATACTTCTATTATTCACATTGAATATCTGCAGAAATTAATAATACTTATAGACTAATATCTTTACCAAGGTCAAAGACTGTTAGTGGCAGATCATTCTAGCCCTGAATACAGATTTGCATAAGCAAAAGTGCACTACATTTTGTCTAATGACAATGGTTATAACGATTAGCAATGTCATATTTTGAAAGAACAAGGAGAAAAGGAAAATAAGGAGTAAATAAGAATGGAAAGCAAAAGTAGTAACCGATCACCACAAATTTAAAGTCAAATTTTAACAATGCACATAAAAACGTGTGTGTGTGTGTGTGTGTGTGTGTGTGTACTATACTACTGGTTAAAAATGTCCAGAAAATATTTTTTTAAAGAGACAAGGTCTCACTAAATTCTTCAGAATGGGATTGAAGTACAAAACTCAAGCAATCCTCCTGCTTTGGCCTCTCAAGTAGCTAGACTGATGATGTGCACCACCATACTTGACTCCAGAAATACTTTTCCATTTTTCTCTTCATGTCTCAGAGAAAGTTCTCTGGCATTCATTGATAAAACAGGATTAATGAATTGAGAAAAAACTCAAAGCAGTAAATGAGATTTATTTGTTATCTCATGTTATTCCTAGAATGCAATTAATTTTGTATGACTGGAGCCTAAGATATTGCATTATAACCTACTCCTGTGTGAAATTTCAAAGTAGGATAAAAGAAGAAACGTACTCTGAATAGGTAAACATCAAAGAAAGAAATTTAAGAAGTGCAACTGCTTTAAAAAAATAGTATAAAGGGTTTTTATAATGTGCATATCCCTTTCACATCAGTTTCCCAAATTTTCAAGAACAAAACTAAACTTGGATATCATTTCCAGCATCAAGATGTTCAGTACAGTAGTATTTACAGAAAGAGAACAAAATAAACCTTATACTTAAGAATATGGAAATATGCCAATATAAACTAGGCATTAGACAGTCACGTTCATCATGCAATTAAGGGCAAAAATTGTTTGTGATAATGTTCACATTCATTGTAGGCAACACATTAAAATATATATACAGACCAAATTTAATTAGGCTCCAGAAATAGAGCAGAAAATAAATGATCTTAGAAATAAATATGCCAAAAGTTATTAGCACTTGTTTCTGGCTCATAAAGTTATGGGTATGGGTGGGTATATGGTGTGGGGTTGGTGTGTAGTTGTGTGTGTGTGTGTGTGTGTGTGTGTGTGTGTGTGTGTATTCTTGTCTGCTTTTAATAATTAGCTATTTTTTAAAAGTTACTACATTGAGCAACATTTTCATAATCATAAATAAGGAAGATAAATTTAAACAGATACAAAGAATATAAAAGAAACAAAAGACTTCAAATAGTCTATGTATACCAATGTATTTCCTCCTATTGGCCAAGATTTTATCATGAGTATTTAAAATGAAAAGATTTGTTTTCACATCACACAAATGTTCTGTTGAATCAGTAACAAATTTACACACAGGAATATTTAATATTATTTCAGAGAGAAAATACTTTTTCATATAAGTATCAAGGTGTTTAGTTTTCACCAACTCTCACAAAAGTACTCTTTAACAACTACATTTAAGGTTGATATAACAGTCCTAGTACACAGCACCACATATTCCAAAGTTAGATTTCTTCTTAAAAACATTAAGGAAAATAACTCCACAGCTATCCCTGTGCACACAGTGCATTTGAAGCTTCAGGTTTTAATATTCATTTGATGAAATCACTCTATGAAAACTAATATTTTTTGCCTGCTAGTACCAAGCTATAAATAACGTTTGTGACTAGTTAACGTTCATGTAGATCTTATTTTAACGGAAATTGGAGAGAGATGAAAAAATTATACAAAGAGACACTACACAAACAAATATCACAAGCCAAACTTAATAGTAAAGCCATTCTCTTTCATATATAAAACCATAAAAACAAATATCCTGTGAGCCAGGGAAGTAGATTATATCTTTCCAATAGATCTTACACCTTCTTGAGACAGATTTCCATGTCTATCTCATATGATTACAGTTGATGAGGCAGTGTACCATAAGAAGAGGCTGATAAACATCAGGCTCCAGGACATTAGACAAACATGTTTGTGTGTTTGTGATTTGTAAATGCAAGAAAACTGGAATAGACCAAATATGTAGACAGAATCTGGAGAGACAAGAAAATTAGTTACAACAACTCAAAAAGTAAGCACCCCAAAACACACCCAACTCCTTTAGAATAGCCTCTTGGAACATATTTATGTTACTAGCCTGTTTAATTGATATGTAAGATTTCCAAAGTGATAGCACAGTTTCAACATATAATGTGAAAGTTATTACACTGTGATTATGACATATTCAACAACAAAAAGAACATCCTGTAAGTAAACCAAGAACACAAACAAGAAAATTTGGAATGCATGAGTAATTTATGCAAAATGTAGTATAAATGAAGGAATACATATCAACTCTCTAAGTATCTCACTCACATTTCTTCCTTATAAGTATAAAGTATACAATTACAATCTTTGTAGAAGCCACAGTGGATGAAAAATCTTACAAGGAATGAATGTGACCCTAAGTTAAAGAAATAACACAACCTCAGAACTTCTGCAAAATCTATTTGGCAAAAGATATAATGAAGATAGATGATTCTTTTATTAGAAATCCATTCAGTCCCATTTCCTAGTAGCTTATGGATTCTTAAATGCATTAGGTAAGCTGAAGGCTTTCCATATGCTAGGAAAACAGAAGAAACATATGCTTTTTCATGGATATAGAAATTCTAACAACTATATTGCTTTTAAGTTTCCCTTCATTTATATAAATTAACTACAGTTCTTCAGGATTACTGTTTGCTTTTTCAAAAGTATGTGTATGTGACGACTATAAGTTACTGACACAAGACAGGAACAACAAAAGGAGAAGGAGAACTCATGTGTTTACTTCATGATACCAGGAAAGCTTTACAGGGGTCCAAATTTGGAATAACACAAATCAGCCTAGTACATGTGACTGAAGCCTCCAGCTGAAAGTTATGCTTTCTAAACTCAGAAATGTAGGCATTGGAAAATATAGTTGAGGATTTTTGATTACTGTGGTGGAATAAGGACAATCGTAGGATAAGGTGAACTCCTATCAATTAAATGTGGATTCTCCTAAGAACATGAGAGAGTACTATGATTTTATTATTGTGAAAAGCTGATAAAGAAATTTTTGTCATGGAAGACACAAGGAGCAAAGCCAGGAACTAAATTTGTCCTTCAGGGCTTTATTTGTAAACGTTAACTCTTTATTTCTCTCTCAGTCCTAAAATTCTGAGACATTATATTGACAAAGAATTTATATGTACTCATCCATGTTTGATATCTTCCAGTTAGTCCCTAAATTAAAGTAATCATAATATACTTCCATTCCTCTGTCAGTGATATTGCTGAAGCCAGTATGACAGGAATAGTGTTGTGTCGAGGAAGACTTAAGAGTCCCTGAATTCCACAGTGACAATGTCTGACATGGGATTTAAGTTTCAGCTAAGATAAATGAGCAGAAGTTGGCCATCAGGTAACAGCAGGAGGTTTACTCAGGAGGAAAAACCTAAGGGAAGTCCTGTTTCCCTCCCATTGTTTATCAGAAAAGACACCTTGAATAAAAACAGTAAAGGTTGGGCTACGGGTCTATGTTTTCTACTTAAAAAATCATAAAGTCACTATGTGTGTAAAGTTTGTGTAGTATCTTGCATGATCAGTGTCTACATATAAGAGAATAAAAACTGATTTCCTGAATAACACTTTCAATTAATATTTATTCAGAGCATATGTTTTACCTATTTTTATCAGTATCCTCTCATGTAAAACTAGATTTGAAAAGTATCAGAAAATATGCAGTATTAGAAAATGAAGTTGAAGAAATTAGAATGAAAAATAGATTAATGTATTCACAATATTTTTAAGGTGAGTGCACAGGAACACAAACCAAAATTTTTCCAGAATCTCTAGAGATGGCTGCAAGATATACTCTGTGTTTACAAAACCACAAAATCAAATGGAAAGAGGATCAGATATAAAATCTACTTTGCCTTAAAAAAATATTTGGGGCTGAAAGAATATTATAGTGTTTAGAATATTCACCTAGCAAGTGCAAGGCCCTGAGTTCAATTCCCCAGCACCATATAAACTGGGCATGGTGTTGCATACCTGTATTCCCAGGACTAGAAAGACCAGGGCAGGAGGATTTCTATGAGTTCAAGACCAGTCAGGGATCTACAGTAAGTTCAGGACCAGCCTAGACTACAGAGTGACATCTAGTCTCAAAAAAAAAAAAAAAAAAAAAAAAAAAAAAAAAAAAAAAAAAAAAAAAAAAAAAAAAAAAAAAAAAAAAAAAAAAAAAAAAAATATATATATATATATATATATATATATATATATATATATATATACACACACACACATACTTTATTATACTGGAGAAGAAGCTTTTTTCTGAAAACAAAGGCCTGTGAAAAATGTCTCTCACAGATCTTTTCAAAGAAAAGACAATAGAAAACAAAACCTTATGTAAACATAATAACAAGTCACTTGCAGCGTTTCTATGTAATGTCCCTCAGAGAAGCTTAGCATACCATGGAAATAGCTAGAGCAATAAGAAACACTTTATTCTTACATAAAATATGCATTATTTGGTAACCATCAGATAACAAAAGTCAAAATACCTTACCTCTTAAACAATAAAATTCTATAATTACTCTAAATATGTAAGAATATATTCTAATATAGTCATTACTTTGATGTTTCTTTAAAAAATTATATTCTTACCAAAACCACACGAAGTTACCCATTATTTCCCTTACCTGTGATTCCTTTACATTTTCAACAGTAAAGTTGAACCAGACTCTGAAGCGTGGATTACAGGTATCCGGCCTAATGAACAGATCATACTCAAACTCGGAGACCTGGTCAACCCGGCCAAGGTTACCTGGCAATAAATAAAAATCAAGATGATTGCATTTTAGTAGTTCATTTAGCTCAATGATATATACCTTTAAATATTGTGAACTTAAAGTTAGCACTCATTGTCATTCAGTACTTATAGGTTTGGCGTTCAGTCTGCAACGCTGCCAACTTTGAATACAAGTCAAAACAAAGAAGGTGATCCATTAGTCCAGGGTTTGGAACAAGCCATTCCTGTAATCCATGTCTTCAGACTAGGTCCCAATCTCCCAACAGCACATGGTTCCATAGACAATCCATAACATTTAAATACAGAGATTTTAGGGGACATTCTAGATCCAAAACAGAATATTGAATCTTTAAATTGCTATGTGAAAATAACAAATTGATGACAGCTCCATATCATCTAGTTACCTTCCATGTAAATGAAAAGAAAGAAAAAAAAGCAAATAAGAATCTAAAATATATATGATAAATGCAAACTAAAACATATAGTATGGATTTTAAATCCAGATATACCACTGTGTTATGTGTGAATGGTTTAAATACTATTGTTAATATAAAATGGATAAAAACAGAGGAAACCATGCTAAGTAAAATAGGCCAGCATAGGAAAAAAAAAAAAAAAAACCTTGTATAGTATAACTTACAAGGATAATCTTTCTTCAAATAAAAAAAAAATCAAAAGAACATAAAGAGAAAATAGAATGGTATAGTACCACAGCTGTGTCATTAGATGAGAATGTTGGGGGATTTAGCACAAAGGATGCCAAGGTAAAGGTAAGCACAAGTAATACAGTTATGCAATATACATCACACTATACATGCTTAACAATATCTTACTATACATGGAAATGTTATAACAGTAAATTTTAGTTACATTTGCTACATGCACTCATTAAAAAAAGAGTAACTGATAAGATGAGGAATATAATAAAATGCTTGACTTTGAAAACCATTTTACTATGTTTAAGTATTACAAGCATATCAAAGCATCATTTTAAATACCTTAAATATATATAACAAAATATTTTAGCTAAAAGTCAAAAATTTTATTATAGTATAAAAACTAGATTACTTATACACAAAACTTGACAACTGAGTGCATAGACTGAAAAAAGTGAAAATTTGTAAGAAGGCTCTATCTAATACAGCGATGATTATAACAAGAAGATAGTCTTTAAGAAACATTATCAGAGTTTAAAAAGAAAAATATGTTTTTAAAGAGTACTTACACAAAACACAGTCTTTTAAAATTAAAATCTTTTAAAATATATATGCATGATAGATATTCAAAATGAGTAAAATTTAACCAAGTGAAAAAATACAGTTTAAGTTAAAATTTTATTGAAAACTTTAATACACCAATGTCACGAAATGAAAGTCCACTCAAATAATCTGATAAAGGATTGAGACAATTAAAAGAATGATTTAAAGACACACATTAATACATGACATATAATTAAAATTTAATTTATACTACTTGACATTTAGAGAACTAAATAATGTAAATTCATTTTAAATGAACACAGTACATGTCTCAAAACATGATCATATTCTGATCAATGCAACAATTTTCTACAGATTTCAAAAGACTAACATCATATTATAAATGTTCTTTTTATCACAGTAATAATAAGAGGCAGTTCACTCACGAAGAAGCACAAGGGGCCAATAGATACATGTAAAGATGTTCAACATCCCTTGCCATAAGAGAAATGTAAATCAAAACAACGCTATGATACCATCTCACTCCAGAAAGAATGGCCTATATCAACAAGTCAAATAGTAATCAGTGCTGGCAAGGCTGTGGGGAGAAAGGAACCCTCCTACACTGCTGGTGGAAATGTAAATTCGTACAACCACTCTGGAAAGCAGTATGGAGAGCTCTCAAAAGACTAGAAATAAATATCCCCTTAGATCCAGTGACACCCCTCCTGGGAATATATCCAAAAGAGGCCAAAACAACACATAACAGAAATATATGCATACCTATGTTAATAGCAGTGCAACTAACAATAGCTAAAAAATGGAAGTCACCAAAATATCTATCAACAGACCAGTGGATACACAAATTGTGGTATTTATACACAATGGAATACTATGCATCAATAAAGTCCAACAGCGTGGAGGCTTTTTCAGCTAAATGGAAGAAACTTGAGAACATCATGCTCAGTGAAGTCAGAAGTAGAAGGTGAAACATCAAATGATCTCTCTGATATGAGAGTCTCAGATCACAACTCCTATGGAACTTAAAACGAAAAACAAAGTTTAAAGGCGGGGTGGGGAGTAGGGAGAGAGGGGAGGTCAGGTAGAGGGACAAAAAGAGAGTGAGAAAGCCCTTGTCACCTTGACAAAATGCTCAATTCCATTGTAAACCTTAAATTTTGCATGTATACATATCAATAAAATGGGGAGAAAAAAAATATTTTATTCACCAAATTTTCATCACTAACCATTTAAAATCTGTGGAATGCAGCTACATCCATTCAAAGATGAATAGTGGAAGTTACATATACATTTCCTGTACCCAGAAATAGATATTATTTTCACTGATATATACATATGGCTTAAAACAATGATGTAAGCCTCTATTTTGAAAAAGCTTTTTCAAAATAAACAGAAAAGAAGAAGCAAACCATGAAACTTTTCAAGTGCTTTTAATGTACTTCACAGGCAATTCAAAAGATAGCTATTGTTGCTTTAAAAAAAGTTTTTAATATCAATAAACTCCAGCAGACCTTACAAAGAAAAACAAATAAGCATGTATAGATATTAGGAACTGAGAAAAGTGACTGCCTTTAAGCAGTAGAATAGGAGGTCCTGACTGTCATGCTACCCAAATCCTGATTTAGCAGCTGTTTATGGACAAATATACATTTGTGAAAGGAAGGATTCTAAATGGGTTATAGAACATTGGCAGAATTCAAAATGAAGGGAAGCATTTTAGGGATGGAGGCACAGCACAGCAGTATCACTTGCCTAGCAAGCACAAGGCCCTGAGTTCAATTTCGCAGCACCACATTAGCCAGGCATGGTATCACACACCTGTAAATTAAAAGCTCCGGAGGCTGAGGCAGGAGGATTGCAATGAGTTCGACACTAGCCTGGGCTACAAAGTAAATTCAGAAGAGCCTGGACTATACAGAGAAATCCTATCTCAAAAAAAGAGAGAAAAATATATATGTAATATATATTAAAATACATAAAATATTTTTATAAGAAAAACAACAGTTTTACTTTACTCTTGTCATCCTCCTCCCAAATCACCCAAGTGTGAAGCCTAGAAGATCCTCTCAAAGTGTGTTTTTCTCATGGAAAAATGCTGAACTCAAAGTCTGACTTCACGAATCTGTGAGGACTCTAAGAGACCCAGTCTGCCATGCTTACAACACCCAGAGAAGCAGCACAGCTACATAACCTTGAGGTAACAACAAAGAAAAATATTGGAGGCTTTCACCGGACAGCAAGTCTTCTCCTTTGCAGACCACACTGTATAGCCTGCCCACCTGTAGACCACACAGCTAGGCCCCGTGGTCCCAGAAATTACATAATTAGGCCCAGTTGCAGCCACACAATCTTGGGGAAAGCTGACTAGTAAAGGGCTTTCACTACCAAAGCCTGTTTGTAAAGACTGGATGAAGTAACTGCTTCTTCAAATATAGTTATCAACACAAGCTCTTAGAATCACAAAAAAAATTAGGAAAATATGAGCCATCACCAAACCAATAAATAAATAAATAAATAAATAAATAAATAGTTCTGTAACCAATCCTTAATAAATGGAGATCTATGAACTGATTGAGAAATAAAATGATTGCCTTAAGAGAGTTCATGAGAAAACCAAGAACACAACTACAGCTACCCCATGTATGAACAATGATGTATGAACAAAATTACAAGATGAAACCCATTTTAAAAGAATCAAACAAATTAATAAAATGAACATAATGACTCAACTGAAAAGTTCAACTGCAAGCTTTTAAAGCAGCATCAGCCACACAGAAAAAAAGAACCAGCAAACTTGAGGACAGGTGATTTGAATTCATTCAGTTAGAAAAGAAAAAAATTAAAGAGTGGAGAAGACTACAGAACTTCTGAAATATGATCAAGCAAACCAATATATAAACAATATGAATGCCAAAAGAAGTGACAAAAAGGGAAGAAAAGGAAGCTGGTTTAAAGAAATAATGACTGAAAATTACCCAAATCTGGAACGATGAATGAGTATTCAGATTTCTGAAGTCACAAGACCAGGCAGAATTTAAAGTCTATACCAAAACATATGACAATTAAGTTTTCAAAAGTCAAATGTATTTTATGGAACTTAAAACAAAAAACAGAGTGAAACAGGGGGGTAGGATGGGGGAGGGAGGGAGAGAAGGAAGCATAAAGGGAGAGACAAAAGAAGAGTGGGAAAGTCTTCGTCACCCTGACAAGATACTTATGTGCACAGAATCCTCAACTTCATTGTAAAGCTTAAATTTTGCACTAATGCA
Source organism: Ctenodactylus gundi (assembly GCA_004027205.1). Classification (NCBI taxonomy): domain Eukaryota; kingdom Metazoa; phylum Chordata; class Mammalia; order Rodentia; family Ctenodactylidae; genus Ctenodactylus; species Ctenodactylus gundi. The sequence continues at coordinate 359,478 of PVKB01000508.1, read as the reverse complement.
TATCAATAAAATGGGAGTAAAAGTCAAATATACAAAAAGCATTAAGAGCAGCAGGAAAAGGCAGTGTATCAAAATACAAAATTACCTTCAATGACCTTTTGCAGGGCTGGAGAAAATAGGCTAATAAATTTCAAAATGCTGAAAGAAAAATTAACAACCAAGAATAAAACAACTGACAAAACTGTGATTGAAAAATGAAGCAGAAATGACGACTTTCTCAAAGAAACAAAATCTGAGAGAGTTCATCACCACAAAGCTTGAATTACAAGGGGAAAGGGAGTTCAAGTTGAGGCAAAAAGATTCTAAACAGCAACACAAATTTATATGATAGTAAAAATAAAACTCTCATTGGTAAAGACAGATACAAATGGTCATCAACTTAGGATATTAAGGTTTATGTTTTCCAAATCTATAAGGGGTTCATTAGGATATAACCATATCAAAATCAAGAAACCGCTAAACTTAACTATGATCCAATTTATAACTTTTCAACTTTGTAATGAGTTTATCAGAGTATTAAACACTTTCATAGGCAAAATATCTTATACTGAAAATGGGTTTATTGCCACAGAAGTCAACAACTACAATGTATTAGTGTAAAGGTGGCACATAAAACAATACTAAGCCTAATATAACCTTTATTTTTTTAAAAAAAGCTCTGTGACCAAAAAGTCTAATGGAATACAACATAAAATAAAACTAAGAAAAGTAAATATTTGGAGAGATAAGAGTTTTATAAATTTTGTAAATTTCATAAATGATTGAAAGATGTTGTTCTCAATTTAAATACAAAATTACAACTATAAGATATTTTATGCAAGTTTCATGGTAGCTACAAATAGAAAAACTTAGATTAGCTACACACAATCAAATGTAAATAAAGAGAAACACTTCCAAGCATACACAAATAAACAAAGGATAATCAAATTGAAAAGGAAGACAGAGGAAAAAAGCAATAACAAAAACAGAACAGAGAACAATTAACAAAATGTCAAGTAAGATCTTATCTATCAATAATTACTTTAAAACTGAATGGTCTTCATACCCAAGAAATAAGCAAGAAAGGAAGAGGAAAAGAAAGAAGGGAGGGGAGGAAGAAAGTAATAAAGAACACAGCTTAGTGTGGTCTACACACTAAGTTCAGGACCAGTCTGGACAACAAAGTGAGACACTGTTTTAAAAAAACAAAACAAAACAATGACAAAAAAAAAAAAACTGAGAACCCAATGATGTTGCTGATCTGACAAGCAGCAGCACTTGGTCAGTAAGCAATGTACCCAAAAGGGAGCAACTCTAAATACAAATGAAGCGTCATTTGCTTGCCTCCTGTTGTGTGGCCTAGCTCCTAACAAGCTACCAATCAGTACCATTCCATAGCTTTGGGGACTGGGAATACTTGATAAGGAGTCCTCAAAAAATGAAATTAAGCCCAATTCCAGGTAATCATCAAAATTAATGAAATTTTCAAAGAGATATCTATTACTGCACATTCTTTACAACCCTGTTCACAAAAGCCAAGCCATCAAAGCTAATATAAATGTTCATTGACAAGGTCAATGGATAAAAAAAAAAAAAAATGTGGTCTATTTATTCAATAAAATAGTGCTTAGCCGTAAAACAGAAAAACATCCAGCCATTTGATAGACCATGGGTGAATCTAGAGTATATTAGGCTAAGCAATATAAACGGACACAAAAGAAAAATTACAATGTGATGTCACTTAGATGAAATTTAAAGTCACTTATAGAAGCAGAAAATAAAATAGAGGAATACAGAAGTTAGAGGAAAAAAGAATCAGGGAGTTATATCCCAAAAGGTATAAAATTTCATAAGTCATGCAATATGATAAAGTCTTAGAGATTTCCTGTAAGGCAGTGTCTATTGCAAATAATAATTTACTGTACACTTTTACAATTTCATGAGAACAGATCTTATGCTAAGTAATTACAATAATAATAATAATAAAGATGGCTGAAGAAATTTTTGGAAGTGATGGATATTTTTATGCAACAGAATGTGATGATAGTTTCATGATGTATATTTACCTACAAACTCATCAATTTGTACACATTAAATATGCAGATGTTTTGTATGTCAATTAAACCTCAATAAAGTGATTGGCAGGAAGGAGGAGGCCTGGACTAAAAAGAGAAAAAGAAAAGAACTTTTTTTAGAGCACAAGAAAGACCTGATGTCAGGAATAAAAAAATAAAGTAAAAAAAGTACAAAGTCAATATAGCAAAATTTACAATCATTTACTTAGAATGACTATCAAACAGCAGAAAAGACTCAAACTTTTGAAGTCAAAAACAAAAAAAGGACATCCTATGACAAACTGTATACCAACAAATTAGAAAATGTAGATGAACAGAATAAAGTCCTAGAATTACACAAAAACCTGAACTTAATTAACAATAAAAAATGGATCTAATATAGCAATCTACATCCAAATACCTCTCTCTACTTGTTAATTCTAAAACTTTCTAAAAAAAACTGACACCAATCTTTAATAAACTCTTTCCAAAAAAATTTAAAAAAGCATTTCTAACCTTGTTTTATTAAGCCAAAATTATTTTGATATTAATATCAGATAGAGTTCATGACAAATGTGACAAATATCCCTTATGAATATGCAATAAGAAATTCTCAACAAAGTGTCAGAAAACTGAACCCATTTACATATAAAAATTATTATATAAATTAACATGTGGAATTTTTATCCCAAGTTCAAAGTTGGTGTAACTTATAAAAATTAATTAACCCAATATTAGTAGAATAAGGGACAAAACTCACATGATGATAATAGATGCAGTCAGAAACATTTAACAAATAATTTATACTTTTCATGATAAAACATCAAGAGAAATGAAGAAAATTTCCGAAGTCATAAAGAGGTTCTTCAAACACAAATTCATAAGGAGGATTTTAAACACACACACAAAAAAAAACCTCTCACAACTGAAGGCATATTTAATAGTGAAAGACTGAGAAAATACACACATTAGCTCTCCCTAATTGTATTCACATTATAATGCAGATTTTAATAAAAGCAAGTAGGCAATAAAGAAAAACAAAAATATTCATGAAAGTATAAAGTAAAAACAACTATTTGTATTAAAAAACTAAGTAATGTAAGATGCAAGCAAATGTAAAAAAAATCTATTCTATCTCAGTATACTGTCAATGAACAAACTGAAATGAAATTATATAAACTTTCACTTGCAATACTATCTTAAATTTTTAGAATAAATTTAATGTAAAACTATAAGTAGATTTAATCCAAGAATGTAAGCTTGTTTTAATATTTGTAAAGCACAAAACATCTCAAAAACATCATTCAACACTATCAAGTGAGATTCACCCCAAGGGATACAAGGATGATTCAACATATGTAATTCAATAAATGTGTACATCACATCAGTAGAAGCATAGCCAAAAGCCATATAATCAACACACACACCAAATTAGGAATAGGTGTAAAAGAAAATTACATCAGCACAACAAAGACCATATATTTGAACAGTCACTTACTCAACACAGTCCTAGAAGTCCAGCTAAAACAATAAGGCAAGAAAAAGAAATAAAAATCATTCAAATTGGAAAAGAGGAAATAAACTGTTCCTACATCCTGTTTTCTATTATCATATATATTTATAAAATTCTAAAGACTCCATAACAAAATAAAACCGTTACAACTAATTAATTCAGTGAAGCTACATTATATAGAATCAACCTACAAAAGTCAATAGTGTTTCTATATCCCAACAATGAGCTTTCTGAGAAATTATGAAAGCAATACTGTTTACGTGACTGAAAATGAAATAAAATGCCTCGAAATAAATTTAAATGAGGAGGTAACAGATTCCTACAATTAAAATTATGAAACAGAAGATAAAAGATGGTTAGCTGAGGCAGACTGCATTCAATCACTCTGCGAAATATTCATTCAAAACAACAGGTATTTGGTTCTATGAGGAGATAGGGCCACGGAAAATAGAGACCTAGCAAACAAGCAAAACTGTGAAAAATGTTAATTAGAAAGTTAAGTAAGTTAACTGAAGCAACACACTCTGTCACTGAGTCAGCAGCTCAGTGAAGGGAGGGTGTCTTTCCCTCCAGTGCACTGGTAGAAAGAAAAACTTGATATAGTCTGAGCAGACAGATCTCATGACAGAGATAGGAGTGATAATTCCCATATTTCATTTACAGATTTACAGGGTGTCCTTGAGAAAACCTTGAGAAGCCATCCTACAAGCTCCTCTCACCCTTTTCTCAATAGAACAAGCAGAAAAGGAACTTTGGCTGATAAAGGAGGATAGCAAGTTGGGGATAAGTCATTGTAACTCCCTTTTCCTACGTACATAAAATCCCCACATTTTCTGAGACTTCAAGATATAACTCCCACAGCACTATAAAGGGAAAGTGGTACCCATCCGAAATTCAGTGTGGCCTAGGGAAAAGATGGCAGAACAGAAAAACTGAAGTCATCAAATAGTGAAGACACCACCCCCAGCTAGAGACCAAATTATGACTGATGGACTGAATGAAATGATAGTGGTTTAGTTTCAAAGAAGCAACAGTCAACAAGATAACACTGGAATGGGTATGAGTCTTGGATATCCCTGCAGAAAGCTGAGGAAGGCTAGGACCCAGGAGGCTTTAATACAAATACTGATCCTACATGGCCATCCACTCTTGGATCTGCTTAGAGAACTCAGAGTAAAGAGAACAGTGAGCAGACACTGGCTAGGCCAGTATTATGCCAAAATTTTATTAATAAAATTGAGAGTAAAAAGGATCAACAAATCTAAGACTTGATTCTTTGAAAAGATGAAATTAATAAAATTTCAGCCAAATTCACCAAAAGAGCCGACCTGCATTAATAAAATTAGAAATAAAAAAGCAAAACTATAGCAGATATCAATGAAGCCAAGGGGATTATGAAAACTATTTGAAAACATACAATAAACCAGAAAATCCAAAATGCAAAAATTCCTAGACATAAATGACTTACCTAAACTGAACTGAAAGAATATTAAAAACCTAAGCAGACTATAAAAGAAACATGATAGAGTAAAAAACCTTAACAATCAAAAGAGCCTAAGAACCCAATGCATTTACCACTGAATTTTACCAAACTTTTAGAAAACAACTGAAGTTTGCTTCTCCAACTGAAAGGGGAAAATTGCTTCCAAACCTGTTTAATTAAGCTAAAATTACACTGATATCAACACTGTAAAAAAAAAAAAAAACTCAATAAAGAAAGAAAATCAAAGTCCAATGTTACTAATCATTGGTCATAGATGATGCAACAAAATCTTCAACAAGTCACATGCAAGCAAAATTCTACAAATTATTTAAAAAATTCTACACCATGACCCAGTTGGTTTTATCTGAAAACTTCAAAGATGCTTCAACCTAAGTAAATCTATGCATGTAACATGCCATTTAAATAGAACCAAGAATAAACAGCACATGATCATCTCATTAGGCACAAAAAAAGCCAACAAAATATAACATCATTTCACCAAAAAAAAAAGACTTTGTGAAGCTAGGTACAGAAGGACCTAAGTTTAGACTAATAAAGAAAACAATGACAAACCCACAACCACCATCATACTAAGTAAGCAAAGCTGAAAGTATTTCCTCTAAAATCAAGAAGAAGATAAGGAGTCCACTTTCATCACTTCTACCAAATAGAGCACTAGAAACCAGCCAAAACAATCAGGCAAAACTAAGAATTAAGTGGATATGAGCAAGAAAGGAAGTCAAAATATTTCTATTTGTACATGATAATGCTTTTCTTAATAAAGAAAAATACCCCCCAAAATACTCCATCCTCTTCCATTAGGCCTGGAGGTTCCCAGGAGGCCAGGCCCAGTCCCACGCCATCACCACTGGCCCTTGCCACCTGCACCCAACTGGCATCCATACCTGGGGCATCTCCTGTGCCAAGGCCTATATCCATGAAGCCATCAGGTATGGAGCCCAGATCTCCACACTAGGGGACTGGACTCAGATACAGATTGTTTGTGATGGAAGCACCCATCAGAAGCCTCCAGGACTGCCTGGGAACAATGCATATGGCCATTCAGAAAATTCTCCAGGAACAGTGGCTGTATAGAATGCTATCAGACTAAAAGATCCAGTGCCTAGCACTTGCTTCACATAAAAAATACAAGGTGATAACTAACATTTTTTTCTTTTCTTTTCTTTTTCCTTTCTTTCATTCTTTGGTGAACAATTTGTGTTCTGGCCTTTCTTTTGTCGGTTTGGTCTCTATTTTTATTCTTTATTTTCTTACTTTTTTCATTTTATTTTCATTTGAAATACTTTCTTAATTTCCATACAACTGATCTGATTTCCTTGTTCTAAGTCTGCCTTAGCATTTGTTTTTTCTTCTTTTTCTTCATTCTTTTTTCTGCCCATAACTGCCAGAATCAGTAGATGGTATTATACAAATTAAAAACTTTCTGCACAGCAAAGAACCTTATCAATAGAGTGAAGAAAGAACCAACAGAATGAAGAAAATTTTGTCACATATACCTCAGGTAGGAGGCTAAAAACTAGCATATAAATATAAACCCCAGAACCACACAGGTAGGCATGGTAGCACACGCCTGTAATCTCAGCATTCAGGAGCCTGAGGCAGGAGAATTGCCATGAGGATTAAAAAAGAGAGGGGAAGGATTTGTAACACTGATGTGATATACATGTGCATAAAATACTGTTTCGCTGTAGACATTATGTATCACATATATACATAATAATAAAACAGGAAAAATTTAGATCAGACAAACTCAGCAAACATTAGGATCCAAAATTAACACACAAAAATCAATTATGCTATCATACATTAAAAATGAAACTGCTGAGAAAGAAGTCATAAGGACAATTCATTCACAATAAATTAAGTACTTAAAAATAAACCTAAGAGGTGAAAGATCTCCAAAAAAAAGAAATTGAAGATGATATTAGAAAATTGAAACATATTCCATGTTCTTTAATCTGAGGAATAAATATTGTTAAAATGCCCATACTGTCAAAAATAATCATAGATTCAATGCAATCTTTACTAAAATAATAACACTCTTCAGAGAACAGGAAGAAAACTCTTAAAATTTTTATGGAACAGAAAAATCCCAGGATTTGCCAATGCAATTTTGAGCAAAAAGAACAAAGCTGGAAACATTGTAATATCAGATTTCCAACTCTACTAAAAAGTTATAATAACAAAAACAAAATGGCACAAAAAGACATGTAGACCAATGGAAGAGAACAGAGAGAGAGAGAGAGAGAGAGAGAGAGAGAGAGAGAGAGAGAGAGAGAGAGAGAACCAACCCAATGCACCTAAAGCCATCTGGTTTCCACAAAGAAGCCAAAACAATGTGTTGGGGAAAGTCTATTACTTAACAAATGGTGCTAAAGAAACTGAATATTTACATGTGGGAATTTTAATCTAGATCTTCATGTCTCCTCCTGTACTAAAATCAAATCAAAATTTATCAAAAGATCTAGATACAAAAAGAGATTTGAAAACGCTGGAAGATCACAATAAAGGAGAAACACTGAAAGCCATAGGCACAGAAAAAGACTTCATGAATAGAATTTCTGTAGCACAACAGATGATATCAAGAATCAACAAATGAGAATACATCACATTTAAAAGCTCCTGAAAAGAAAAAGAAATATTTAACAGAGTAGAAAGACAACTGTCAAATGGGAACAGATTAACTAAGACCATAAATGTAAGCAAAAATAATTTGCAAAATCTGAATACAAAACCATTTATACCAGATTGAATTTAATGATACTACAGCTGAATTTTAAGCATAGAATCCAGACCATTTACATTAAATGATCAGGAAAGTTTCCAATATTTTATATTTTCCAATTCTCCTGCAATTGTCATGATTCTCCTTCTGTTTTTCTGTTTTATTGGCTTTTCAAAATTTTTCTTCTCTATCAATTTGGAAGTTTTCATCATATTCTAGAAGTATTCTTAAATATTTTAAATATTAATGCCTGAAATATGTGAACTTAGATAATAACTCCATATTGTTTGTCACAAAAACCAAGAACTCAATCATTCTTCCTATGGCATCTGACTTTTGTTTCCAGTTGTCTTTAGGACTTTCTTTCTATCTCTAGTATTCTTTAAGTGTTAGTACTACATCTTGGGAGCTGGTGAGTTCAAGGATCTAGTTTTGTCCCGTTTTTTCAGGAACTGCTGAAATTGAAAAAAATCTATGTTTTCGTGTATTTGGGGTTTTTTTTATTCCAATGAGCTATATACATGAGTTCCAAATTCTATATAACACATTAGAAACACATGGCTTGGGGTAGCAATGACAATCTAAGCCAATTTTGTCCACTTTTTCCTTCTTATCCTTGAACTATGCCTTCCCTAAAGTCAACTCTCAAGCGATTCATCCCTTTCCTAGCATGCTGTTCACTGTCCCTCCTTCTACCCTGTCTCTCATGTTGGGGCCTTTTTATGCCTTTATTTTTGTGAATTTCACAAGAGGGACACCGTCTATATTCAGCCTTTAGTGTTTTCATCTCAATGAGCATTACTGACTTAAGGTGGCCCCATTTGTTCAAATGCTTCATACCTGTCTTTCTTTATGGCTGCATAGTATTCCATTGTGTCTAAAGACCACATCTTCATTATGCATTCCTTTATTGACGGATAAGGTTTTTTCCCAGAATTTAGTTATTATAAATTTTGCTGCTATAAACAGATATGCATGTGTCTTTATGATTTACTGCCTTTATTTATTTTGGGAACATGCTCGGTAGAGCAGTAGCTGGATCAAATTATTATGAAATTATTATCAAATTATTTTATCTTAATTCTTATATCCTTATTACTTTCCTCAATATCTGGCCAAAGTAGATATTTCATAAATGTCAGTTGAACAAATGTGCAACTAAAAGTTAACTCCCAAGGTTGTGAAGCAATGTAGAATCACATAATCAATCAAGTAATGAATTAAAAGTCATCTGGTACCAGGTCTTGCGCTGGGTGAAGAGAATACAAAAGTGAATAAATGAGTTCTGCCTTCATAGAGTATACAGTCAAACAAGAGTAAAATTACACAAGGAGACCATTTCCACCCAAAATTTCAATGGCTAATGCAGAGGGGTAAACAGAAAAGAAGCTCAAGATACAACGCAAAATGATCTACTGTTACATGTATATTAATGAAACACAAGTTAGTCAAATTAAAATGGCATAAGACCCTCCACTGATGGATCTTTAATTAACAATTTTATGCTGTTGTGAGATTTTCATTGAATGCTATTTTGAGAATTCATTAAAATACACACTAGATGTAAAAGCTGAGAATTCAGCACACTAAAATAGTATATGTAGAAGTTGCTATCCTGTCAATGTTGTCTTATTATACAAAACTTATGTTGCACTATTTAACTTGCTATTTTTGAATGAGGTATTTATTTTTCTTCTTCACTTTAGATGTCCTTTTTCCATATCACAAGAATATAAAGGAGCACATAAAAGCTCTTCTTTCTACAAAGAAATATGTAAACTGTCTGTTTTCAGAAAAAGAAAAACTACATGGTATTTTTCTTTCTGTCTCCTGAAGTTAATTAATCCATTAATTTTTTTTTTCCTTTGGCTACCTTACACAAGAGCTTTCCATCTACAAACTAAAATTATTTAAGAAGCAGAAGAGAAACGACATGTAATTAATAAACTGAGGCAAACTGTGCACTAGTATTGATAAATTGACTTGAGTTATGGAAAAGTGCCATCCTTGCAACTGGCCCTCTGGGCCTTGTTGAGTGGCACGATTCTCTGAAAAAAAAAGAAATCCAAATCGTACAAGTGACTATCTTTAGAATAAAAAATAAATATGAGGAGCCTTTAGCTATAAAGAGTAAAACTAAGAATCTCGTTACGTTAGAAAACTAGTGGTCATATACATTTTCTTATTTTCCTAGCCTATTAATTTCCAAAATTTCACCACCAATACAAAATTAACCATGCTGACCGAGATTTGTGAATAGCAATATCTCTCAGAAAACAAAGTGTTCACCTATGAGGGACATCATGTAGAGGCCACAGTGACAAAATTAGCTAGAAAGCACCTATGCCGCCTTTCCAGATCCAGTTAATCAGGCTTCTCTCTCCCACACACCCTCCCTCCTTTCTTCTTTTCCCCTTTCCCTCTTCCTCCTTCTTCCCTCTCCTGAGATTTGCCTTCTTGGCAGACCTGAAAATAAGTTGTGAAATTGTTTGATTAAAAGAGTAAGAATTAAAAAAGTAGAAACCAATTTATTCACCTCACATCATTATTGTTTTGTAGCCTGTATACTTAAATAATCACCAGCAACAGAGAATCGTAATAGCTGTTTCTCCAGAAAAAGGCTGAAAGCAAAAAAAAAAAAAGAGAAAGAAATTCATGTTAGTGTACGAATAACCTAAAAATACACAGTAAGAATAAAACAAAGAGGAGTACTGACTCCGTGATTAGTATATCCAAATTTGGCAATATAGTAAATGCTTTAACTATCAAAGGAAGTTAAGAAATTTTTTGTTATTTGGTTAAATCATCATGTGTTTATGAACACTAGCTATATCAGAAGAATTCTGGTGTCCATTAGATTCCAATTTGAAGGGGCAGAATAGTTATTAAAAACATACACTCTGGAATGAGACTGCCTGTGTTCGTGTTACAGTTCTATTCCTCACTAGCTATGTGTCACTGGTCAGGACAATGCATCTAAGTGTTCCTTATTGTAAGTTCACATAGATGCAGAAGAAAAGCAGCAAAGATATAAACACAAAGCTACCAAACCAATCGCAGGAAACTAAGAAATTCATATTTATAACAAAACAGAGTATGAATAATATCCAAAATGTTACAAAATGTTAAAGACAGGCGAAAAGCCTAACTCTAGTTAGGGTTGCAAGGCTTGCAAAGGATTAGCTGGAATGTTAGATTATGCTTGAAGGATAAGCAGGTGTCTTCCATATCTCAAATGAAGGAAGGAAGGAAGATTATCCCGTGAAAGGACCCACAGTAATTAGGCAAGAATGCCAGGCTAGTGAATTAACATTATGGTCAAGAAACAATGACACAATGAAAGATAGGGCACAAGGCTGAAGTGGAAGAGTAGGGCAAAGAAACTGCAAACTGCGAAGAATTTTAAGTAAAAGAGGAACACTTCACAGTTCAGTTTTTAAAAGATGTCTACATTGGCAAAATAAAGATAAAATGAAAGCCTTGGAGAAAGCTTAAGATTAAAGAAGCTGTAATACATATTGAGGCGAAGCAAGTGGTATAACAAGAATAGATTAAAAATATCATCGGGGGCTGGAGGAATAGCTCAGTGGTTAAAGTGCTTGCCTAGCAAGCGCTAAGTCAAATGTTAAGTACCCAGGTTCGATTCCCCAGCACCACATAAGCTGGGTGTAGTGGTGCACGCCTATAATCCCAGCACTTGGGAAGCTGAGATAGGAGGATTGCTGTGAGTTCAAGGCCAGCCTGGACTCCATAATGAGTTCAGGACTAGCATGGTCCTGTCTCAAAAAATAAATAAGTAAATAAAAATATCATTGGGGAAAGTCTTCTTCTCACTTGATTATTTTGAAAAATATTTGTATTGACTTTCATGGGGAAAAAATGACAAACTAGTAACACTTATGAAAAACAGTATCACAAAAATTCTCTTGCAGAACATGAAAAAAAGGTAGATGATGATTTTGAAGATTTAGGTTAAATGACCATATGCAGATATAGTGAGAAGTAAATAAGATTTGGTCTTGAAGATTTCACTTACAGAGGTCTTGTGAGAGATGAGAATAGCAGAGACCTATGGGTAGAAAGCTGGAAAGCAAGGCCACACTTCTTTGAAACATTTTTGGTAAACAGACTAAAAAGATTTTAGCAGGAAGAGGCTTAAAACTCTAAGGTACCAGTAACTGTTTGTGATCTTTCTTATTCCTATGATGTTTTATATTTATAATCTTGTACCATATGTCATCAAGAGGGACATTTGAAATTATATAAACTGTAGATGAAACAAAATCTTTTAAAAATCTTTGCTCCCACCCCTGAAACTTTATGGCATCAAGTAATTGAAAGAACTATTAGTCAGACTACCAGAGTTGAATGCATATTTTCATGTTGATATAGATATTGAGTAAATAAAATCATTTCCTTGAAATATACATTGAGTTATTAATCAGCAGTGAAACATTGAATACATGATTAAAAATTGAAGCTCTACATAATGACAAATATAGGCAGTTGAAGATGGTGTGACATTTTCAAAGTCATTCTTCTTCAAAGATAAAAATGCTTTCTTGCATATATTTTAATGAATGCATTATTGACTGAAATGCAGTCAGAAAATCTGTTTATAGCACTGGAGTTTTCATTGATTACTTTTGTGACCTTGAGCTTATAACATAATTACTGTCTAACTCCAAAAAAATTCTAACATTTATTTCAATAAATCTCTTCCTTATTTGTATTACAAATTCCAAAACTGTCTTCATGCCCCGTATTTCTAACCCAATCAACTCCTCTATTTTCTTACAGCCGAGAATGCATTAAGTTATCTTTGATTATTTTCTGCCATCTAATGAATAAAATTCATAATCAGCCATGTACAAAAAAACTCCCACTACTGTTTGGCTCTTGGTCACCTGTACAATTTTACCGTTAATCTTTTCTTTCTTTAAACACTTTTATTTACTGTTTCCATAAATGTATGCCATCTTGACACATTTATTCAAGTGTTTCCTATAGTTTGGAGCCCTCTTACCAGCTCCTTGTCCATCCATGACAAAATGATTAAGAACCACAGTAATGAGTCAGAAAGACAAGTCTTTGCTCTGCCACTCATTAAACTAAGTAACTTTAAATAAGTAAATTAACATACATGAAATTTAGTTTTCATTTCGTGAGCAAAATATGTGCATGTGGTCAGTTTTATAGGCATGTAAACCGCAAGAAATTCTCTGCAAAGGAAGGAAAATAATCAATCGGGTGTCCAGGGCTGAGGTTCATCTTCAATAGTGTTTACTAGAGAAGTCCAAGCTTTGTGTCAGTTGAGTGAGAGTAGATGAGAAGTAAGTCAACCAGTTTTTCATTTGTGTACTCAATCAATCATAAGGCTATATTTGCTTTACCATTTGGCTTTTTTTTCCCATGGGACTTCAGTGTTCTCAGCAAGTAGTCCAGAAAGGAGAAGTACATAATGGCCCAAACAGTACGTGGACCACTGACTATGGACCTATTGAACACTGACAGTGTAGGGCTTTCTCCTTTATTCTTACTTCTAGTGGAAATGTTAAGAAATATATCTAAAAGTAATTAAATGCTGTATGTAAAATTTCTTGATTCTCTTGTTTTAAAAGTAAACTATACCTATCTTCCATGTAATATAATGGAATATTTACTAATATAAACTAAAGGACAATATAAAATTATTGTATATACAACAACAAATAAGACATATATAATCCCATTTCTTGGGTTCATATGCACTTATGCAAAAAATAAACATGAATGAAATCATTTCAGACCGATGAGAATCATGCAAGAGAAAAATATTCTTGGTATAAGAAACACTCAATAGGATAAGGTAATGTATTTCAGGGGTAGAAGTAGGTCCATTTTATTGCTGATATGCACTAAAAGATTGTGTTGCTACTTAAGTTCATACGTTGAAGCATTGATACCCAAAGTGATTACATTTGAATATAATATTAAGTACATAATATCTTAGGGTAGGGCCCTGAACCAACAGGATGAAAGTTCTTATAAAAAAAGATTTGTAGATTTGTACAAAAGCAGGAGCACCTTGTAACAATTATGTTAAAGAACAACAAAACAACAACAAAAAAGAAACATAGAAAATTGAAAAGTTTCTATTCCACAAAATGTCAAATATAAATAATTAAATGAGCAAAATTAAATAGAGATCATAGAAAACAGAGAGGTAGACTTTGTGGAGATGAGAAGGGGATCTAGGAATGAGAAGAGACAGGACGGCAAGAAAGGGAAGAGGAAACAAACATGAGGATGTGATACACATATTCATATGTACTAATTTCTCAAGCTAAACATAACTATTACATATTACAGACATATTCTAATAAATATAACAATTATGGAGGAAAAAACCCAGAGAACTAGTAAACTAGCATGTATGCACACATTCTCTCTTTCTCTCTCCCTCTCCCCTACCCTCTTTTCCTTCCTTAGTGTAACTGAACACACCAGAACCTTGGTTCTTGGCTTTCTAATCACTAGAACTTGCAAGATATAAAATTCTGTTATTTAACTTATATAGAGCATAGTATTTTGTTGTGGCGTCCAAAGGAGATGAAAAGGGAGAGGGAAAAGGTGGAGGGAGAGGAGAGGGAGGAGAGGAAACTAAGAGGAAGAGAAGATGGTGGCAGAGGGGGAGGGGAAAAAGGAAAAGAAGGGGTTATAAAGAGAACAAGGAGGAAAAAAGGAGGAGGGGAAGAAAAAGTGAGAATAAAGAAGTAGAAAAACAGAAAGTGGAAGAGGAAGGAAAAATGAAAAAATTTGTTTTATTTCTGATTAAACCAATTTTTTTCCCTCTACCCACATATTTTCTTACATCAGAATATTAGGAGAAGAAGGAAAAGGAAGAGATAGGAGAAAAAGAAAGAAAATTTTAAAAAGAATAACAAAGAAGAGGAAGAAAACAAGAGAAAGGCATGAGAAGGGCATACTTAATGTCTCTTATAAACTCACTCTTTCATTTTATCACAATATAATGAACTTTGTCATGTATAGCTCCTGTGGATAAGAGGCTCTGAACAAATGCTTATTTTATAGCAAAGATGCATTTATGAAGAGTCATCTCCCCCTCTGAATTAATCTTTCCCATTCCAGTAACATTCAGCTGGAAACTTTATGCATAGTAAAAAATTAATAAATACCCAGTTATTTCATGTCAGAACTTTTCTGATTATGAGTTTTTCAACTCCATAAAACTCAGTGTGTAAATTAATCACAAAACCATGATACACACTGAACTACCTCAAATCTCCAAGGCTTACAAGAATATTCTTAAGTTTCTAATTTTGAAGGCTGTAGTTCAGGTGCGTGGTGCTCTGCTAGGAACCTCTGATATAGGCTGCAGGTAGGTCACTCAGGTCTCTACAATA
Organism: Ctenodactylus gundi; assembly: GCA_004027205.1. Lineage (NCBI taxonomy): Eukaryota > Metazoa > Chordata > Mammalia > Rodentia > Ctenodactylidae > Ctenodactylus > Ctenodactylus gundi. The sequence continues at coordinate 344,297 of PVKB01000508.1, read as the reverse complement.
AAGATGTCTCACTTGCCTCTTTTCATGAAGTAACCAAATTATACAAAACACATTTATGGACTCTGTTGGAGTAGTATCTATTAACATTTCATTAATCAAAGAAGGTCATAGGACAATGCTCAAAACTAAAGGAGCAGGGATAAATAAATGAGCTACAGTGCATAAGCGTGAAAAGAATAAAATATCTGCTGAACAATAACACACACATTTTAGAGAAGTTCAGGTAAGATGTTCTTCAAAAGAAAAAGAAAGTTCTTACACTACTTGTTACTAAGAACAAAATGGTGACTAACATAAGAGTCTCTGTTTTCCTATGATTCATACTCTGGAAGTCACTGGGACTACAGGAAATGTAAGGAAATCTCTAAAATGCAATGAAGTATAATAACAATGACAGAGAAACGTTAGTTTTGTATAGAGATCTTAAAGGAGTAAAAGTTTATCAAATAAGTAAGATTAGAATTTAGGCAAGTAAAAATTCTATGCACAGGAGAAATTGTGTGAAAGATCATAAATATATGAAGTAGAATAGCAATATAAGAAACACTAGTTTTAGGAAGTACTTGTTTTTTGCATGGCCAGTGTATAGAATGTGTAGAAAAATGTCACGCAATAGGTAGAAAACGCAAGTCAAATCTTAACAAACACTGTAAACTGGCCTACAATTCTGAACTAAGGTACCATTAAACAATATTAAAGCATAACAAAGCAGCGAAGGACTTCCATAGAGAAAATGACAGTGCCTTGAAGAAAGAGATTAAAGGGGACTTCAGGAAATAGACATTCCAGGTTCTTGGATGGACACAACTAATACTGTTAAAATGGCCACACTTCTAAAATTTGTATGCAGATTCAATACAATACCAATGAAAACATCAGCAGTATTCTTCACAGAACTAGAGAAAAGAACTCTAAGGTTCATATAGATTCAGAAAAGACTCAGAACTACGAAACTAACCCGAAGTAATAAGGGAAAAGCAAGAGAAAACAGACTTCAAATTATATTACAAAGCAAATTTCATTAAATGTACATGGTATTAGCACAAAAATAGACATGAAGATCAGGCATACAGAACTGAGGATACAGATACAAATCCAAGCATCCTTAGCCATCTGCTTTTCAACACAGGCGTCAAACCCATTCAATAGAGAAAAGATAGTATCTTTATCAAATGGTTTTGAGGGAAACTGATTATCTCCGTGCAGAAGAAGAATGAAGGTAGACCCAAATCTTTCTTCCTAAGTTAAAATCTGAGCAAAATGGATCAAAGAACTATATATCATAACACAAACATGGAACACACGTTAAGACAAAACAGGTAAAACACTTGAAAACATAGGAACAGGAAAGGATTTTATGAACAGAACACCAACTACACAAGAAATAACAAAAATCAACAGAAGGAACTATATCGAACAGAAAAGCATCTGCATAGCAAAAGGAACAACCAACAGAGTGAAGAGATAGCACACAGAATGGAAGAAAAACTTTGCCAGCTACTCCTCAGAGGATTAATAACTGGAATATAGAAAGAATTCTAAAAGTGACTCCATTAAAACGTGCAACTGAAATGAAAATATACTTCTCAAAAGAAAAAACATAAAAGGTCAAAAATCACATTAAAAATGTTCAACATCTTTGGCCATTAGAAAAATCTGAATCAAAACATCACTAAGATTTCATCTCCAACAAGAATGGCTTTCATACAGGACACCAAAAATAACAAATGGTGGAAAGTGTGTAGGGAAAAAGGTGCACTTCTCCTGTTCTGCTGAGATTGTAAATTGGTACAATCACTATGGAGAGCAGTTTGGTGATTCCTTCAAAAGCTGAATATAGAAAACCCATCTGACCAGCTACAGCTTCTTGGATACCTACCCAAAAGAGCTACAGCCATCATGTCATAGAGACACATACATAACCATATTTATAGAATCACAACTAATAACTACCTACATGCCTATCAACAGATGATTAAATAAAGCTGTGTGTGTGTGTGTCACACACACACACACACACACACACACACACACACACACACACACTGGAATATTACCCAATTATAAAAAGATAGCTATGAAGCATTTGTAAGAAAATAAGGGTACCTTGAGTTAATGATGCTCAGTAAAATAGAAGATACAAAAGATTGAGAAATGCATGTTGTCCCTCATATGAAATTGCTATAAATACATGCATGAAAAGATTTTAGTATGAAAGAAAGGGTTAGAGGTGAAAAGGCAAGCAGCTTGGAAAAGGGAAGAGATACAGAGTTGGATGTAAGTGCAGGGAAAGGATAAGAGGCAGGAGAAAATGGTCAAAAAGTGATATGTATAGGTACAAAGTTGTATTAAGCATACAAATGAATTTGTGGCACACACATATTCAAATAAAGTTTTAAAAGGAGTTTTATCAATAAAAAAATAATTTTCAAATTGCACAAAATGTTTCTTCTTTCTATATACATATGAAAATACTTATACTGGCGTATACATTTAGTCTTCATCAAATATTCAACATGTTGCTTCCCATGTTGATAAAAAGCATTTGCATTATTGGAAGAAGAAAAACTCATTTTGCAAAACGACAAGGATATTACCCAGCTAACTATAATTACCATTCTTAAATAGAACAAAAAGAAATCAGAGATAGCAGTAATATGAAGATCTTCTGAAACCATACACTGTGTTTTCTTACAGAGGAAATTTAAGATGAGAAATAGATCTTGAAGGGCTTAGGCCTCAGGCAATACAAAAAAGGTCAAATATTCTACAGAAAGCACTGCTTACCTTAAGAAAAATAACTTATCTGCCAGCTGCAATGCCTCCTTATTTACAGCTATTGGTCCCAGTGGAAGTGCACTTGAGTGTAAGCCAGTATTACTTTCTAACGAGCTTCTCAAGAATAATATAGGAAACAAATGTGTAACAATGTGCCATTCCCAGCTCAGAAACTTTAGGGAAGACCTTTTTCATTTGGTGAGGTTTCCTAAATCAAGAAGATAAAAGAGAAGAGGAAAAAGAACAGAAGAAAAATCAGAAAAAGAAAGGTGGTGTAACAACAGCGAGAAATTCTGTTGCATGAACAACAGTGAACCACATTGACGGACGCTGAAGTTTAGAAGGTTCAATTTTATCTCAGTTGAACAGTCCCAGTTCAAGGGCTTTTACTCCCAGAAACTTTTTTTAAATCCCATTTAAAAAATGAATGAATGAAAAAAATGTATTTGCCACAGATTAATTAAAAAAAAAATTAGATGTTTCCCTTTACACCTAGGGAACCTCCTCCATATTGTATGGTCATTTGCAGGACTCTGATTTGCCTCTCTTTATGCAGAGAAGTGTACATCATAATGAACAGGGAGGGTAGAGAATTATACATTCTTTTAAGAGCTGTCAATAAATCTATTTTTGAAGGTAAATATGAATAGAAGTAGCAGAAGCAATCTTTGTCTTTTAAAGAGGTAGTTTTTCAAATAGAATTACACAAAGTGCTCTGTTTTTGTCAATATGCTGCCAGGTTTTGAAATACCATTTTTCATCCAAACAATATAAATCTTGACAAAAAACAGAAAATCACTAATATACTTGCAGCTGCATTCAATCTATACAAATTCTTTAAACAAAAACAACCAAGAAACTGCCTTGTCTAGCAGAATTATTTTATCATTTGGACCTCAATTCCAGATAATTAAATTAAAAAATTCTTATATTTTCAGTGAAATTATCCAACAAATGTTCAAATTCTAAAAATGAAAATGTACATAAGAGGATGTGGAGAGACCCACATATGAATTTCAATAATGTACAGTTAGGAAGGCATTGTACCAATCTTCACAACTAAAATAAACAAAACAAAAAATACTGAATTCTTTCACTTTATAAAAAACAGTATAAGTGAAAATAGGGAACTTGAGCACAAGTTTATTCAAATCAAACCGTCAAGAGCAACAGAAGGGAAGTTTCAAGGGAAGGAATCCTGCCAATAGGATGAGGAAGGATTATGGAGTGGGATATGAGAAAAGGGATGTAGGCTAGCAAATGCAGATGGCTTACAAATCCACTTCAGAGCATCTGGTTTTGTTAGTCTTTTAGAAACACCTCAGTTATCACTAAAGTTGCGCTGAAAAATTGTAACCTGACAAAGTCATTTACCTTGGCCACAAAAAGCGTCCTTAGACATAGATATGCTTTAGCTTCCTGAGAAGTATGGAACATTAGGTCATAAGGAACAAGGAATGATTTTTGCATTTAAATTTATCTTGTGTTATTTTTCGTCAGCATTAGTGCAGTATTTCATGACTGCCTAGTACACACTGTATACGGCTGCTTCTGAGAAAAATGGATAGTGAGAATTTTAACATTTTGTTACCACAGAGTAGGAATGGGGACAAGAAACAAATTTGATTTTAGAAGATTCAGGCCTAAACTCCAGCTTACCTAACAACAAGATGTATCTGAGGGGGCTGTGAAATAATCACGAAATGATTCCAATTTGAACTAACACAACAGTTGAAGTAAGAATTTAAAAAAAGAAAAAATAATAAAAAACATGACATAGGATTACTGGGTGCTGTGGATAGACTGAAGCAGGAGGATTGCAAATTGAAGACCTACCTGAAGAATAAGGGCAAAATGAGGAAAAATCAGCAAAGTGTCAAAGACTTTCAGGACATCATCAAGTATGTCAACATATGCCTAATGGGAATCTCAGAAGAGAGAGGAGATAGACAAAAGAGACGAAACAATAGATGAAGGAATAATGTATGAAAACTTCTCAAAGTTGTTGAAAAACATGTACCAAAGGAATGCAAAGCCCAGTAGTATAAGCAAAGATCCACGTTGAACACATAATCAAATAATCCAAATCCATAATCAAACACAACCTCTGGAGGAAAAAAGCCAAGCCAAAAGAAAATCATCACTCATAAGGAGTCCTCAAAAACATATTTGATGTCTCAGTAGATACAATGGAGGCCAGAGGCAAGATGACATATTCAGAGAGCTGAGAGAGAAGACTTTCAATCAAGAAATCTATTCTCAATAAAACTTAAAGTCAAAAATGAACATATTAAACCTCCTTTGTATTTTTAAAGAATGTTGCTATTAAAAGATCCCTATGTGGGACAAGATGCAGCACTTGAGATTCAAAAGCATAGATAGGTTTAAAGTATAAGAGTGAAAAGATGACATTTCATACAGTAACTAAAAGAGACTACAATATAATGTCAGACAAAACAGATTTTAATAAAAAATATTCCTATAGTAAAAACCACTTTATATTTTAAAAAGTTAATCTATCAGAAATATATAATAAATATAAAATTGTATACATGTGTGAAGAGTCTCAAAAAATATGAAACAGATCTGTTAGAAGGAACAAGCAGATATTTCAATAGTAGTACACATTTCAAAACCCTGTTTATAACAGACAGAGGAAAGGAGATCAGAAAGGATCTCACCCCAGAATGGCCTACATCAACAATTCAAATAGCAATCAGTGCTGGCATGGCTGCAGTGAGAAAGGAACCCTCCTGCACTGCTGGAGGGAATGTAAATTTGTACAACCACTTTGGAAAGCAGTACTGAGAGCTCTCAAAAGACCAGAAATAAATAACCCCTTCAATCCAGTGACACCCCTTCTGTGAATATATCCAAAAGAGGCCAAAACAACACATAGCAGAGATATATGTATACCCATGTTTATAGCAGCACAAGTTAACAATAGCTAAAATATGGAAGTCACCAAAATACCCATCAACAGACCAGTGGATACACAAACTGTGGTATTTATACACAATAGAATACTATGCATCAATAAAGTCCAACAACATGGAGGCTTTTATAGGCAAATAGAAGAAACTTGAGAATATCATGCTTAGTGAAGTAAGTCAGAAGCAGAAAGTGAAACATAGAATGGTCTCTCTGATATGAGAAACCCAGATCAAAACTATCTCATGGAACAAAAAACGACACAGTGAACTCGGGGGGTAGGGTGGGGAGGGATGAAGGGGTCGGTGGGAGAGAGACAAAAGGAGAGTGGGAAAACCCTTGTCACCTTGACAAGATATTAATGTGCACAAAATGCCCAGCCTCATTGTAAACCTTGAATTTTGCACGTATACACATCAATAAAATGTGTGTGTGGGGGGGGGGGGGAGGGAAGGAAATTCAAGACTTGAGTAATACTAAAAGCCAACCATACCTAACAAAAAATCATAGCACAGTGCAACCAAAAACAGTGAAATACACAGTTCAAATGGATATGGAACATTCTCTAAGATATACCACAAATTAGGCACAAAAATAGTGTTACTAAATTGGAAAATTCTGAAATATTACAGATATGTTGCCCGAATAGCATGAAATATAATCACAAATTCTTGACAAGAAAGACTTTTGGGAATTCAAAATATGTGAAATTCAAAACCTGCCAAATCAGTAATCTAATATTCCACCTTAAAAATAAGGGAGGAAAAAAGCAAACTAAGCACAAATGAAAAAAGAAATGATAAAATAAAATTTAGAGCTGAAATTAAACAGATAAAAAATAGAAAAATAGTGAAAATCAAAAAACCTGAAAGTTGATTCTTTGAAAACTTCATCAAAAATGACAAACTATTAACACAACTGACAAAAAAAGCTCAAATAACACTGAGACATTTGTGGGAATACATAATACATGCCTGTAAACTCAGCACTTGGGAAGCTAAATAAAGAGAATAGCAAGATAGAAAGTATGAGGCCAGCATGCATTACACAGAGAGAAGTAAAAGAGTCAAAGCCACTCCAAGTAGGACCTTGTCTCAAAAGAAGAAAAGACCAAGATTACTAAAATCAGAAATGAGAGAGATGACATTACTATTAACATTACAAAAGTTTTTTAAAGACTAGGGAATATTCTGAGTAATTCTATGACAATAACTAGACAACCTAAATGAAACAGAAAAATCTCTAGAGCAAGACAAACAACTGAAATCCACTCGAAGAGAAAGGGAAAATAAAACAGATCTACTATAAGTAACAACAGAAACAAAAACGATTAATATTCAAAAATCTTCCACAGAGAAAAATCCCAGAATAAGCTGGCATAATTGAATGAATTCTATTAAAATTTTAAGCATATTAGCAGTCCTTCACAACTCTACCAAAAACTAAGAGAAGGGAATACTTTTAAGTTCTTTCCATGAAACCAATAGTATCTTGCTACCAACATTAGGCAAGGACTTAAGAAGAAAGTAAACCTACTGATTCATACCTCTCATAAATAAACACACAAAATCCTCACTACCACATTTAAAAAACTAAGTAATATGTCAAAAAGATTACAAGGAATGGCCAAAAAGCTTTATGGCAGAAATTAAGGTTATCTTCAACACACTAAACTCATTCAAAATAATGCACTAATTGAATACAGCAGGCATCCTCAACCCTGGGGCCAATGGACCAGTGAGTGGACTTTGAAAGACCAGGCAGCCTAGAGGAGAAGAGTGGTGAACAGGAGATGAGTTGGTGCGCAGGAGGTGACCAGACAGTGGAGCTCTGCCTCCAGTCAGTAGGCCCCTTTTAGGTTCTAATGCCACTGCTGATCTGGAAGCAGATGGAGATTCATTCACTTCCTCCTCTTACTGGTGCTTGCCCTTTCAAAGCTATCCTTAAAGGCTACCTATCTTAGTGATTTGCCTAGAAAGAGTAAGGTTTCAGGTTCAATGATTCCCCAGCAGTACATAAGAGCTGGGCCAGGTGGCGCATATCCGTAATTCTAGTACAAGGGGAGGCTGAGGCAAGAGTGCTGCCATGAGTTCTAGGACAGTCTGATAGGCTACAAAATGAATTCAGGGCCAGCCCATCTCAAACAAAGAAAGGAAGGAAGAAAGAATACAAGCAAGAAAGCAAGCAAGCAAGCGATCTTCCAACAAACTACTACATAACACATATCACCCTTGCTCCCAATACACATGCACCCACTCTTCCTTGTGAGTTTCCTTGTGAGTTGGTCTTCAACTAAACCAGTCCCTGGTGTAAAAAGGTATGGGGATCACTCAAATAGAAAACAAACACCATATGATCATCTTACTAGTTTTAGAAAAAGCATTTAACAAAATTGAACGACTTCTCACTATAAAAAAACTTGGATCATCTGAAACCCCATACTACACATCAAAAACTCATAGTGAACATCACACAATAGGAAAAACCTGAAAGATTTCCTCTAATAAAGAAGCAAAGTATCCATTCTAAAATTAACATTGTGGTAGAGGTTCTAGTCAAAAAAACTAGGCAAGATAAACAAAAGGCACTGAGATTGAGAGAAAAAAGTAAAATTATTTCTATTTTTAGATGACATAACCTTAATGTAGAAATTCCTAAGAAAACCACATTCTGTTAATTGTGTGCAAAAACATTGGCAAGGTTGAAGGTTATGAGATCAATACAAAAATCAAGAATATTTCTACCTGCTAGTAATCTAAAGTGATTAAGATATTTATTTGACTATGATCTGACAGGATATGTGGGAATATATCAATTTTATTGTATATGTTTAAGCTTATTTTGTCTCCTATGATGTGGTCTATTAAAAGTAGAAATCAACTACAATACAAACAAAAGATACAACTCAAACCATCGGAGACTGAACAGCACTCTAATTAAACACTGGGTGAGAGAAAAATGAAGGAAGGAATAATGAAGTTCACAGAGACAAACGAAAATGGCAGCACATCACAACACAATCTCTGGGACACAATGAAGGCAGTATTAAGAGAAAAATTCATTTCCATAAATGCACACATAAAAAGAACCGAGCAAGTCCAAACCTAACCTCAGAACTCAGGGCCCTAATAAAATAAGAACAATAAAGCCCAAAGTTAACAGAAGGAAAGAAATTACAAATATTAGAGTAGAAATTAATAAAATAGAAACTGAAAAAATACAAAAAAATAAATGACACAAAATATGAAAAATGAATATAAAAACTTGGTTTTTTGAAAAATAAGCGAGATTGATAAACCCCTTGTTAAACTCACAAAAAAATAGGAAAGAGAAAATCTACATCAATACAATAGGGAATGAAAAAGGAAAAATTGCAACAGATAACAAGGAAATCAAAAGAATTATAAGAATTTACTTTGAAATTTTATATTCCAAACAATTCAAAAATATAAAAGAAATGGATGTTTCTAAATATGTATTAGCTACCAAAAGTGCATGAAGAAGAAATTAAGCACACGAATAGGCCAATATCTACCTATAAAATCAAGGAAATAATAAAAGCACTTCCAAGTAAGAAGAGCCCAGAACCTGATGGAGTCCCAGAAGAATCTTACAAAAAATTTAGGGAAGATATACTACCAATGCTCAATAAACTTTTTCAAGACATTGAAAACAAAGGAAAATTGCCCAAATCATTTTTTGAAGCAAGCATAACTCTAATTCCAAAACCAGCCAAAGATCCCACCCCAAAAAAAACTACAGGTCAATATCCCTAATGAATATAGATACAAAAATACTAAATAAAATCCTTTCCAGGGCTAAAGGAATGACTCAGAGGTTAAAGGACTTGCCTAGCAAGTGCTACATCAAGTGCTAAGTACCCAAGTTAAACACCCCAGCACCACATAAGCCAGGAGTGGTGGTATACGCCTATATTCCCAGAACTCAAGAGGCTGGGAAAGGAAAATTGCAGTTAGTCCAAGGCCAACCTGGGCTCCATAGTGAGTTTAAGAACAGTCTGGGCTACAGGGAAAGACCCTGTCTCAAAAAAAAAAAAAAAAAAAAAAAAAAAATCCTTGCCAACAGAATGAAACAAATAATAAAGAAGAGTATACACCATTACCAAGTAGGCTTCATTCCAAACATGCAGGGATAGTTCAACATATGCAAATAAATAAATGTAATCCACCACATTAACAGATGCAAAGATAACAATCATATTATTATCTCAACAGATGCAAAAAAAAGCATTTGACAAAATCCTACACTCATTAATTATAAAGACTCTGAGGATAATATGAATACAGGGACCCTAACTCAAAATGAGTCAAGCTATTTTTAACAACCCCTCAGCCGATATATCCTAAGTGGAGAAAGACTGAAAGTGTTCACACCAAATTCATGAAGAAGACAGGCATGCCTACTGTCAACCTATACAAACAAAACTACAAAGCCCTTAAGAGAGCGACTGAAGAAGACTTTAGAAAACAGAAAGACATTCCATGAAATGAAGAAAAGTTGCCAAAATCATTCCTCATAACTTTAATATTAGAATCAGACAAAGAAAGACCCCCCCAAAAAAAGAAAACTACAGGCCAACATCTTTAATGAACAGAAACACAAAAATGCTCAATAAAATTCTTGCCAACAGAATACAGATAATCATAAAGAAGGTTATACACCATTACCAAACGAGTTTCACTGCAGAGATGTAGAGATGATTCAACAATATATGCAAATCAAAAAATAAGTTACTCTATATTAACAGAAGCAAAGAAAAATCATATAATCACCTCAATACATACAGAAAAAGCATTTGACAAAATCCAACATTCATTTATGATACACTCTAAAGAAAACAGGAATAGAAGGACCTTACCTTAACCTGATCGAAGCCATCTACAACAACCCCTCTGCCAACATTATCGTAAATGTAGAAAGGTTGAAAGCATTCATTCAAAAATCAAGAACAATTTTGTTCACTATTACCCCTACTATTAAATATATTGCTTGAAATTTTGGCAAGAGCAATCAAGCAAGAAAAAAATGAATATAAATTTTAAGAGAAGAATTCAAGATATCCTCAATTGCACATGACATGATATTCTATAGCAAAGACCCCCAAAATTCCACCAGAGACTCTTGGAACTAATAAATTCAGCAAAGTATCAGGTTATAAATTCAATACTCACAAATCAATTGCATTTCTATAAAACAGTAACGAATCCAATGAAAATGAAATCAAGAAATCAAACCTTTTTGCAACAGCAATAAAAAAAAAAAATTAGGAATAAACCTTAGCAAAAAAAAGTAAAAGATCTACACTGAGAAAACGACAGGACCTTGAAGAAACAGATTGAAGAGGAATTTATAAAATGCAAAAACGTCCCAGGTCTTTTTCCCTGGATAGGAAAAACAAATATGGCCACACCTCCAAAGTTGGTACACAGATGCAATAACGATTAAAATACCAACAGTATTCCTGACAGAACTAGAAAAAAAACTCTAAAATTTATATAAAATCAGAAAAGACCCAGAATTTCAAAAGAAATCCTAAGCAACAAGCACAAAGCTAGAGGAATCACAATACCAGACTTTAGAACATACTATAAAGTAACAATGATCAAGCAACTGACAGCAGGACCAACAACACAGAACTGAGGATACTGAAACAAACCCCTGCACTTTCAGTCCCCTGCTTTTTGACAAAAGGGCCAAAACAAACCTCTGGAGAAAAGACGGAATCTTCAACAAATGCTGCTGAAAATACTGAATGATCATGTGCAAGAGGATGAAATTAGATCCATATCTGTCACCACAAGCTAAAATCAGAGCTAACTGGGTCAAAGAACTGGATATCAAAACAGAAACACTAAACATGATGGAAGACAAAATTACGTAAAGAACTAAAAGACACATGGTCAGTATTGTGGTTTGGATCTGGAATGCCCTGCAAAAGTCTCTTGTATTCTGGTGTTATGGATTGCCTATGGAACCATGTGATATTGGGAGCTTGGGGCCTGGTCTGGACGGGTGGATTATATATATATATATATATATATATATATATATATATATATATATATATATATATATATATATCAGAATATATGTGCTGCTACGTTCCTCTGGGAAGAAGATATTGGACTTGACAGGACTTGGCTTCTTGTTTGTCATGAGGAGCTGCTTCCCCCTCTACCTCTGCCATGTACTTCCACTGCTGGTGGCCATTCCTGCGTGGACTGTGACTTTCTGAAACTGTGAATTAAAATAAATCTTTTCTCCCCTAAACTTGTGGATGTTGTATATCATGTCACAGCAACAAAAAGGTAACTAAAACAGACAGAAAAAACAAAAATTTCCTGAAAATAATGTCAGTTACCCAAGAAATAACAGCAAGAATCAACAAATGGGAAAACATCAAGCTAAAAAGGGTTTGTACAGCAAAAGAAGAGACAACCCACAGAATGGGAGAAAATCTTTGTCAGCAAAAGATTTCAATTTTATGAGCTGCACAAAAAATAATTGCATAAAAAGACCTTAAAGCGAAAGACAGTGTTTGAATAGAAGCAATGGACAGCTAAGGAAGAGATGAATCTCTGAGAGTGGGTTGGGGGAAGGCAAAGGAAAAATGTAAGAGAAAGGGGAAAAGTGGACAAAAGTCATATAGCAGTCACTGTCTCCCCAATTCATACGTTCTCAACATGTTATTGAATCTGTAGCTCATGCATATTAAAAATAATTTGTAAAAAAGAGAAAAACTACTCTAAAGTGTTGGTGGTAAGAATATAACGTTGATACTGCATTTTCAGATGGTCATTTGAAACAATAAAAATAGGTGTATTCTTTGACTCTGAAACACTACTTTGAGAATGTACAATAGAGACAAGCACACAAAGATAAATGTACAAAACTGTCATTATCTTCCATAATCATAATGAATTAAAAATAAGCTAAATGTCTTTTGATAGGAAATTCAGTAAGTAATTTCTAAGGCCTACATACAGCATAACAACATGCAGCCATTAAAATAAATATGATCTACAACTATAGATATGAAAATAGCAACAATATGTTGTGAAATGAGGGGAAAGATCTTCAAAACAAACTAAGTAACACTGTGACACAATGTTTTAAAGGCTCAGGTTCTGAAATACGATAATCCAACCAAGAATCCAAAATCACTCATGTACTAGTTCTCAGGGACATTGGGCAAATCACTTTAATTATCCTAAGGTTCAAAATCATTTGTAAAAATTAGGCTAATAGTGATATTAACCATGTAAGATTTCTGCAGAAATTAGATAACAAAATATAGGCAGTTTAGATTTTTATGCATCTGTAAAATAAAAAGGACCTGTCAATTTAAGTTTATCAGTTATTTAAAATATTAATTATACATCTGCAATAGAATCCAAAGAGTTATAAGTATATGAATGTGAAAATCGAGATACTCATTAGGATATGTAAATGGAATGTATCTGACTGTGAGTTTGAGAAATATTTCTTATTGATATTTTGTTTTAAAATATCTAAAATATATTTTACTCCTAAACAAATGTAATTTTGTAACAGACCATCCAATATTATAACTATTAAATGTTTACCTTGAGTTATAAATAACATATGTCTATATTCCCCAACAATTTGTCCTCGAAAGCAAAACCTATCTAATTCATTGATAAAGCACAGAATTTTACTTTAACTTGTTTTATACATCCAAGAGACTCAATAAAAGTTTACTGATTATAGGAGAGAATGGGCTGGAAGAACGGCTCGGTGGTTAAAGCCTTTACCTAGCAAGTGCTAAGTCAAGTGCTAAATAACTGAATTCCATTCCCCAGCACCACACACACTAGCGTGGTGTTGTGTGCCTATAATCCCAGAACTCAGGAGGCTGAGGCAGGAGGACTACCATGAGACTAAGGCCAACCTATGCTCCATAGTGAGTTCAGGACCATCCTGAATTACAGAGCGAGACCCTGTCTCAAATAAACAAACAAATAAATAAAGGAGTAAACAAATGAATAAGGACTGCAATACTTTGGTAAACTATAGTCATTTGTTGCTTTATAAGAGGAACACATTGTGAGAACTGCATCATCAGGCAATTCTGTAGCTGCATGAATGCCAAAAGGTACTTACACAAATATAGGTGGCATAGGTCAACCACTCAATACAGCCTCATAACTGCAATCAAGAGATGTGCTAAATACAAGATGTATGAGGCTACTGTCACTATAATATAGCATGCAGTTTCACCTTTTATAAGTGGAAGTACACTCTAAAATGTTGAAAAAGTATATTATAGTAGATATGCAAACTAGTAAAAACAGCCTTTTGCTATTATCAAGCATTATGTACTGTGAATACTTGTATGTGGTATATACTTTCATATGATGGACAGTGCATGTTTATTTACGTGTGCTTTGGGCAGTATAAATATATTGATTAAGTTTTATGTATCAGTACTGGGCATACAAAGAATAAAAAGACAAGGTCCCTACTCTTGAGAAATCAGAGCAAAATGAGAGGAGCAAATACAAAAGCAGCCAATGACAATGTAGAGTGATAAACTATACCTATGGCTGTAGGGTGGGGTGATCAGGAAACTGTTGAAAGCTTACAGAAAGAAGTGGTCCATTTTGCCTAAAGAGAATTAGCAACATTTGCCTTGGATATTAAAGAACAAAAGGACTCAAAAAATAATTTTTCTCCACCTTTGCTTTCCTCAACCTATCTCTCATCTGATCTCCTGCAATAGCCTCTTATTTAAGTCCTTCGATATAGTTCTAAAAATTTTGCCACTATCTTTTCCCACAGTAGTCAGAAATACCGTCTTCAAAAGTAAATATGATATATCCCTCGGCTATGTAAGACAATTGACTGCTTCTGTCTAAATACAAAACCTAAAATAATCCAAAATATTTGACACTGCTAAGAAGCTCTTATATGGTGAGGAAGGATCTTAATGCAATACATACTAATCTCAAAATCATTTACATTTTCTTGATCTTAGGACTTTCCTTTACCCTTGTTTCCCAGAATTACCTTTCCTCACTTTTCCTCACATGACTAACTCCCACTTAATCTACAAGATTCAGTTTAAATGTCACCGCATCAAATATAGACTTCTCTGACTTCCTAATCTTTTCTGTCAGTGCTGCTCTTACAACATCATGTTTTCCAAACGTAACACTGTTATCACCATTTTGTATCCATTTTGTGTTCAAAGTTCAATGTCTGCCTTCCTAAAAATCCTACGAGTTCATGAAGGATCAGACTATGGCTTGGCCTGACTCTATTTATAGAACGTTAAAAGTATTTTTCCCGGACAAGTGTTCACAGTGTTTAGTGAATAAGTGGAGACAGTAGTATTATGCAAAGGCTATTGCCCATTACAAAAGGAGTACTCAATAAATATGCATTCAACGTGTCATTTATTTAATAGAGAAAGGCCAGAATATGTAAAAGTGTGTGAAAAATAGCATGAAGTTAAATATGTTAGAGCTTAGAGACTGTGGAATGAACGTTAAGATGTAAGGCTTAAAATACATTTAGTTTTCCGCAGTGTTACAAAATCAGGTACCTAACAATTATTTCATAAAAGCTACTGAATTTGTTCTATTCCTCTGATGTAAAAATAATAATGGCTTGGTTTTCTAAAAGTATTAGAAGTTAGTTTTGCAACAGTTTAAATTCCTTGCAAATAACTATTTTTGTAGGAATATAAAACTATTTTTTCTAATCCCAGAGAGAGTTAAAATTGATTCATTTATTTTGTAATCGTGTAGAATTTATGTAATGATTTAAATTTGACATATCAGAAATCTAGAAGTCATTAAATTTGTCAAAAATTTAAAGCACAAAATGTTTATAGCACTCCTTTCCTCAACATTAGATAAATGACACACCGATACAAAGTGAGAATTAGATGAAAAGAGTAGTACTTTTCACTATAGTAGGCACATCTGTAAAACCTAGCCTAGAATGCCAAAGTTTATGACCTTGACATTCTCTGTACCTAGGCAAAATCAAAATAAAAGGCAAACAGTAGCTCTGCATTGAGTCATTTGTAGCTCCCTGTTTTCATTATCCTCTAAATCTTTTTAAAATACTGCCCCCCCCCCCGCCAAAAAAAAAGACGCACAATTTCTGGAATGTTAGTAAGAATGGTGTCCATAGATACTGTCCTCAATGAAACCAACAAACTTGTGAAAATTATAAAAAGCAACAATTTGAAATATCTGGAATTTGTCATAAGGCATGTAACAAATAGAGAATAATTTAGCCAAGAAAATTTACTAAGTTGTGGCAAGCACAACAAATCTATTGTATAGCCATGTGCTGCACAAATATATTTTGGCCAATAATGGACCACATATGATGTTGAACAACCGTGGTCTCACAAGATTATAGTGGAACTGAAAAAAAAATCTTATTATCCAGTAGTTGTTGTAGTTGTCATAATGTGGTAGCATTAGTCATCTGTTTATAAACAGATGATGTGAACAAACCATTGAGTTTTTAGTCATATAAAAAGTATAGCACATACAATTATAAGCAAGTACACAAATCTTGGTAACAAAAATTAACTACTATGTTACTGGTTTTTGTATTTACTATGTTACACTTTTTATCATTATTCTAGAGTATACGTGTCTTAGTTATTTTTTCATTGCTATTACTCAATACTTGACATCCACAAACTCAGGGAAGTAAAGGTTTATTTTACTCATAGTTTCAGAAGGTCACAGTCCATTCAGAGACAGCTGGCAACAGTGAAAGCACATGGCAGAGACAGAGGTGGAGGCAGGTCTTTGACATTATAAACAGGAAGCAAAGTCAAGGCAAGCTGAGTCTAGTCCTCCAAGGAAGGCAGGAAGCAGCTTATATATCCTTCCAGGTCTCATCCCAGTGATCAGCCCTTCCTGGATCCAGGTGTGAAAGGTGTGGTAAGCCCCCACTACATGCCTATAATCCAATTTACATGCCTGTAATTCACCCCTCCAAACTAGGCCCCAATCTCTCAACAGCACATTGTTCCATAGAAAATCCATAACATTCAAATATATGAGACTTTGGGGGGACATTCCAGATACAAACCACAATAATACTTTTCTTATTAAAAAAGAAGAGTTCACTGGAAAACAGTATGCCAGGCAGGCATAGTAATACATACCTACAATCCCAGCTATTCAGGAAGATACAACAGAAGGATTTTGAGTTTGAGTTCATCCTGGGCAACTCAGTGAGACTGTCTCAAAGCTTTTAAAAGGTAGGTGAAGGCTGAGATGTAACTCAGTATTGCAGCCTTTGTGTGGGTTCATTCCCAAGTGTTAAGAGGGGTGAAAGAGGATTTAAAAAATAATATGCTGCATTATGCTAGCAGTAATCTCATACATTTCATGTTTAACAAATATTTTGGTTGCATAAGACTCACATCAAAGGATAGATCTATACTGCCAAAATTTACACATTCTCAGACCATTTTCCCATCATCAAGTAATGGATAACTGTATTGACTCTCTGTGATAAGACAGAAGGAATACAAATAGGTAGAAAAGAGAAAAACACATAATTTTGAAGCTGTATTTTTGATAAAGGCTGCAGCTTCAGGACAGAGGCTCAATAATAATAAAATAAAATCCTAAAGTCCATAAAAACAATAAGCCTCTCTCTAGACTATGGACATTGCTTTTCACCTATAAACCATGCTGTCTCCTAACACAGCCATCTTTAGGAAGCTGCACTGTTAAAAGGACAAGACATCCTGGCTTCAAAAACACGGATATGGTATGTACTTTAACACAGTCCACCAAAAGGGCAGATTCCACAGACAGGGATAACCCATCTCAGGAACTAGCCTCACTAACCTACCGCAGCTGGGAGGGTAAGCAAAAGCATGGACCAGCCCAGCTTTCAGAGGACAGGCCCAACTGTTTCTTCCCTTATCACCTGTGGTATCTATCACCTATTAAGGGGCTGTCATTATTCCCCTAGGAAGGGCCATGGCTTTTCATTTGCAAATTAGATCCGCAAGTTTCATTGACTTTCAGACACAAGTCCCATAAAGGTACCCAGCTCTGGCTACAAAGGGTACCTCTGCTTCCTTCTCATGAAGGCCCATAATGTATTTCTCTGACTGTGTACTTAAAATTCTACCTAATAGGTATTTCTTGTGACTCTTACTGACTAGTCCTATTTTTTTTTTTTTTCTGTAACAAGAGTCAGTGAACTCACTCTGTGGGGATAGTGGGTCTAAGGGCCACATCATGCTAAGAGTAAGGGTGAATCTAGGTTTCCCCATCTCTACTTTCCGGACCTTCCTGGATCCTCTCCAGTAACTCAGCCTTCTCCCACCACTTTCTACCACCATCCAACCCAGCACTTATTTATGACTATAGCTGGAAGGCAGACACTAAATATTTCCTCTAAGGCTTCATGCTGAAGGAGCACAAATCTTCATAGGTAGACCTGAGACCACTGAGCTCCCTTACCCCACCTTCCTTCAACATGCAGAGTGAAAGTTTCCCTTAAGTAGAGAATGCTAGGTAGGCAAGACTTGTTCTTACCTCAGATACTGAATAAGACTGAAGTTCTACGCAAGGAAGGGCAACAAGGAGACTTGGTGTTTTCATTCCTGCCCCCCATTCTATTCACAGAAAAGAGATATCATACTCTCCTAGTCTGTAGCTGTGGTGCAGAAAAACAGAAATTCTGCCAAAGAAAAAAGGCAAGCCAAATGAGCAACAGTGCAAGCTTTCTCTAAATGGACTAACTTCATTTGGAACAAAGCATTGGGACACTCATACCTAACAACATTACAGAAAACAATGGCAAACTTGGCAGTCAGCACTTAAGAGAGGGTTGGAATCTCCAGAACACTAAGAGCAACAAGCAAAGTAGGAGATCAGAAAACAGTTTAACAGAATGGACCCAGGAAATAGAAGGGTTCTTCTGCATAAGACAGTCGCAAATTCTGTTACTACTTTGCTCCTGCAAAGGGCCTGATCTTTAACTGGAACAGACAAGTTACACCCTAGGGCATTGTCAAAGAATAAGGCAATCACAGACCAATTAATGGGACCTAAGATCGGAATATTATGCCAGTAGAGGCAGACCAGGCAGAAGACCAGGCAGAAACTTCAAGGGAAGATCAAAGAAATGGACAGTTAAAAGAGCTTAGCTTAGCTGGAATTGTAACCAAACACAATGAGTTCAATTTTTAGTAAGTGCAATGCCATAAACTATAGGCAAGTCACAAAGAATGGAGAAGGATATTTTTTAATAATGCTTGTGAGCAACAGACCACAGTTTTTTTCAAAAATAGCATTTTCCTCTACAAAGCGAAGATGAGAAGTTTAATTGTGATTCTTACATATATTTGTGTGAGGAGAGTATTCAAAGCAAGCACATTTCTAAATATGTGCAATTTCAGTTATATACTGTTGAACATGCCCTTAGAGTTCATATTTACAGAAGAAAAGATAGCAGTAAGAAATGCCCCTTTCTTAGTGACATTTTCATTTCTGTGGCACAATACCCAACATCCACAAATTTAGGGGATGTTTATTCTAGCTCACAGTTTCAGAAGGTCACAGTCCATTCAGGTGTGGCTGGCAACATGGAAGCACATGGCAGAGGCAGAGGTGGAGGCAGCTCCTCAAGACTTTACAAACAGAAAGTCAAGTCCTGTCAAGTCCAATATCCTCTTCCCAGAGGAAGGTAGCAGCATATACATACTTCCAGGTCCCATCCCAGTGATTGTCCCCTCCTGGATTCAGATGCAGAAGGTGTGGTAAGCCTCACTATATACCTGTAATCCAATATACCTGCCTGTAATCCAGCCCGCCAATCTAGGCCCCAATCTCACAACAGCACATGGTTCCATAGGCAATCCATAACATTCAAATACATGAGACTTTGGGGGAACATTCAGATCCAAACCATGATAGGCTCCAGATGCATCCAGTATGCATTGTAAAGTGAGGACAATGATCTGCTGGTGTACTTGTTATGCACCTTGTGTCCTTCCCCCAAGAGACTGAACAAGGATGTGAACTCACAAATCACTTCTGCTTTTCTTTCTCAGTCACTAACTTATGGTGCCTTGGAGAGAAAACAAAAGCAAGGGCCAGCCAAACTTTCAGAGGAAAATGAAATAAATGTATGGATAGAAAGACAGACAGATAGATAGATAGACAGACAGACAGTAAACAAATATGAACCTTTTCCCACTCAGAGTCGTCTCTGGGCTAATTTCATGTCCCCAGACTCTTTTTCCAGCTTTCCAGGTCCTAGTGACCTTCACTACCTGCCACAGCACATTGCAGCACTGTTTTAACTACTTCCAGCTTAACTGAATTCCACCATTACAATTTTTTTAATTGTTAAAAAAGCTCAATCTGGCTTTTACTTGTGAACAAAGAAAAAGGGAACTTTTAACAGAGTGTTAAAATGAATATGGTCCCAAATATCCTGTGATTCCATGTCAATGAACAAAATCATAGCCCCCTTTCTCCCTGCTGCTGAATCAAGGAAGCACCTTCTGAGGTACTTTTGTCTGAGAATATCAATTCATTACCCTCACCCAACCAAATCACTAAACAAAGAAACAAAAAAGAAATCAAAAGAGCAAACCATAAGACACAGTACTTAAAACTGCTACAATATACCTAAAATATTAAATAAAATTTATGAGATATACAAAGAAAAAATATGTGATCTATATCCAGGCAAAAAACAAGAAATACCAATTGTGTTCAAGGAGTCCCAGATGATGAACTTACACAAAAGCCTTTTAGAGACTATGATTAATATGTTTTCAAAAACCTAAACAGTACATTAAAATTAAACAAAGGCATAATGACAGTTATAGAAAATAGAGAATATTAACAAGACAAATAATTTTAAATTTTCTTATCTAAAATTATTTAAAAACAAAATAGTACATGTGTAATCATTTTGTCTATAAAATATACAAATGGAATAAATCAAATAGAAGTTCTGGAGTTGGAAAGAGTAATAACTAAAACAAAATTATTATTGAAGTCCAACAGAGGACTAGAGCTAGCAGAAGAAATAGTCAATGAATTTAAAGAGCGAGTAAAAGAGAACAAAAGAAATGAATGGGGCTGGGAACACAGTGCAGCAGTTAAAGCATTCATCTAGCAAGTACCAGGCCTTAGGTTCAATTTCTCACACCATATAAATCGGGCATGGTGGCACACACATGTAATCCCAGAACCCAGGAGTCTGCAGGAGGAGGACTGTCATGAGTTTCAGGCCAGTCTGAATTACAGAAGGAGATTCTGTCTCAAAAGACAAAGCAAAAAAAAAAAAAAAAAAAAAAAAAAAAAAAAAAAAAAAAAAAAAAAAAAAAAAAAAAAAAAAAAAAAAAAAAAAAAAAAAAAAAAAAAAAAAAAAAAAAAAAAAAAAAAAAAAAAAAAAAAAAAAAAAAAAAAAAAAAGAAAAAAAAGAATAATGTCAAAGAAATGTGAGAAATCACTAAGTGTGCCAACATACATGCAAAGAGGATATCAAAAAAAGAAAACAACAACAGATTAGGAAGCATTTTTTAAAATTAGCTTCTCCAAAATCAAAGTTGTTAGTTAAGACAATAAGCAAACTGATATGGAGTACTGACAGTGATATTTGTCTCACTGCCGGTAAGTTCCTAACAAAAAGCTCTTGCCTTTCTGTGGAAGGTACAGAAGGTAGAAGAAGGGAGAAAGGGAAGAAATAAAAATGTTCTAAAACAATGTGGGGGAAAAAGCCTCAACTAAGGCCTCCCAGTAAAAAGACCCCTCTCAATGGACATATCTGGGCCAGAAATTCATGTATTTCTTAAACCCAATTAGCCAGGGAATCTACTCCCTCCATTTCTTTCAAGAAAATGTAATACATAAGTTCTTCACCATTTGGTGTGGAGAAAGCATAGGTCCCTTGAGACTTTATAAGACAAGCACTGAAATTGCCTTTGAATAGACCAGAAAGATAAGATTTTGACCTGGGCTCCTCCTCTACAAAGTTTAGTGAACTGCAAGTAAGGTAAATTCAAAGACATCCAAACTCAGACACACTGTAATCTAAAAGTTGAAAGCAAAACAGAAGAAAATATTGAAAACAGCACCTCCATCCCTGAAAAAAAAAAAAAAAAAAAAACTTAGCAAAAACAAGGGAACCCAACAGGATTAAGTGTTGACTTATCATCAGAAACAATGGAGGCTAGTGGAAAATTTACTCAAAATGGTGAGAGAAAAATGATAATCAAACTCTTGTACTGGGGCACCCCACACTTGTGGTTCCCTGTTCTGACTAGCAGAAGCTTTACCCTTCTACTTTCCACTTTTTTCCCTCTTCTTTCCCCTTCTTTATTTTTCACAATAAAATGTTCTCTATAAAACCTGCCACCCAAAACAATCTGGTATCAAAAAAGACTATCAGAAAACAAGGTGAAATAAGGATATTCCCACATCAAAATAAGAGAATTTGTTGCTAGCAAGACTTGTTTACAAGGAATATCTAAGGAAGTTCTTTAAGCTGAAAAGAAGTTACAGCAGACAGCAATTTGAATCTACATGAAGAAATATAGATCATTAGTAAACATAATTATGTGATTAACTATAAAGAATGGTATAATAGTATGTTTATACTCCTTTCTTCCCTTAAATCATATTTCAAATAACTGAACAAAATAATACATGTAATTATTTTCTCCTGCTTAATATCTATCCAAAGAAAATGTATTTGATTTTAGAGCAAATATATAATAGGCAAGAACAAAGCTGTCATAAAGGTAAAGAAATGACATTTGATGGTAACCTGAATTCTCAAAGAAAAATTAAGAGAACAAGATACTATAAATAAAATTATATAATAAACATATAATTAATTTTTCCTCTCAGCTTCCTTCAAAAACTTAAAACGAAACAAAAACAACCAAAAAAACTAATTGGTAAGTTAGTAATACCTACTCACATACTGTTATTTAAAATAAGTATGTTTTACAGAACTACAGGATGACTAAGCTTTATAACCATTTGTTATGTTTTTAAGGAAAGAATCTCAAATATTTCCAACAAAAAGCAAAGTGGTCAAGGATTTGGAAATGCTAATTTATTATGATTTAATCATAATATATCACATGTATGTATTTATGATATTGTATCATATAAGGCGTATGTGTGCTTGTGCAATTAAACAGCTTAAAATGAGGAAGAGACAAAAGTGAAGTTTTATAGATACAAAATTTCTATGTCACTGATATTTGATTAGAATAATTCTGAAGTAAATTCTGATGGATACACATGTATATTGTGAGCCTCAGAGAAATAACAAAGAAAATTACATTTAAAAAGTTAAAATGTTAAAAACTAAAATGTTGTATTAGTAAATATTACTTCAGTAGGAGGCACTAAGAATAACACAGTAACTCAAGAAGACACACTTCAGTATATGGGTATTAAATACATATGTAGAAGATTTGCCATGTAGGCAAAACCAAAAAGAATGATGGAAATGATATAGTAACATCAGACAAAAGTATATTTTTAAGTGTTAGTTAAGAAGTCTTGACATGTACATACAGACACACATATATACATACATATATACAAATAAATATATGCATACAAACATATATACACATACATACATATATACACAAACACATCTCACAAAAACACCAAAATCTATGGAACCACACAAATGTCCGTGACCTGGAAAGGACTCTGGGATTGTCTGGCACAGTCTGGGATGGATCCAGGCCCGGATGGCTTCTGGGTAGACCAGCAGTAGTGCACTGAAACAATATTTTTTAAATACTCTATATTTTCTATAGTTAATGAAAAAATAACATAAATTAAAAACATAGTAAATAAATCCAGCATATACATATATGTTTAGCCATATCAGTTGCTGTGGCTTAGAACCTAAATATCCCCAAAGGCTTCATTGCTAACCTGTGGTGCTCCTGGGAGGTGACGGGTGTGCCCAGAAAGCCCTTGGATATCAAGTAGCAAGAGCCAAGGGAGAATTATAGCCAGGATGGCAGCCTACAAGGTGCTAAACCATCTTGTGATTGTACAACAGAAAAAAAGGGCCCTTGCTACAGCATGACAGAACACCGAATAATTTAGATGTAGAAACAAGAAGAGCCCTGTGGCTGCAAGACTTCAGAGCTTAAGAATGGCAGACTAAATGCACAGTGCTAGAGGAAGAGCCAGCAACCTTTTAGGAGGGCCCAGAAAGAAGATTTGGAAGCACACTGTGAGCTCTCCCACAAGACAGACTATTGACAAGTCATACTCCAGGGAATTTGGGACCTTCCTTGCTGATAACAAGGGAGAAAAGAGTGTTGGGAGCATAGGGGTAAAAAAAAAAAAAAAAAAGAAAGAAAAAAAAAAAAGACTGTTGCCCTCCTGAAAGATGTGAGCCCAACAAAAACAGGTTTCAGGAGGTAAAACCCTCCAATCACCCAATCACTGTACCACAGGTGGAAGAAAAGCTAGCTTATGAATGCAGATAATGTAAGCACCTTTGGACATTCAACTCAACATCATAGGAAATGAGAGAGATATTTTGGAACAGCACACCTTTGAAGACAGAGACACAGGAAGAGAAGAAACTGGTCACACCCTTCTCCCCCTTAACAGGCAGGTGGGCAAGATCAAAGGTCTTAAACACTTCCCTTTAAATAAGTCAGGAAAAGAATATTTTTAGACTTTGAGCTCACTTCAGTATTTTATAGATATATTGAAATTAAATTTTTTTCTGGTAGTGATTTGTGGGTTTTTCACTTTTCTGCTTTCTTTCTTTCTGTTTTTATTTCTTAGTTTTTTTTTTCATTTTTTCTCTCTTGAAAAGTTCTTTATGCCCTTTATGAAAATCCTTTCTATAGATTGGAGAGATACATTCTCTTAATTCCCTCATATCCTTCCCTGTTTCTTCTTTCTTTGAAATATACTGCTTGTTTATCTGTTTTAGTCTGATCTGGAGTTGGAGTTCTGCCTTGTTTTCCCTACCCTATATAAACTCTTCCGTTTTCTATGAGCCTTCCAAAGCTAACCTGAAATCTCATACCATCCTCTACCTAACCACTCTTATTAATGCTATTGTTAAATGTTCATAATTCAAAGTCACATGAATTGCTCTCATGAAAATCAATAATTTTATACTATTTAGGTAGACATGTCATTAAGGTAGATTTTTTTTCCTCTAATACCAACAATAGCAATGTCACCTGTAAAACTCTTCTAAGAAGTTACTAGCAAATGGGTACAGACACTTATATTAGTAGACTAGATCACAATTCTAATGTTAAGAGTAAAATGCTTATATAAGATATCTTTGTTTGATATGACAGTACCCAGTATGTGTTAACTTTTACCACTGATACTGATATCTGTCCTACTGAGTATAACAGTTGGAACTTATTAAAAATTGATAATTTCTGGTGGTGTGATTTAGGGTATATAGGCAATACAGAGGCTTATTATATCATTGAGAGTGATAATAGTATTAACATTAGTAGAACCATTTGATAAATAAATTTTAAAATTATTTAAGCAGATATATTGATGGTATAGACTGTAGCTTTTAATCTTAAGGGTAGAATACTTCTAGTATTAAACTGGTTACAGGGACCCTCCAATAATTCTTACTCTTGGGTTATAATATTATAGGATAATACAATATTATACTACCAATAATTATAATATTATTCATGTTGGTGATAGTAGCACAAATGTTGATATTGATTTCCAATATATAACAACACCTACCTTGTTCTTAGACAACATACAGTACTCTAATCAATTTCTCCTTTATCAAAAAGGGCAGGACATCATCTAATCAGCAGAAGGCAAATCACTAAGAAGACTACAAAAATTAGTAGCCACGTAAACTAAAAACAAACATAAATATTAAAATCTGAAGAACCTCAAGAAAATCCAAAGAAAAGAAATAACCTAATGGAATTAATCTGGTATACTGGAGACAGTATCCTGTCAGATCAGTAACATAGTCAGATCTACAACCAACGTCTACAGATCTATGGGAAAATGAGGCAGTAAGTCATCTGAAAAAATACCTTAAATTCCAGATGCTGATTTTGTGAACTCCAAAGGAGTAGACCCTACAGGAAAGGAATACAACCGGCAAGTGGACCTAGTAATCAGTCAGACCAAACAACATATGTTTAAACAAATGCGAGAGATGCTCAGCAAATTCAAAGAATATTTAATAAAATAATGTTAACAGATAAAAGCATAATTATTATAAAGAAAACAAAACTAAAATATAAGCAAGGCAATTTAAGAAATAAAACATTTTAGCAAAGACGTAGAACTCAAAGGTTCTAAGCTGAGTTTCAGGATATGAAAAACACATATGAAAGCATGAGAAATCAGTTTGGACATTTACACTATAGATGATCAGCTCTTGAAGATATGATTGACAAATTAGACCATAGTGTCAGTAATGAGTAAAAAACAAAAACAAAAAAAAAAAACTAGAAAGAGAATGGATTCAGCAGCTGATAAGCAATTCAAAGAGAAACAATTTCAAAATTACTGAAGTACAAGAAACAACAAAGGACAGCACAAAAGATATATAGGTCATGTTAAATGAAATTATAACAGGAAACTCCCAAATCTATGAAAAGACATTAACATTGAACTACTGCAGGTATATAGAATAAAAAATAACCATGAAGAGAAAAGAGCCTCTCAACAACATATGAAATCAAAATCATAGACACTCAACACCAAGAGAAAATACAAAAAGCTACAAGAAAAAAGAGAAAGAAAACTACAAAGATGAACCCATTAAAATAACTGCACAATTCTCAACACAAACCATAAAGGCCAGAAGGTCATGGAGCAAAATCAATCAAATGCAAAAAAAAAAAAAAAAAAAAAAAAAAAAAAAAAAAAAAAAAAAAAAAAAAAAAAAAAAAA